>CM024268.1:15080964-15403412 GCA_013621005.1 Aeschynomene evenia
AGCGCATTCTGGAGGTAGTTCAGAGGCAGTGGAAGGCTGTTGAGAAGATGAGGGTTGAGATGAAGGAGGACGAGAGACTTCAGCCTCAAGTACTTCATCGATGATATCCCTCTTTTGATATTCAGGAAGTTCTTCTTCTTGGACAGCTTTGCCTTCAATAGCAGCAAGTTCAATGGAAGGCTGCCTTTGAGTGTCCTTAGAAACTAGAGCAAGGTCTAGATCATAAGGTTGCCTAGCTGATGTTGCTCCATAGCACCAGAAGTCTGAGCATCTTCGGAGAGGCTGAAAGTTGAGATCTGACTATGGATGGCTTCACTGCCTTTCAACTTCTCAGTTTCGACCAAAGAAAGGCCGAAATTGCACAGAGGGTGGGGTGACTACCATCCTTCCCAGCTGAAAGCCGGAACCAATCATTGAGTCCGTAATCGAGAAGGTGGGACCTTGTTGATCAAAGGATGTAGGAGGAACCTCTGTTATATCTAGAGGAGGAACCTCTGGTTCCTTCTGAGAGTCCTTCTCAGATAGAGTTCCTTCCAAGGAACTGTGGGCAACAAATGCCTCAACTGCTGTAACTTCGGCAGCCATGGTAGCGTCAGCGCCCACCTCTGAGCTGAGCCCAGTGCTGGTGGTCCCTGGCACTACTTCATGTGTTGAGACATGAGTTTCCTCATGTTCTGGAGGGATCTCAGAAGAATAGGACCAACCTCAGAAGTTGGTTCAAGTAAGGCTTCCTCATGCTGTAGTTGTTGTTCTGGTTGCATCTGAGCAGCTTCTGGAGTCTCAGAAGGTTGATCCAGTTCCTTCTGGACCTCAAGCATCGTCTGAGCCAATGACTCAGCATTCACAGTGGCAGCCTCAGTTGTGGTTGCCTCAGAAAGTTCCCATAGAAACCTCAGATGGCTTCTTCTGGGGCTCTTTCTTGGAGCTTCCAGCATCTGGAGTGCGATGCTCAATGCGGAAGCTTGCCGCATCTTCTTCCTCAGAAGAGGAATCAGCAACATTTCCTCCGTGCCCTGAATGTCTTCTCTGGTAGGGGAGACATTCCCAGATGGGGAGGAGTGATGAGAAGCTTCTGCTTCTTCTTCAACAGCAGCAGCAGTAGCAGTAGCGGTGGTGGCAGTAGCAGCAACTGCTACAATTTCTTTACCCGTCGACTTCGGCGGGCTCTGTTTCTTAGTGGTTTTTATCCCCACTCCTTTGTGAGACTTCCCTGATAATTCAAGGAATGCAGGAGTTTAGTTTTAAATTTGGTGGGTTTAAAACCAGCAACAGAATCAGAAACAGGAATTGAAGTAGAAGAAGATTTAAGAAAGGAAGGTGGAGTGTTAGAGTAAGCTTTTACCAAACGACCACGTTTCTTTTTCCCTTCTGGTGGCACGTCTGGGACTTGGAGAGTTGGAGGTGCTTTCCTCTTTCTGGTCATGGGTTGCTCAGACGTTGTTTCTTCTGAGTCTTCAGCAGCCTCAACAACCTCAGGTTCCTTCTGAGGAGTCTTCTGAGCTTCCTCAGAACCATACTCCTTGTCACCCTTGTTGGAGAGGGGTGAGTCACCTTTGGCTGCTTCTTCTTCCTTTCTGAGGGGTCAGAAGCCTTTTCCTTTCCTTTCTCAGCCTTAGAGGGCTGTTTGGTGCTAGCAGCTCCCTTGTAAGGCTTTGCTTCCTCCTTCTTCTTAGGTGCCCCCGTCTGGTACCTTCTTCTTCTTGATGTTGTTGAAGGTGACCATGGTGAATTTGCTGTGGTTGAAGACATACTCGTAGTCTCAAGTGGGAAGGAGAAATGGTCGAGGATTCTGGTCAGAAGGCTTCCGTAAGGTAGACTTGTGAGAGCCCTCTTAGGATGAGCTTGGTGCATCATGTAGTTGAGCACCATCCTTCCAAAACTACTCTTTCCTTCTTCAGCAGGTGGTACAGTAGGCATGCATCCATGGTGGTAACGTTCCCATGTCTCCAATCGAGGGAGAAGGGTATGTGGACAACTGAGAAGATTATTCTGGCCTCTTGCGTAAGATGAGGCACCTTTACGCCCTTGAGTGGTAGACTGTTGCTACCAGTCAGAAGTGTCACCACTTCTTCTTCTGAGTCATCTACCTCCTTGACCCATTCTGGGTCGTCGGCGATGACAGCACCACCATTCAAGGTCTTGAAAACTTTGTTGATGTCAGAGGAGGAGAAACGGATTTGCTGATCAGCAATCGTGCTTTTGACTCCTTTGTTGGTGAACCTTTCTATCTGCGAATAGAATGCTCTCACCACATTTGGGTAGCACGTCCTCTGAGCTCATCATGGCTGGCATCCAGGTTGCTTGAGGAAGTGAGTTGAAGCTCATCCACTTGATGTATACGTTGAGAGTAGTACTCTTCCATAGCAAGATTTCTTGGAAGATAAGTCTTGTGAATAGGACTGCATCTCCTCATTGTCGTAGAGAATATCTTCGGATACTTCATTAAGGTTGTTCTCAATAAGCCCTTAATCTCTCCGGAGGAGGCCATTAGGAAGAAAAGTTTAAGTTTGAGGAGAAATGAGAAGGAGATAGAGAGGAACGAGAGAGAGAGAGCAGATGAAGATTTGGAGAGCGAGGAGAGGATTTGGCAGAGTTTTGGTATGTTTAAGCGCAAAGTGCTCAATTGGAACAATCCCATGAGTATTTATGAAATGGCTTGTAACTAGCCGTTTCTGACGCTTATCCAAAAGTTATCGTTGGTAACTTGTTTCTCGGAAGGTACCTTTCTAAGAGAGGTGGTCCTTCTGAGAAGCGCTCCTTCTGAGAAATGTTTCAGAAGATCTCCTTTCTGAGGAATGAGTCTTCTAAGAACAAATTTTCTCAGATAGAGTTTTCTGTGTTTCCTACTTCAAGCTCAGAAGCTTAGTTCTATAGTTTGTCTTAGAGTCTAAACTAGGACTAAGGGGGGTTTCTAAGAAAAAGTTTTTAATTTCAAAGTACTTAGAAACGTCTTAGATTGAGAAGTCCTTTCAGATCATTGAAATGATCCTCGGGTAAAGGCTTTGTAAATATATCTGAGATTTGATCCTCAGTATTCACAAATTTAAGTTCAATGTCGCCTTTTTGCACATGATCCCGAATAAAGTGATGTTTTATATCAATGTGCTTGGATCGAGAATGCTGAATAGGATTCTTAGCTAAGTTGATAGCACTTGTATTATCACAAAGGATAGGAATTTTGGTGTACCTTAATTGATAATCAAGTAGCTGATTCTTAATCCATAGCATCTGAGAACAGCAGTTCGCAGCAGACACATACTCAGCTTCAGCAGTTGATAAGGCGATCGTATTTTGCTTCTTGCAAGACCAAGTGATCAAGCATTTTCCAAAGAAGCAGCAGCAGCCACTTGTGCTTTTGCGATCGATCCTATCTCCAGCGTAGTCAGCATCACAATATCCTACAACATCAGAAGAACAACCTTTCTCGTACCAAAGACCAAGATTAGTAGTTCCACTTAAATATCGTAAAATTCGTTTAACTGCAGTTAAATGTGATTGCTTAGGCTTTAGACTGGAATCTAGCACAGATCCCAACACTGAGTTGGATATCTGGTCTGGAGGCAGTTAAGTAGAGAAGTGAGCCAATCATCCCTCGATAGTTGCTTTCTGAGACTTTCTCACCATCTTGATCCAAGTCAATTACTTGAGAGGGATGCATGGGAGTGCTCATGGGTTTGGCCTTATCCATCAGAAACTTCCTCAGGAGTTCTTTGGTATACTTCTCTTGGTGGATAACTGTCCCTTCTGACTCTTGCTTGATTTGCAATCCTAGGAAGAATTTTAATTCTTCCATCATGCTCATCTCGAATTCACCTTGCATAAGCTTGGAGAATTCTTTGCATAGACATTCATTGGTTGCGCCAAATATTATGTCATCTACATAAATCTGGACAATCAAGAAGCCAGAGTCTTCTGAGAGTGTAAAGAGAGTTGTGTCCACTTTCCCTCTTGAGAATCCGTTTTTAAGTAGGAAAGAGCTCAATCTATCGTACCAAGCTCTTGGAGCTTGTTTTAGACCATAGAGAGCCTTTGTAAGCTTAAATACGTGATCCGGGAATGCATCATTCACAAAACCAGGAGGTTGTTTTACATAAACTTCCTCAGAGAGGTATCCATTCAAGAAGGCTGACTTAACATCCATCTGATAGAGTTTGAAACCTTTGTGTGCAGCAAAAGCTAGCAACATTCTGATAGCTTCCAATCTTGCGACTGGAGCAAAAGTTTCGTCGTAGTCTATCCCTTCTTGTTGGTTGTACCCTTGAGCAACTAATCTAGCCTTGTTTCTCACGACTGACCGTTTTCATCAAGTTGTTTCGAACACCCATTTAGTCCCAATGACACTTTTGCCTTTGGGTTTCTGAGTTAGTTTCCAAACTTGATTTTCTCTCGAATTGGTCAAGTTCATCCTGCATGGCATTTACCCAGCTAGGATCATCTATCGCCTCTTCTATGGAATCTAGTTCAAGCTCAGAAACCATAGCAAGATTTGTATAGTTCCTTCTGGTTCTTACGCCACGTTCTGGATTGCCCAAGACTTCTTTCTGAGAGACGTTCTTCAAGTCTCTTGAACCTCTAATCCTTTTAGGAGTAGGGTTCTGAGATGGAGACACAGAAGGTTCTCTTTCTGAGTCATCAGAAGCTTGTCCTTCTGAGAATCTAGGTTCCATTGTATTTGGAGAAGTAGATTCTCTAGGTTCTGGAGCTTCGATGATGCTACTGGATTTTTCTTTAGATGGAGATGATTGTTCCATGGGTTGGAAGTCAGTCTCATCATCTATAAGAATTTTCCTTTTGGCTTTCTCAGAAGAGATGTTGAGTTTCTCAAACTCATCTTCTAAGTTAGCCTTTTTCTGAGACATGTCCTTACTAAGTTCTTTGAACTTAATATGGATTGTCTCTTCAACACATTTACTCCTTTTGTTATATACTCTGTAAGCTTTAGAGACTGAGGAGTATCCTAGGAAGTATCCATCATCGGACTTAGGATCAAACTTAGAGAGTTTGTCCTTTGTGTTGAGAATAAAACAAGAAGAACCAAATACATGGAAATAAGAAATGTTTGGTATTTTATTCTTCCATAGCTCGTAAGGTGTCTTTTTCAGAATTGGTCTCAGAAAGACTCGATTCTGAATGTAGCATGAAGTATTAACTGCTTCAGCCCAAAAACCTTTTGAAAGTCCACTTTCTAAGAGCATTGTTCTTGCCATCTCTTGAAGGCTTCGATTCTTCCTCTCAGCTACTCCATTTTGTTGAGGAGTTCTGGGAGATGAGAATTCGTGAGCAATGCCCAGATTTTCACAAAGCTTTCAAAAGCATGATTCTCAAATTCACCACCATGATCTGATCTAATGGCGTGAATGTGCGAATCCTTTTCAGTTGAACTCTTTTCGTAAATGCTTTGAACTTCTCAAAAGTTTCTTCCTTAGAAGCTAGAAAGAAAACCCAAGTGAATCTGGAGTAATCATCCACTATGACAAGACCATAGCGTTTCCAGAAAGGGAAGCCGTTCTGGTTGGTCCGAAGAGATCCATGTGGAGCAGTTCCAGTGGTTTCTGAGTAGAAATACCCCTTTTACTGGAAAAGGAAGCCTTGGTCTGTTTCCCTTTTTCACAGAAGTCGCAGGTTGCATCCTTCTGATACTTAATTCTGGGAAGGCCCTTTACAAGTCCTTTCTGAGAGAGTTCAGAAAGAAGTCTCATATGGGCATGACCAAGATTCTTATGCCATAGCCATTTGTCTTCTTGGAAAGAGACAAGGCATTCCACATTTTGATCCTTTAGATCATCCAGATGGATAACATAAATGTTACCAACACGTTTTCCTTCCAGAACGATCTTGTCATTTGTGAGATTAATCACATGACAATACTTGGCATAAAACTCAACCTTTAAGCTTTGTCACAAAATTGACTAATGCTTAATAGATTGTGAGTTAAGCCATCGACCAAAAAGTACATCTGAGATTGGTGAGAGGAATCCTTACCAACATCTCCGATTGCAGTGACTCTTCCCTTAGCGCCATCACCGATCGCACTGTTCCGCCCTTTTTGGGCTTGAGGCTTCTGAACCAGTGCTTGCTTCCAGTCATGTGCCTCGAGCAGCCACTGTCAAGGTACCATTGCTCATCGTGGTGGTGGAGCAGCGCTTGATGATGTACCTGCAGTCACAAAATTAACAGATTTAGGTACCCATTCTTTGTTGGGTCCTTGCTTGTTAGCTTTCTTGGATTTTTGCCTTCTTTTCTTAGAAGGGTCATGGTTTTGAGAGTCAGAGATCTTTTGTTTGCCCTTTTCAGAAGCACTTGCTTTCTGAGTTTTCTTTTGAGTCTTCTGAGGCTTAGAAATTCTTCCTTTTTCCAACATAGGGCATTTTTCAGAACCATGGCCATTTTTAAAACATGCGATGCATGTGCGAGGTGATTTAGTTAAAGATGGATCAATATCATTTGGTTCGAAGATTTCTTTATAACCGAGTCCACTCTTATCCTTGTAAGGTCTTTGACCACCAAGCAAGAGTGTCATCATTTTTTCACCCTTGACCATCTTAACTAAGTCAGAAGTGAGAAGCTCATTTGTCTTTTGTAATTCTATCAAAGCCAGTTCGGCTTTTTCAACAGTTACAGAAGACATTGTTTCTAAAGCTTGATAGAGGTTGTGACCTTCAAGATATCTATTTTTAAAGTCATCTCTTTCAAGCCTTAGGTTCTCTACTTCTTGAACTAGTCTAGCATTTTCAGCTTCTAAGTGTTTAAAAGACTTTCTTAGTTTGCTGAAATTGTTAGCTAATTCGTTTGAGTCTCTCAGAAGCTCTTCATAGAGTTCTGAGATCTCATTGTATGAGTATGAGAGAGGAGGAGAGTTTGGTACCTCTTCTGACTCAGATTCTGTTTCCAGAATATAGTCAGTACCGGCCATGAAGCAGACATTAGCTTCCTCTTCACTTTCTGACTCAGAGCCTTCCTCTTCTGAGTCACTCCATGTAGCAACCATTGCCTTCTTCTTCTTCTTGGGAATGAACTTCTTCTTTCCCTTATTCTGAGGGCACTCCGTTCTGAAGTGGCCCTTTTCTCCACAGCCGAAACATGTGGCATCAGAAGGCTTTGACTTTCCTTTTCTAGGGGTGATCTCTTTGTCTTTGCTTGGTCTTCTCTTCCAAGCTTTCTTCATTTTCCTTACTAGAAGAGAGATGTCATCTTCATCGGAATCTGAGTTTTGATCATTTTCAGACTCAAATATTTCTTCAGCTTTTAGGGCTTTTGAAGTTTTTTTGATCTGACTTTTCAGAGCCAGAGCTTTCTGAGGTCTTGAGGATGAAGATGGTCCTCCAAGCAGTCCTTCAAGCTCAATCTCGTGAGTTCTGAGTGAGCCAAACAATACATCTAAACCTAGATGATTTAGATCCTTTGCTTCTTGGATTGCTGTCACCTTTGGGCGCCACTTGGCAGAGAGGCTTCTGAGAATTTTCCTCACCATCTCAGCGTTGGAGTAGGTCTTTCCCAAGACCTTTAGCTGATTTATGATGTGAAGAAACCTTATTGACATGCTGTCAATGGTTTCCTCAGGTTGCATGCAGAAGGACTCGTACTTATGTACGAGCATTGATACCTTGGTTTCCTTGACTTTATCATTTCCTTCATGCAGCATGTGTAATCTCTCCCAAATTTCTTGAGCGGTGTCACACGACACAATCTTGTCGTATTCTACCTTGGGCAAGGCGCAGAGAAGAATGTATTTAGCTTTGAAGTTAAGTTGTATCTTCTCCTTCATCTCTTGAGTCCATTCGTCCTTAGGGACTCGTCTTGTATAGGTTCTGAGTGCTGGAGGTGCCACTCCTGGCTCAGCGTCTGTTGCAACTACAGCATCCTCTGTAATTGTCTGCAGAGGCTGATAGTCTCCATTCTCGATCCTATCCCATAAGTCCAGACTGGTGTGCTTGATGAATAGCGTCATCCTGTCACGCCAGTAGTCGAAGCTGTCTCCGAGAAACATCAGAGGTCTGTTTATTGAAGCCCCATCTGATATGAATGCAGCTGGTGAATTCATATTTCCCTTCGTGGATCTTTTTCCTTGACACTGCTAAGTGCTCAACCCCTTAAGGATCGAGCTCTGATACCAATTGAAAGTGTATGTGTTCACGAGAAGGGGAGGGGGTTGAATCGTGCAAGTTTTAAAAATTTCTTCTTAAAACTTTTACTTAGAAAGCTGTTTTTACTCAGAAGGTAGAATTAAGAGTTTGCAGCGGAAATTGCTTTCTGAGAAGATTAAGTTTCTGAGAACTTAGTCTTTCTGAGAAAGTTCCTTTCTGAGGAATTTTAAGAAAATGTCTTAAAGTTAGAGTTTCTTAAAAGCTTTCTGATTTTGATCAATACGGTTTTCACGAGACCTCTTAATTAGAATCGTGGTAGAGTTTTTCTCAAAGAGTTATGCAAGTAAAGAGCAAGGGAGAAAAGCTTAACACAAAGAATTTTATACTGGTTCGGTTATAACCAACCTACTCCAGTCCTCAACCTTCAGTTGAGAGTTCTTAGATATTCTTCTTAATGTGCCTTCCCAGACAACACTGCCTTTACCAAGTAAAGGACTTCCACCACTTCACAACCCGAAGTGGATTTCCTTGCCTCACACTAGAGGACTTCCTTGCCTCCTACACTAGAGGACTTCTTTGCCTTAATCTCTAAAGGACTTCCTTGCCTCACAACAGAGGACTTCCTTGCCTTAATCACTTAAGGACTTTGAACTTTGCCTCAAACACCAGAGGACTTAAAACTGCCTTCAAACAACGAAGGACTTAGCGTTTTTCGGAAAGTAGTTTTTGCTTCGAAAACCAACTACTAAGATTAAGTTACAAACTTAATTTGACCCTTAGTAGACATCTAGATTTAACTTACAAATGTAAGAGTTTACACCAATTCAGAACTAGAAGATTTTGCAAAGTTAGAAGAACAATTTCGTAAAAATTGTCTTTAGAGAAAGTTCTAAGTTTTCGCAAAATGATTTTCAATTCAACAGAGTTTTGGTACGTTTAATCAAGAGTTTTAGCGCAAGAGTTTCGTCACATTGCTCTGGAATTGAACTCATATATATAGGCGTTAAAGAGCCGCGAAATTAGAAGCTTTCACTTTGCTTATGTGGCTGTGTCCTTTTCAGAACGGCTCCCTGCTACAGTCAGCGTAAAATGAGGAACTTTTCAGAACTGCACAGTGCGCGTGTTCCCACTTCCCTGGCTAGTTGTAGTGAGCTTTCTGAGATTGCTTGCGATCCCTTGAGTCCAGACACTTGGTTGCTTATGAGTCCAACTTTCTGAGAGTTGTACGGACTTCTGAGGCGAACCTTCTGAGGGAAGACCCTTCTGAGAACTACAAGTCGCAAGGTCTTCTGAGACCCTTCTGAGGCGACAGTGTTCTTTCCTCAGAAACATGTTTTCACCTTCTGCGCTTCTGAGACATCCTTTCTGATATCTTTGGCACTATGATTTTATCAATTGATCTCGAGGTTACTTGATGTTTTGTCTTGGCCTTTGCTCATGGTATTGCAATAATTTAAAGCTTTCTGAGACACTTAGCGCACATATTAGCAAAACCTTAAGTAAAATTTTTATACTTATGGCTTACCTTGTTATCATTAAAACTTTCATAACTCTAAGAGAATTATGCCTAATTCTCTTCAGAAGGGTTCTGGAGCTTACACGCAAGACCCAAGAAACTACGGATCTCCGTTACTGTTGTAGGTCTAGGCCACTTCTGAACTGCTTCTACCTTCTTTGGATCCACCATGATACCGTCTTTAGACACTATATGCCCCAGAAAGGTTACTTGATCCATCCAAAACTCGCACTTAGAGAACTTGGCATAAAGATTGTGGTCCCTCAGAGTCTGCAGCACAACTCTAAGATGATGCTCATGCTCCTCAGCACACTTAGAGTATACCAGGATGTCGTCGATGAAGACTATGACGAATCGGTCCAAGAATGGTTTGAACACTCGGTTCATGAGATCCATAAAAGCTGCAGGGGCGTTGGTCAACCCAAAAGGCATCACAAGAAATTCGAAATGCCCATATCGAGTACGGAAAGCCGTCTTCGGAGTATTTCCTTCCTTAATCCTCAACTGATGGTAACCCGACCTCAGATCAATCTTAGAAAAACAGCAAGCACCCTGAAGCTGATCAAACAGATCATCGATCCTCGGAAGAGGGTACTTGTTTCGGACCGTCAACTTGTTGAGCTGCCTGTAGTCCACACAAAGCCTCATGGATCCATCCTTCTTCTTGACAAAAAGAACCGGAGCACCCCAAGGTGATGTGCTCGGTCGGATGAACCCTTTGTCCAAAAGATCCTTCAGCTGATCCTTCAACTCGTTTAACTCTTTCGGAGCCATACGGTACGGAGGAATGGAAACTGGTCGAGCATCAGGAGCTAGGTCAATCCCGAACTCTATCTCCCGATCAGGTGGCATACCCGGCAACTCCTCCGGAAACACATCTGGGTACTCACATACCACTGGAACTTGACCAACACCTACAATACTAGCCTCCATGTTCATTACTGACGCCAGAAAACCTTGACACCCGCGGTCCATCAACTTCATGGCACTCACAGCCGAGATCAAAGAAGCAGGGGTCATACAATGATCCCCTTGGAACTCGAAGGTTGAACCATCGGGGAGGAAAAACTTCACCAACTTGGCATAGCAATCCACCGAAGCATGACAAGAAGCCAACCAATCCATGCCTAGGATGACATCAAAGTCCACCATATCAAGGATCACCAGGTCGGCCAGAGTGTCCATCCCGCCCACAGAAACCACACACGACTTGCACGCAAGATGAACCATACGAGGTTCTCCGACCGGAGTGCTAACCCAAAAAGGATCCTCCAAAGACATAGGTTTCTCGCCAAGACGGGAAGCAAAGAACGGGGACACATAAGAATGTGTGGAGCCCGGATCAAACAACACATAAGCTTCAGAAGAACAAACTTTTGTTATACCTGCCACCACAGCATTGGATGCCTGAGCATCCTGACGGGTCAACGCAAAGACTCTAGGCTGAGCTCTTCCTCCACCTCCCTGACCACGGCCTCTGTTTCCTCTAGCCGGTCCTCTACCCCCATGCCCAGAGGATCCACCCGGAGACATAGCAGAGAAAGATGGAGTGGGTAGAATTGGTGCCTGAGGCCTAGCAGCTCCACCAGAAAAGCGAGGACAATCCTTGATAAAGTGGCCTGCCTGACCACAACCATAACAGGTGTGAGGAACAGCACGACATGGTCCCTGATGATACCTTCCACAACTCTTGCAATGAGGGGCATGAGGATCTGGCCAATGCGTACTAGACTGAGAACCACTGCTAGACTGGGACCTCGCCGGCACATCTCTAGGAGCGGATCCTGATGAGTTGGAACCACCCCCAGGCATGAACCTCTGATACTGGTAGCCATGAGATCCACCAGAACTGGATCCTCCAGAGAACTGCCCTGTAGTCTTCTTCTTCTTGTCAAACCCTCTACTAGGCTTATCTTCCTCTAGGGAACCTTCAATCCCCACTGCAGTATCCATGACTTGAGAAAAAGTCTTCCTCCCAATCTCATTATGCAAGATGGATCGCATCGGATCCCTGAGCCCCTTCACAAATCTTCTCACCTTCCGGTCCTCCGGAGTGATCTCATGAGGTGCATATCGGCATAATCGAGTAAACTGCGTAGCGTACTCGACTACGGACATGCCCTGTGTCTGCTTCAGCTTAAGGAACTGGTCAGCCAACAGCTCCCTTCGGTTCTCTGAAAAGAATCTTGCCCTGAAGGCGTCTGTGAACTCTTCCCATACTGGTGGTGGTCTTCTCATGTTTGCCCTTTCAATCCTTAAGGTCTCATACCAGTGGGCAGCAGTGCCCTGCAGAGTGTAGGTAACAAGGTCTACGGCCCTCACATCATGACATTGGAGAGCACGCAGAGCCCTCGTAGCCCTATCAAGAAACTCCTCAGGGTCTTCATCCATGGAATCTCTAGAAAAGGTTGGCGGATTAAGCCTCAGATACGCCTCTAGCGACACCTCTGTAGGTCCAAAAACTTGTGGCCTTCTCCTTGGAGGCTCATACTCAGGGTTAGGGGGAACTTCTGCTCTTTCCTGATTCTGATTATTCTGATTCGCCATCATCTGCATCAGAGTGTTCAGAGTCTGACGAATATCCCGGATTTCCGCATCGCGGTCATAATCCGTATTGCCCCCTTGGGGTCCCACAGCCTCTTGCTCAGGAGGAGGGTCCCTGTTGAGACGAGGTCTACCTCGGGTGCTTCTCTTAGGAGGCATGGTCAGAACAAGATAGCTACACAAACAAACAAGCGTTCAGAAAAACAACAGAAGAGGTGACCCTGAACAATAAGGGATCACCACACAGAAACATCAAGACAAAACCATAAGACATCCTATAAAAGCTTTCACTAGAGTCACAATCTTGTGAAAATGGGCCGGAAACCATTTGCACGATTGTCACCCTATTGAAAACAGTTTGCTCCATAAGTTACAGGACTCAACCTAGTCTCTGATACCAACTTTGTCACGACCCAATTCGGATCGTGACCGGCACATGGGACATCGAGTCCCATGTCAGCCTTAACCTGTAATCCAAACAATAATCCAGCTACACTAGCATAAATAATATCCATATATATAATCTGGTCATAACATTCAACTTAATCCATAAATCATCATACACAATCCCTACATCTAATATATATGTCATACATGTCCATAAATAAGTCTAACGACATCAACACAACAATAAGTCTTACATAGACTTACACAACATCCATAACACTATCCTAGTCCAAGGAAATCCTGTCTGTAACATTAGGAGCATACTCTAGAAATGAAATACATAATGCCTCTACACACGAGGCTCACCCAATCTAAGAACTCGGAGGAACGGATGAAATCGTCCCTTGATCTGCACCTTGATCTGAAAACATATCGTATGAATGGGTGAGTCATACGCTCAGTGAATAAACAGGTTATAAGCAGTGTATGCAGATATATCATGAATCAACAAGCATAAAGATACACCAACACAGCAGATATATAACTCAAACGTTCTTATACAGTCTCTTTATCTTGGTAGCTTTTAACCTATGAACACCTGGAGCTCGGCCCCGACTCATGTTCATAGAAAGTATGGATGTCCCGCGAGCTATGCCCCTCATCAGACACCATACTGAGAAACCCCGCGAGCTATGCCCCTCATCAGGTTTCCCATTTACGACCCCGCGAGTTATGCCCCTCCTCAGGTCGTTTTACCATCTCTTAATTCATTCAAATTTTATCTTATTTAACGCTGTTAGTGGCACATATCATTCACAATCACAGTCTAAGTAACTCATCAATTCATCATCACATCATCAACATCCTATCATAAATCCCATGACCTTATAAATATTCATGTAATAAGTTTGGAGTAGTGGTTAACGAATGAATTTGAGTAATTAACTTTAAAATAAGAAAATATGGAGTTAAAGTCTTGAAAAATGAGTTTTTATACTGATGTAATCGATTACCTGCTTCAAATTTCGTTCTGAAGAAAATTTTTACGAAAATTAGCTGTCTGTCGTGGTAATCGATTACAGTATATTGGTAATCGATTACAGTATATTGGTAATCAATTACAGTAATCGATTACCAATTCGCTGTAATCGATTATAGCCTGGGTCAGAGACGAAATTCTGCAGAAAACTCCGCGCAAATCATCCCCAAATCCACATTTTCACCACAACCCATCCAAATCAAACACAACCAACATGCGATATCAATTATATATCAACCAATCTCAGTCCCTATCAACTATCATAGCAAGATATTCACAGATTCTATCAAAATCATACATAAACTACAAATAACCCATTACTCACAAATTACTCCAATGAGCTCCAAGACTCCACCCGGAGCTAGGATGAGTTCCCCGGAACTTCCCTAGATGGTTGAGACCCTAGAGAACACATCACAAACCTCAATCTCTCAACAAAATCAAAAACCCCAATTAGGAACCCTAAACCCCCAAATCCGAAAATTAGAGAAACTAGACATCAATGGAGAAAAAGAAATACTCTACACTTACCCCCAATATACTAGATGAGCAATGCTAACTTGATCTTTGATGATTAATGGGGTTTGGGTTTGGATTGGAGAAGGAAGAAAGGGGTGAGGAAGAAAAAGAAGAGAGAAGAAGAGAGGGAGAGAGAAAGTGGCGTGAATGGGGGAGGGAAGAAGGAAAAAGGGAAAGAAAAAGATAGGGGAGGTGGGGCCCACGTGGTCCTATCTCCCCGGGTGTACCGTGATCTCTTACTCAAACTAACTCAGACTACCCCAGGTATTACATATATATATATATATATATATATATATATATATATATATATATGCGTATGCCAGCGTCTTGGTTTTTGGCAGCGTGAGCGAGCATATATATATATATATATAAATAAAAAGGGATAGTTTACTAGTATATGTATATTACTATTACATATTATTATTATTACATAAACTTATACCTATTAGCATGTATATTAGTTAATAATAGGTAGGTAACAGGTAGAAATAATAATAATAATAATATGATAATGATAGTAATATTAATAGGGAAGATAATAATAAAATATTAACCCTAATAATAATAATTATTATGAGCGGGTAAGTACTGTTAATAATAGATAAGTATTATTAGTAATAGTTAATAAGTATTATTAACAATGGGTATGTATTATTGACATGTGTAATGATTGGTACTAGATAAATAACAAGAGACTATATTAATAATAAAAATTAAAATAGTAATTATAAATAATGATAATTAATAAGTTTAGAGTAATAATAATAATAATAATAATAATAATAAAAGAATAATACTGTAAGAACAACAACATGTATAATATATGATATGTAATGATAATAGTAATAGTAACAATAATAGTATAGAAGACAAGATTGGTGATGAATAAAATATAAGAGTTTACAAGATACTTAAGAGTAGAGTACAAAGTACATGTAAAACTAGAATAAAGTATAAGTATGAAATAATAATAAAATAAACGAGATCATATGACATGAAAGGTATAGAAGCAATGAGAATAATATTTATAAGTAGTTGTATATCATGTTTATTTGATAAGGAGTTGTATTTATTTATTCTCCATGATGTCAGAGTAAGTAAGTGTATGTGCTATGTTTATTCCATGATGTTAAAGAGTATAAATTGACATGTTTTTACCCTTTTATGCTCCCTAATGCGTTATATGACTTGTGTATTTGAATATATAATTATTTATGGAATATATATATGTTATACTGAGTATATGTGTTGTTTTTATGATGAGTTAAATTGTTGACATGATTATATGATTTATATAATGATTAATGATGAGATATATGTGATGAATGCTATATGCCTATGATTATGTAATGTTAAAGTTTAATAACCAAAACGCGCTCAGTGACGCTATGTTAAAACGTCACGAGGTGACGCTATGTTAAACGTCACTAGGTGACGCTATGTTAAACGTCACTAGGTGACGCTATGTTAAAACACAGTAGCCTTCAAAAGGGAAGGTGAATTACCCCCTCTCCCCATTAGTTTAGGATGAGCTCATGCCTAGGGGCCGGTGATGTGGAGGATAGGACAGGAGGGCAGTTATGTCTCACAGTTAAAGAAAGATAAAGATGTTTAACATGTTAATATGTATTTTCATTATGATGTATTTATTGTATATGATTTGAGGGCACTAGCACACTACACAGAGACCTTTAATTATGATATGTTATATGTATTAAATAAAATGAACAAGACAGACTTAGGTAGTCGTTCCGGGACAAGATTGTTTTGAAACTATTAACTGAAATGAATTCATTCATGCTCACTTATTTAATTAATAAACCCGGAGCGACTCCCCTACTGAGTTACTTTCAAGTACTCACCCCACATTATTTCAAACATTTTAGACGATGAGCACCAGCAGGACGACGGAGCGAGCTTGGAGCCCGCGCAGCCTTAGTTTTAGCTTCCGCATTATTTATTAGACATTATTATTTGAGTTGTTTCTTTCATGGATTATGTTATGGATTTATTATTATTGTCTAGTTTATGTTTCTGAGACCGGACCTTTGTTAGCTGGCAAGT
Source organism: Aeschynomene evenia (assembly GCA_013621005.1). NCBI lineage: Eukaryota > Viridiplantae > Streptophyta > Magnoliopsida > Fabales > Fabaceae > Aeschynomene > Aeschynomene evenia. The sequence continues at coordinate 15,097,121 of CM024268.1, forward strand.
ACTATTTTATTTATGGATTGTATTTGTGGAGTCTTGTGAGTCTCTGTTTTAGGCTCATGAGATAACACTATTATCATTGCTTGATGTATGTTTTGGGAGATTACATAGTTTATTTATTTATATTGAAGTATTATTCAGACTATATTATGTTACGAGTATTATCGCTTATTTATTACGCAAGGCCCTTATTTTTATATTCCGCACAAATGTTTTCGAAAGTTCTCCCACATATTTTTCGCGTATATTTATTTTAAATATAAAGATTATATATGATAACAGGAAGTAACCCTTATGAAATAGCCTAAAATGACTTAAGCATTAAGGGCTATCTAGTAGGGTGTTACACGAAACATGTACCATTTTTAGGATTGGTCTTGTCTTTCCTATCTTTCTTTGTCAAGAATTCCTTGTTCTTCAAAACTCTTGACATCTTTCGAACAAGCATTCTGTTATCACCCAAAAAATAACTAAGAAATTGAGTGGAAAGAAACGGCTGTCAAAGGTACATCATTCAGGAAAAACGGTTAGCTGTAATGAATCAGTTGTGATAAAATACTTAGCCGAGCTGTAACAGAAGTAGCTGTGATAAAACAGTTAGCCGAGCCGTAACAGGTTTAGCTGAGTCGAGAAAGTATTAGCCGAGATGGAAATAGCCGAGACAAAAGCAGTTACTTGGGAATGAAGAGTTGGCGGTTGCTAAAAACGTGGGTAGTGGGTTTTTACACTCCACTAATGGATTCATGGCACAAAAATAGGACTAATCAGTTGCAAGATCATGGGCAATATATAGCTTGGAAATAGGAACCAAGAAGGCTATATAAAGAGGAACTTGTGATTAAAATCAACCATCTCCAAGATCACAAATCATGCCTTAATTACTTTTTATCACTTTTTCTGCACTTTTACATTTTTCTTAGTTTTAGTCGTAGTTATAGTTTATCCATGAAGAGAAAACACTTTCTTTACTATTTCCTTGGTGTAATTAGTGGTTATTGAATTAATGGAAGCTTTCTTCTTCACATTCTTTCCTCGTTGTCCAAAATCTTGCTTCTCTGAGATATTTGGAGAACTCACAGCTAAGGTGCTGACTCCCCTCCTTAGCGTAATCGTTGTTTTAGGGATCAAAAGCGGTTATATTGCTATTCTCGGCTGCTTTCTCAATCGTAGCCGAGAAGGAATAATTTTCGCGACAACATAAATGGCACGCCCAGTGGGACTTCTAGGAGCAAAGTGTGAATTTTTCTTCAACACCCTATGGCTTTGATGTACAATTGTACAAATCTGAGGCCGGGAAAGTATTTAAGAAAGTTACCAAGTTCGATGACCATGAATACATCAAAGCCTAATTATTTAGGCTAATCCGATGAAAAATATGGCGAGTCACGCGGCGGGTAATGGAAATACCACGAATTTTTCATTTTGGCAGCTGTTAGTGATTGCCGATTCTTTGTCAATAAAAAAAAATGTGTCGGTATGATTTCTGCCGCACAGCTGGTAGGATTTTTATCACATAGTTGGTATAATTTATGCCGCACAGCTGGAATGAATTCTGCCGCACAGCTGGAATGAATTCTGCCACACAGCTAGTACGAATTTTTGTTCAGCTGGCACAATTTCTGCCGTACAGGTAGTATAAATTTTGTCACACAGCTGGTAGGATTTCTACCACATGGTATAATTTCTGCCGCACGGCTGGAATGAATTCAGCCACACATCTAGTACGAATTTTGGTTCAGCTGGCACGATTTCTGCCGCACATGTAGTATAAATTATGCTGCACAGCTAGTCTGAATTCTGACACAACTGGTATGATTTTCTACTGCAGCAGGTTTGAATTCTGTCACACAACTAGAGTTGGTCTGATTTCTGCCGCATATGTAGTATAAATTATGCCGCACAGCTAGTATGAATTCTGGCATAGCTAGTATGATTTTCTGCTGCAGCTGGTTTGAAATCTGTCGTACAGCTACAGCTAATGCTTGTATCATTTTTTGCCATACAACCGGTAAGAATTATGCAACACAGCTGATATGAAATCTAGCGCTACTGGTATGTATTTGGACAGTGCCTAGTATGAACATTGATGTAGGTGGCACAAATATTAGTATTGGGGGGCAGATAGTGAACCGATCTGCAAATTATTTACAAGCACGATGGAATATTCAAATTCTTTTCTACGGCTTCCGTTAACAAAGTATTTGTTTTCGCTAATAGCCGTACATTGATGAATTTGAGTTCAAATAGTGCAATAAATAATTTTAATTGTTTTTAAACCAAAGTCAGTCGTCAACATATTTGATGGAAGATTAGGTAATGCATTATAGGTTGCTGGGAATCAGCTGTAAAGAGCAACAATTTGCTGAATATAGTTGTAGAGGCCACCTACAGTAAGGACACCAACTATAAAATCGTAACTCACGAGGAAGCAGGCTTGGAGACCTCCTTTTGCAAAAAGTCATAATTGGAGGGCACAGTCGTAAGAAATCTAGCCGTGAGAAATCAAGTGTGAAAGTTAGCTGTAAAAAAGATAATGGAATGGAACACTATGAGTGTAGGCTCAAAAGAGACTGGGGGGCAAGCAAGCTTGCTAAGATCAAATGTGTTCCCATTATTATGGTATCCAAAGCAAAGGGCATATACAACTAGAGCTTGTAGAAGGGAGCACGTCTAAAAAGTGATGCCTCAAGTTGATGACGATCAAAGCAGCTAAGAGGAAGCTCCAAAAGGAAAAGCTATCCAGACATCTTAAGGTACGATTAATATGCTCAATCATGTCAATAATATGGGATAGCTTAGTTGGTGATGATAATATGAAAAGTGTAAATGTTGCTCAATCCTCGGCTGAGAATGATATGCTTCATTAAACATTCAAGATGACATTCTTGGTGAAGATGATCTGTTATTATTAGCCGAAGATTTAGAAAATATGATTGTGACGGCTGGAACATTTTTACTTGAATTTTAAGCTAATGAAATTCAGCCGAATGATTTAGAAGATGATGTATTTGAGGAAGAGTTTGAATGAGTAACATTTGCTGAATAAAGAAAGAAGCTACAGAAAGAAGGAAAGATTAATAGTGAAGAGATGAGCTACAATGAATATCATATCGTGGATGATATTCAAAAAGATGGAATGACGTTGAGGTCCAGATTAGAGCTGAATCACGGCTAGCAAATGATCTGAACTAGAAGGATAAAGAAAAATATCATCGGCTAAGAATCAGAGCTAGTGCTCGGAATGGTGTGTCCAGCCGAAGATGGCTTAGCTTGGGCAACCTCTTAGGGGGAGGAGGATGTCCGCAAAGTCCCATATTAAAAAAAAAAGTATAATATATGTAGAAGAAGAATTGTCATTCATAGAAAAGAAGCAACTTAAAGGAGGATTGTCTAACCAATCCTAGCTTAGGCACACAAGAGGAGGACATTCGTGAGGTTGCTTTCTGTTGCCTAGGTGTTGTTGGTTTATGCCAAAGCAACATACCGATGGGCGATAAATGTCAATATCATGCATTGTTTTGAAAGAATATGGGAATTTATATTGATGATGTAGTTATCAAGTTAGCCGACTTTAATTATCAGTTATCCGATTTGGAAGGGGTTTAGTAGGATAAAGAATCATTAAAAGAAATGAATTCGGCTGATTGTGCACTTGTAATATCGGCTGAGAATTCCCTATTGTTTTTGGAACATAATCAAAGGAGTTATGAGTTATGGATAAATGTAGAGGTATATAGTTTGAAGCCAAAACAAAATGTTTGATTAATAGACATGAATACTATTGGCCGACTATTACGGCTGATTATTTCAATCATGCTAAAGGATGTTAGACTTGCCAAATTCATTGTCAAATTATGTCCCTGGAAAAATTACAGGCGCGAGTAATTAGACCATGGTCATTTTGGGGATGGACTATTAATTTAATTGGAAAGTTTTATCCTTTTTCCCCAAGAATCATTCCTTTATTTTAGTGGCTATGAACTATATTACTAAGTGGTTTGAGGTCAATCATTGAAGGAATATTTGAGTCGAAGCAGCTGGGTATAAAGCGACCGGTTAATTTCTAACCAATGCTGGTGCCAGCTGTAGGTGAGCAGCCAACAATTATCAGCTAAGGGTGGCGCTAGCTGAGTCGAAAAACTAATGACATGATCGGTTGGGAAAGACGGTTGCGAATGGTTGCGAGATTCATGGACGAATAAGAAGGATATAGATTCGTGGAACGAAGAGTGGATCTGAGAACATAGAACAACTGGTATAGATAAGGACATGAAGTTGGAATTCTTTTAAGGAAATGCATCCTTCATCTTTCCTCTTATTCATCAGTCAGCTGAAGGATGCAGGGGGGCATATGTTATCACCCAAAAAATAGCTAAGAAATTGAGTGGAAAGAAACGGCTGTCAATGGTACATCATTCAGAAAAAACGGTTAGCTGTAATGAATCAGTTGTGATAAAATAGTTAGCCGAGCTGTAACAGAAGTAGCTGTGATAAAACAGTTAGCCGAGCCGTAACAGGTTTAGCTGAGTCGAGAAAGTATTAGCCGAGATGGAAATAGCCGAGACAGAAGCAGTTACTTGGGAAGGAAGAGTTGGCGGTTGCTAAAAACGTGGGTAGTGGGTTTTTACACTCCACTAATGGATTCATGGCACAAAAATAGGACTAATCAGTTGCAAGATCATGGGCAACATGGAGCTTAGAAATAGGAACCAAGAAGGCTATATAAAGAGGAACTTGTGACTAAAATCAACCATCTCCAAGATCACAAATCATGCCTTAATTACTTTTTATCACTTTTTCTGCACTTTTACATTTTTCTCTTAGTTTTAGTCGTAGTTATAGTTTATCCATGTAGAGAAAACACTTTCTTTACTATTTCCTTGGTATAATTAGTGGTTATTGAATTAATGGAAGCTTTCTTCTTCACATTCTTTGCTCGTTGTCCAAAATCTTGCTTCTCTGAGATATTTGGAGAACTCACAGCTAAGGGGCTGATTCCCCTCCTTAGCGTAATCGTTGTTTTAGGGATCAAAAGCGTTTATATTGCTATTCTCGGCTGCTTTCTCAGTCGTAGCCGAGAAAGAATAATTTTCGCGACAACACATTTCCATGTCTTCTTCATCAAGATCTTCTTCTGATTTTGATTCTTCAGCAACCTTGAGAGCTTTGCTCTTGTTGCTCTTCTTTGATGTTGACGTGTTGAGAGCCAATGGTTTTGATCTAGACGTGGTTGCTTCATCTTGTGCCTCAAGTTCGATTTCACGAGTCTTGAGAGACTCATTCAATTCATCCAAGCCTAGCTTGGTTAGATCCTTGGCTTCTTGAATTGCGGTGACCTTCAGTCTCCACTTTGGTGTAAGACTCCGTAGAATCTTTCTAAATGTTTCGGCATTTGTATATGTTTTGCCAAGAACCTTTTGATTGATTTATGATGTGCAGAAATCTTATAGCGAGACTATCTACATCTTCGTCTTGGAGCTTCTTGAACGACTCATATTTATGAACGAGCATGGAGACTTTGGTCTCCTTAACTTGATCTGTGCCTTCGTGAAGTGTTGCTAGACGATCTCATATTTGTTTAGCTGTTTCACATGATAATATCTTATCATAATCGACTTTATGCAAGGCACATAAAAGAATGTACTTTGCTTTCTTGTTTTGTTGAACTTGCGCTTTTTGTTCTTTAGACCATAGCCTTCTGGGTCCTGAAGGAGTGTTATGGTCATCGTGTTCAACGATATCCCAAAGATCGAGACTTGTAAATTGAATGAACAATGTCATTTGATCTCTCCAATAAGCGTAGTCATCGTCGTTGAACATTGGAGGTCTATTTGTTGAAGCTCCATCAACAATGTATGCATTGTTGTTTGTTGCCATAGTCCCTTGGATCTTTTCCTTGACACTGTTAGGTGCTCAACCCCAAGTCTGAACTCTGATGCCAATTGAAGGTACTGAAACATGAGAAGGGGGTTGAATCACGTTCCAACTTTAATCCTGTTTTCTGAAAGTTAATTAAATCAAATATTGATCAAGTCCAAGACTTGTCTTCATAGCGGAAACGTTACTCAATTATTTTTAAACAAACCAAGCCTATAGACAAGGCTTATGTCATTCTTGAAAGTATTTTGATTTTCAAGAACGTTCTTATGATAAAGGTAGTTAAAGCTTTAACCTTTAACACTTAACAAATATGTATGATGTTTGCGCAATATATAGTGATGGTGTGTGCAATATTGATTTGTTAAACAATCAAAATAAAAGATAAGGGAAGAGAGAAAAACACATACAAGAATTTTTATAGTGGTTCGGCAATGTGCCTACTCCAGTCCCCAAGATGCACCTGGGAGTTCACTAGACACCACCTCCAACCAAGGTGGAATTTCTTACCTATGCACACCACAAAGGACTTCCCTCTTGCACCTCCAACCATGATGACTCACTACCTTCTCACCCGAGATGGACTTCAAACCTTGCCTTCTACACTGAAGGACTTTCTACCCTTGCCTTAGTCCCACTAAGGTCTTTTGCCTTGTAAAATAAGGACGTAGTACAATATTATGGTTCTTCTCTCAAGATAACTAGCAAAGTTAGAATATACAATAAAAGCTCACAATGAATTCGAAAAATACAACCTTTTAACCAATACAAATCGAAACTTTGAAGGTCTAGAGAGGTTGAAGATGAAGAGAAAATATGGAATAGTTGCGGCATAGTTTTGGCACTTGTAAAATTGTGTGGCCTCTTCCTTGAAATGCATGGAGGTCTTCTATTTATAGATGGAGGCTCCAATGCTCAAAAATAAGGAAACTCAATCCTCACCCTTGATTTGAACTCTGGCAACTTGATCCAATGGCGTGCATTGCTTCAACTTGATTAAAAAATGATCTTGCAATAAATGCATGATCCTTGCATATTAGGCGCCACTTTTGTAGAGAACAAGGATTAAGTTTTTTAGAATCTTATCATTAATGCTTGTAATCCCTTGAGATGTTGCGTCTCCACTTGATGTTGCTTGTGTTGGTTGAGTTTCTTTGGGCCTTGAAGCAGGTCTACATATTAGAGTTAACTGAAACAAAACAAATAAAAAATTATTTATTTGAGGTGGAATTGCTTGAGAAGCCGGAGGTGGAAATTGCTTGAGAAGTCTGAGGTGTGGTGGCAGTCGAAGGTGGAATTGCTTGAGAATAAGATTTTTTGTTATGACCTCTTTGTCCACAAACACTACACTTGACAATCATTCCTTTCTTGCTCATTTTCTTGTGGCTCTTAGGTTCCTCATCCTTTTCCCTCCTCCTTGATTTCTTTGGTCTTCCTGGTTGATACCTAATTGGTGGTGGAAGGATATCATCAAAGGGTGTTTTTTCCCACAGACTTAGGCCATTCATTAGCAAGATTATGCCAGAATAGCATGCTTGATATGTCTCCTTTCTGTAGTATATAGGAATGTGATCTTCTATGTTTTGATTTTGGTAATTCATGCAACAAATCGCATGACAACATGGTATTCCAGTCAACATCCACCTCCTACAACTACACTCCCTGCTAATCCAATTAACTACAAATCTATCATGTCTCACTTCATATATTTGGTCACCAGCTAACCTAGGTATCCACATTTTTGTCAATTGTTTTTCCCTCTCTAACTTCATCCTAATCCTTGGTAACACCCCATCTTTTAAGTTAGGGCCCTTGCATCTATTGTCAGCCCACCTCTCCATCAAATACACTCTAATTTCCTCTATCATTGTCAATATAGACTTTTATCTTGCCTTTACTATTACACTATTAAAAGTCTCAGACATGTTGTTCAACAAAGTATCACATTTGGGTTCAAATCTAAATCTAGATTTTCTCCAAAACCTAGGGGGAATCTTAATGAGATACCTGTATGCCTCCATATTCACCTCCTTAATTTGAAGCATTGCCTTCTTCCATGCAGAAGGATACGAGGTCCTTGCAACTGTCCATATCAAATCCTTCAACTGCTTCCTAGGATGTCTTTTCTTGAAGTTGTTGTAAAGATGTCTAAAACAAAACCTTTGATCAACTCCAGGCAACAAGTCATCAAAAGCTGGCAGCAACCCCTGAAATCAATAAAATAGTTAGTGTTCTTAAATTTAAATAAATATCAATATATATGATTGAGAGCAAACAATTATGAATTTCACCTTTTGCTGGTCACAAATGAAAGTGTACAGCTTTGCTGCACCCACCCCTCCAAGATCTTCAATGATTAGAGTCAAGAACCATGTCCAAGATTCCTTGTTCTTTCCTTCCAAAATAGCATAAGCAAGGGGCAACATTTGATCATTTGGATCCCTCACAACTACAGATAAAATCTCCTATTAGAGGATATGATTGATATTGTGATATCAGTGATTGATATAGTGATATCAGTGATTGATATGATGTGATTTAGATTGATTTAAGAGAAGATTATATAATATCATTGATTGATTTACAATGATATTATATTAATATGTTTTGATTTGGTATTTGTCTATAAATAGGCATTGTCCTTTGTACTTGAGAAAGATGAATAATCAAGAATATTTGAATATTATTTTACATATTCATTTAACATAGTCTCTCTCTATACTCTCCCAACATGAATTCTAACATGGTATCAGAGCCATGGTATCCACCTTGAACACATCTCTTCCGCTGGTACCTCGATGAGTTCTTAGAACTCTTATATATTTTATTTGATTGCTTTCTATTTTCTATACTGTTTTTCAAAGATGAAAAAAAAAAGATTCATTTACCTTACCTCATAAAACCCTACAAACAACCATCTCTACACCACTTTCATGCTATTTTGACTCCATGACATGTTGACTGAAGAACGGGTTTGCAATTTTATCCATAAAAGTTGCATTGAAAAAAATGGGTTATCAACTTTGTCCATAAAAGTTGCACCGAAAAGGGTTTGTAACTTTTTCCATAAAAGTTGCATTGAAAGGGGTTTGTAGCTTTCTCCACAAAAGTTGCACAGAAACTGGGTTTGCAGCTTTCTCCACAAAAGGTGCAAGAAAATAGGTTTGCAGCTTTCTCTACAGAAGGTGCAAGAAAATGGGTTTGTAGCTTTTTCCGCAAAAGATGCATGGATCGACATGATTATGGTGTTCAAATAAGTTATGAAATGATATAAATCTTGGTTGTTGTAGTGGACATTCCAATTTTTTTTTTCAAGTTTATTATATTGTATTAGTGATTTCAAGTTGGAGATGCCCAAATTTGCAGCTTCCAACTTGCGGGAGGGTACTAGTGTATGAACCCGTGCTATGCACGAATGAAAAATGGTATTTATGTATGTAATATATATTATTTATTTAGTAATTTTATACATTTTAGTTTCATGTTGATCATGACTCTAAAAATCATAATAAGTTTGGTGGAATGATTAAGTTATTCGAGAATCTATCATGCTTTCATTATCTATTTTTCAATTTTTTCTTTAATTTTATTAAATTTATAACCCATTTTATGCATCGTAATTATTATAATTATTAGCACAACTACTCTAATTGTCATGAATAACGTCATCACATTTATCATCAACTTATTAGTTTTTCTACTTACTATGTAACAAAAAAATAGTAATGAATTCATCAATTATTTAAGATCTATTCATCTAAATGTTGCTACTTATTTGTGAGTGTTTGAAAGCATAGTGATAGAAATTTTTTTAAGAAAATATGCAAAAATTGATGACATTCGTTAATTATATTTAATTCAATTTTCTATTCTTAAAATTGTTACTATAGTTTTATTACTAATCAGTATATAAGATTTTTTTTCTTATCGATATTTAGTAAAATTGTTAATATTATTTTACTATTGTCATGATATATATTGCTAGCCTATATATTAGTTCTCCTCCTAAATTGTGATAAATTCAATTAAATTATCTTCCAAAGTTTATAGCTGTCCTTTTACATATTAAAGTTATTTTATTTATTTGTGCATAACTCAATGCTTCATATGAAAGGTCAAAAGTTATTAGAATGTTTTAATAACTATTGTATGTTTCATATTTGATAGTAATTATAATATTAAAGCAATTAGAATTAAAAAAATTAAAAATAATGAATTTGAGTGTGATACATTATCAAACTCATTAATCAACAAATTCAATAGTAAAACCATTACATTTGGATCAAAAGAAGTCTATCTAAAAAATTATAAGACTAATTAAAATTTAGCATCAAATAATGGAATTTGTCTAAATGTTGCTACATATTTGTGAGTGTTTGAAAAAATAATGATAAAAGTTTTTAAAAATTAAAGTATGGAAAAACATTGGTAATAGTCGTTGATTATATTTATTTCTATTTTATATTCTTAAAATTATTGATATAATTTTATTACTAATAAATATATAAAATTTTTTCATCAACATGTAGTAAAATTGTTAATATTATTTTACTCCTAGATTCATTCTTACATTATGTTTGATGAAGTGTAACATCTAGGTTCATTCTCTATTTTTTAATTCTTCCTTTATTTTTATGAAATTCATAACTCCCTTTTATGCATTGTAATTATTATAATAATCAGCACCACTACTCTTATTGTCATGAATAATGTCATCACATTTATTATCAACCTATTAGTTTTTCTACTTACTATGTAATCGAAAATAGTAATGAGTTCATTAATTATTTAAGGTCTATTCTTCTAAATGTTTATACTTATTTGTGAGTGTTTGAACACATAGTGATAAAAATTAAGAAACAACATATGAAAAAAGATTGATAACATCCATTAATTATATTTAATTCTATTTTCTATTCTTAAACTTATTACTATAATTCTATTACTAATCAGTATATAAGATTTTTTTTAATTTCTTATCGATATTTAGTAAAATTGTTAATACTATTTTACTATTGTCATGATATTGCTAGCCTATGTATTAGTTCTCCTCCTAAATTGTGGTAAATTCAATTAAATTGTCTTCTAAAGTTTATACCTATCCTTTTAAGCATTAAAATTATTTTATTTATTTGTGCATAACTCAATGCATCATATGAAAGGTCAAGAGTTATTATAATGTTTTAATAACTATTGCACGTTTCATATATGATAGTAATTATATAACATTAAAGCAATTAGAATTAACAAATTAAAAATGAATTTGAGTGTGACACATCATCAAATTTATTAATCAATAAATTCAACAATTAATAAAACAATTACATTTGGATCAAAAGAAGTCTATCTAAAAAAGAGGGGAAATAGACTAATATATCTTATGAAGACTTAATTTTCTGAATTAACAAATTTTATGATCTAAGTAAAAGAGAAGAAAAAAGTGGCACAAATCTTGAAAGCAAGGACCACAAATATATGTTCAACCTTCTACAAAGTCACAAAAAAAAAAACATAAAAGAACAATCGTAAATCATTTCATCTTTATCTATCATCATCTCTCATGCCATATACAACAAATCAAAAAATTCCAAATAAAAACTTAAATTAAATTGTCATGATATTGCTAGCCTATGTATTAGTTCTCCTCCTAATTTGTGATAAATTCAATTAAATTGTCTTCTAAAGTTTATACCTATCCTTTTAAGCATTAAAATCATTTTATTTATTTGTGCATAACTCAATGCATCATATGAAAGGTCAAAAGTTATTAGAATGTTTTAATAACTATTGCACGTTTCATATTTGATAGTAATTATATAACATTAAAGCAATTAGAATTAACAAATTAAAAATTAAAAATGAATTTGAGTGTGACACATCATCAAATTTATTAATCAATAAATTCAACAATAAAACCATTACATTTGGCTCAAAAGAAGTCTATCTAAAAATAGAGGGGAAATAGACTAATATATCTTATGAATACTTAGTTTTCTGAATGAACAGATTTTATGATCTAAATAAAAGAGAAAAAAAAAGTGGCACAAATCTTGAAAGCAAGGACCACAAATATATGTTCAACCTTCTACAAAGTCAAAAATATATATATATATATATAAAAGAACAATCGTAAATCATTTCATCTTTATCTATCATCATCTCTCATGCCATATACAACAAATAAAAATATTCCAAATAAAAAATCACTCCCACAAAATCATATGCACATATTTTAACACTAAGTTTGGATTGTTTGTGTCCATCAACACCACTTTCACCATCTTCATTCATTATCATCAAGATTACTTTCACCACCAATCTAAAAAAAAATGAATTCAAACTAAAAAAATATAAAATAAACAAAAATAAAATTAGAGAAGAACATAGAGATGACTCACCATCACCATTAAACATAACAAAAAATAGTAGAGCAGAGATTCAAAAGTATCACATTCTTCTTTAACCACCTTCATTCATCATCATCAACACCATAATCAAAACAAAAACCATAATCAAAACAAAACAAAAATAGAGAAGAACATAACTCGTCATCACCATTGAACATAACAAATGAAAAAAGAGTCGAGAAGCAAAAGTATCACCCTCATCAAAACCTCATTCATTCATCATCATCAACACTACTTTCACCACCAATTTACAAAAAATAATCAGAATTAGTACAAAAAAAGAATTGAACAAAAATAAAAACATAGAAGAACAGAGAGAGAACTCACTATCACCTAAACAAAAAAAAGAGATAGAAACAAAGAAGCAAGAGTATCACCCTCATACTCAACCTCCTTCATTCATTATCATCAACACCACTTTCACCACCAACCTATAAAAAAATAAGAATAAGAAAATAAAAATAAATAAATAAACAAAAATAAGAATAGAGAAGAACAAAGAGATGGTTTACCATCACCGTTAAAATAAAGTGTAGAGAAGCAAAATCATCACCCTTATCTTCAACCTCAGTCATTCATCATCACCAACATCACTTTCACCACCAACCTACAAAAAAATCATAATCGAAAAAAAAAAAAGAATAAAGAGAACGTAATATATATCTAAAACTAAAGAGAGAATATGAGTGATGTCAACTTGGTAGAGTATTATATTCTTCAAAAAAAAAATAAACAAACTTGGAGAGATGTTCAAGTGATGATGGGTAATGATACAATAGTTAGAATTTATAGTAAAATTTCAAGAATTTTTTAATGACTAATCAATTACTATTAATAAAAATAAAATCTAACTTATTAATAAATTTCATCAACCTAATATTTAATGAAATTGAATTGACATGTAATATAAAGTTATGACATGTGAAAAGTTATATTACATACACATGATTTTAAATGATTAGAAATATAAAACATAAAATCAATTTTTAAAGTCATATTGGTAGAGTATTATATTCTTCAAAAAAATAAACAAACTTGGAGAGATGTTCAAGTGATGATTGGTAATGATCCAATAGTTAGAATTTATAGTAAAATTTCAAGAATTTTTTTAATCACTAATTAATTACTATTAATAAAAATAAAATGTAGCTAAAATCTAATAACTTATTAATAAATTTCATCAACCTAATACTTATGATTGGTAATGATCCAGTAGATAGAATTTATAGTAAATTTTCAAGAATTTTTTTAATGACTAATCAATTACTATTTCATCAACCTAATACTTAATGAATGAATAAATTAGTGTGTTATCTCATATGTGCATAACTCAATGCATATGAAAGGTCAAGAGTTTGAATGCTTAATTAAATATTAAGGTCAATAAATAATAGTGATTACAATATTAAAGTAATTAGAATAAAAAATAAAAAATTATATATAAAATGAATTTTATAAGAAAAAACCTAAGCTTGCAACATCATCAAAGTTAGCATGAGAATCAAGTTGGGTGTGCCACCTCATAGGTGCATAACCCAACTTTAGTATTATATATATGATTAGAGGATATGATTGATATTGTGATATCAGTGATTGATATGGTGATATCAGTGATTGATATGATGTGATTGATTGATTTAGGAGAAGATTATATAATATCATTGATTGATTTACAATGATATTATATTAATATGTTTTGATTTGATATTTGTTTATAAATAGGCATTGTCCTTTGTACTTGAGAAAGATGAATAATCAAGAATATTTGCATATTATTTTACATATTCATTTAACATAGTCTCTCTCTATATGCAAATATTCTTGATTATTCATCTTTCTCAAGTACAAAGGACAATGCCTATTTATAGACAAATATCAAATCAAAACATATTAATATAATATCATTGTCAATCAATCAATGATATTATATAATCTTCTCCTAAATCAATCTAAATCACATCATATCAATCACTGATATCACCATATCAATCACTGATAACACAATATCAATCATATCCTCTAATATGTAGCGTGCAAAATGGTATACGTCATCTCCATTAATGCCACATCAGCACGTTTCGTTAGTCTCGGTAACGGGGTTGAAACGGTGGCCCGAAACTAGTAACGTCTGGTAAGCAAGTGTATCAAAATTGATAATCCAAAAGGCAGTAGACCAAAATCAGAATTGGGTGAAAGCTAGTGGATCAAAATAATACTTTAGCCATTTAATTTAATTTATTTTAAATTTGATAAAATAAAAGGTATTTGATTTTTTAGATTTAATATTAATTTAGTACTAAATATTAAGGAAGGAAAGGATTAAATGAAATTTTTACCGTAAATAACGGAAATTTTTTTTGAAAATAAAATTGTTAAAGATTAATATGTCTATAAAGAAATTGTTATTAACACCATAAGCACCTTAAAATGTACTATTTTTTACATTCTTTTCCTATGCCAATATGGTTAGGGTTGCGGTTTACTCGAAGCATTAAGATTAAACTCTATTTTTTATTAATTAAATACTTATTTTAATCCTTTAGAAAAAATATTGGGGGACAAATTAGTTCTTTAGAATTGGAAAATTTAATATTGACACTTCTCATTTTAAATAAGATGATAAACTTGTTCAATCGTAGATGTCCGTACATTTAAAAAATTATTATACAAACATATACGGAATAACAAATTTGTGCTTTATTTTTTAAATGTTAAGAACCGATATTCAACTTTTAATATTTGAAAGATTAATTTGTCATGTGATATATTTTGTGAACATCAATTTTAAGTATTTAGCATGGGAACAGCGGATTGATTCTACCGGTTGGACTTCGTGCCAGTGAGCCAAAAAGAAAAAAATTGACTTTGAACTGCTGAACCGACCAAAATCGACGAACCGGTGAGCCGGGCTAATTCAACAGTTCTGATCAGTATTCGATCAAAATGATAAAAACAAGATCGTTTTTCAATTTCAATAAAATAAAATAAAATAAAATAAAAGTTTAATTTTGATCCACTGTTAGTGTAAAGAAATTTTACACATACATCCAATTATGGATTGACACATAAGCAAAAGTTTTTAACTCAATCACCCACTAACCAAAAAGTCACACAAATCAATGGATGTGATTGACTGTCAGTGCATCATAATTAAACTTATAAAATGAAGTGATAGAGGAGTCTCCACTTAAGAAAGGCAAGGGTTTTCTATTTCACACTTTCACTTATTATTGAGTTTAATTATGATGCAACGATAGTGTAAAAAATTTTACATTGTCTTCCATTCATATCTATTGATTTGTGAGACTTTTTAGTTAATGGATGGTTAAGTTAAAGAATTTTGCTAATGTGTCAATCTATAATTGGATGCCTGTATAAAATTATTGTACACTGACCATAGATTGAAATTAAACTCCTTTTTTTATCACATATAACTTATTATTTATATATACTAGTGTTTGAACCCGTGCACTGCACGGGACAAAATATAAGTATTTATTTTAGTTTTAATAAATTAAAATATTAAAATGTATGTTTATTTATAAAATTAAAGTATTTAATTTTTAAATGGCATACACTAAAATTATAACATAATAATGAAAACATGATAAACACAAATGATAATATAAAAACTTATACATATATTAAAAATTATCATGCTCTGTACCCGTATTCATATTGAGAAACTATCATGCTCTGTACCCGTATACATATATGATACTCAAAAAATATATTATGATAATTCTTCATAGTAGACAAAAACTCTTATATTGAAAATTGAATATTGTTAGAATATTGAGAAATACATAGGTGAAGAAAATTCAGATATATTGATAAAAGTGTACAACAATCTAGAACATTAAGGATACATTGTACCTTTTTTATAGTGTACATTCTTCATTGTATTGAAACTTGATCTGAAATCAAATAGAGAAATAATTAAAACTCATATAAATAATTAGAGAAGAGATAATTAAGAGAAATAGTAGAAGATTAAGAAAATTTAAATATTTAAAAAGAAAATAAAAAATAAATAGCCAGAAAAAGATACAATGATTAAAAAATAGGAAAAAAATTGGAATGAAAAAGAAGAAGGCATTCATAGAAAAATAATCATAAAAACTAAAGAAAAATAGATAGAGATTCAAGAGAAAGAGAGAAGAAAATACCAAAAAATATAATGTAAGAGATGTGATAAAAAAAAGTAGAAAGAAGTAAAGAAAGAAAAAAAAACACATTGTAAATTTATGGATGAAGATGAGTCAAATAAAGTAGCGAAAATATTTATAGTAGATCAATAGGAAGGTAACCGATGAAAAAATAAAAATCATTAATGAAAATTTTAATAAATCAATCAATTAAGGATTATAATCTACATCACCAGTCAATTAAGGAAATAATTAGGGCCTAATTTTGAAAACAAATTCATGGGCGTAATTTGATTCTTAATATTTATCCTTAAATTGATTATTGATATATATCATTAATTCCTTAAACATTAAAAAATGGGATGATTTAAAATTATGTAGGATAGATTATAATTGATTTAAACCTTTCTTTTTCTTAAAAAATAAGCCTCAAGTTAGTTTTAAGTCTTTTTTTTTATTCAAATTATATATTTATTTAAATATATATGTTAACATATTAGTGATGAATATATACAAATTTTTTTATTATAATCATATTCGTTATATTGTCCAATATATTGAACGATGGACTAATATTATTTTAAAACCTTTCCTTTTTTAAAAAATAAGACTCATCAGGTTAGTTTGCAAATCTTTCCTTTTTTATTCTAATTATATTTAATCAAATATATATATGTTAACATATCAAATGAAATGTTTTAATCATATTCGTCATATTAATTTATATGTATGTCAATCAAGATCATATATGACAATCAAGAATTAAATCAAGATCATAAAATAATTGAATCAGCAATCAAGATCAAATTCGTGATTATTCCTTATGACTTTGTAAAAAATATATTAAATGTATATCAAATGTAAAAAATTCATATCCTATCTATTGTCTACTATTTTATATAAGATTCTTCACCTTTTTAATTAAATCAATTTATAATATGTAATATCAGTCATTCAATCAATCCATAATATTCAGCTATAATATTAATTCAATCTATTCAAATCATCATTTTAATTCAATAGATAATATCTCTCATTCAAACTATAAAATTGATAAGCGATTTTTTAAAAAATTAAAAAATTAAAAAATCTGAGAAAATGACACGTGGCAAGAAATTAATGCAAGAGGTTCGTAAATATTATATGTATAGATTTATTGTATTTTAGTTGAACCGTGTGACTGTGAACCGTTAACTAATCTGTTCAATATCCGGTTCAATGTTTTTTTTTGGTTACATATCCGGTTCAATGTTTTAATCATTGGTATTTAATTTTATTTTTTTATTTGGTCACGCTCCAAAGAATATCTCATCACTCAGTCAGGAACTCTGAAAACATAAAACACATAAACCGCAATAACAACCCATCCACCCAATTTCAACCGCACCTAACACCCATGGCCACCTTCTTTCACGTACCCAATCCACTCTCTCACCGTTTCTTCCTTCCTCCATTGGCTTCCCCATTTCCTCACTCCAAGCCCCCACGGTTCTTTATCCTTCCGGCGCTTCGCATGGCCGGCGGCGACCCATTCTGCCGGGAAACGAGGGGGTCGACGGTGACAGTTCGTGCCGGCCCCAGCTCCACCAGCATCGCTTTCGCCGTCGCGCTTCCTCTCACTCTCCTCGCCGCCACCGTGTTAGCCTCCCTTCGAATCGCCGACAAACTTGACCAACAATTTTACGAGGAGGTAACGAGAAAAAAACTGCTTTGTAACTGTTTCTTTGTGGTTTCCTTCAATAGTTTCTTTCGAGTAGTGTGGGCTTTTGTGTTGTTGGTAGAAATTTGGATAATTCGTGTCGTGTCTTCCACCTGTTTGAGAAAATTCTCCTTTGTAGTTTGTATTGTGTTATTCCAGTAACTCAGACAATAATGGTAGTATTGTAACAGAAGTCGACAAGAAAATAAATTCTTAAATTCTTCCCGGAAACAGTAAACAGTAGCCGTAAACAATTAAAACCTTACTAATTACTATTGTATGAAAGTTTAAACAATCAGTTATATTAATTCTTTTTAAGAGTGAATATTTTATTTAGTCCCTGATGATTCATTTCGAAGACAATTTAGTCCCTCATGATTTGAAAGTGATAAAATAGTCCTCCAAGATTAATTTTATAAGACACTTTAAGTGACAATTTAGTCTTTATATTAAGTTTATGGTAACTGAGTTACAAATATGACGTAACTTAGGTGATATGTCATACAATGTGTCATACACATCACTGCAACTCAACTAACATAAATTTAACAGAGGGATTAAATTCTCATTCAATGTGTCCTATAAAACTAATCTTGAAGGACTCTTTTGTCACTTCCAAATCTTAAAGGACTAAGGTAGCGTTTGGTAGCTGTCCCAGGACACAAAAGACAGAGACTGAGAGGGACTAATCATGTTTGGTTTATGAGACAGAGACACAGATGGACAAAAATTTCTGTCCATGGACAGAAAAGACACAAAATTTGTGTTCACTCTAGAAATGAAGGACTGAGATGGACTGGAATGGATTGGTTCTTTTAATGAAATTTTATAACCAATATACCCTCCATCACTTAACATAATTCATATTATGTATATCCAATGTCATTTTTACATGTTTTTATATCATTTTCACTATTATCAAACACATAACAAAAATAATTTTTGTGTCCTGTCCACTGTTACCAAACACCATATAGAGACACAGTCCTTTTGTGTCTCTGTCCATTTATGTCTTTGTGTCTCTGTCTTCACTGACTTGGGACAGCTACCAAACGCTATCTAAATTATCGTCAAAGTTACTCTTGAGGGACTAAATAAAATATTTACTCTTCTTTTAAATTGTCAAAATTTGACCTGCATCATTTTGTCCATTTACAGTCGCTGATTTACTATCAGGAATTAAATCAATTAATCACAACTTTGATCAGTCGGATTTCAGTTACTATCCATAACAAACTGAATGTTCAACCATTTAGATTATAATTGATTGAGGGGTAAATGTTACAGTAAATTTTTCTTGATTGCCCTTCATGTGTAATTTCACACAGTTTAACCAAGAAAAATGTAACCCTAATTTTGTCCATCAACTAAACATGCCCTTAATTTACAATTTGTATGGCCTCCTTTTTAAATATTTTACTACAGCTCGGTTCAACATCTGTCTTGTGTTTGTGTATTATTAATTGTTTGTTCATGGCCTAAACCCAGATTATAGGAGACATCCTTTTTCTTTTATTTCTTTTTCTTTCTTTCTTTCATTTCTTTTTTTTTTTCTTTTTTTTTTTCTATTTTAAACTTTTGGGTCTAAACATTGCAAATCAACCAAACTCCTCACCGGGGCACTAACCCAATTGTAGTGGCTTAGTGAACCACATTATCCATCATAGACATTCAGATAAACAATCAATAATGATTGACGTACAATAGAAATACGTTCAACTTGTATCCAACGTTTGCTATCCATATTACGGGATGTGTGATATACGTATAGCACACATCCCGTTACATGGATAGCACATGTTGGATACAAGTTGGACGTATTTCTGTTGTACGTCAAGCATTACTGACGTGTAAAGGCATTTTTCAGATATCAATGCATCTCTTGCGTAGCCTATACAATAATACACTTGTCAACTGTTGATGTAGTGTAGCTAACAGTTTGTCCATGTTGTAAATATGTTCTAAAATTGGTGTAAAATCTTTGTACCGGTAAAAAATAAAGCGTGAGTCCACCCATCTGAACCACTTTAGTCATGTATGGACACATGATATTAATTATTATTAACCATCCCAATAAATCATAGCAAATCTACTTGAGCTTTTACATGCAAATTCCTAGTTTCTAATAACTTGTTTATGTGCAAATGTTGACTAATAACTAGTGCCTTTTAGCAGTACTCGTGATATATTTTGTGATATATCTTTCAAATATCAGATGGCAATGAATGAAGCTATCATGCAAGCTGATGAAGATGATGATGATGGTTATGATAATGAAAATGATACTATTGATGGTGATGATGTGGAAACGTATGCACAAGAAGAACCTGCCCTTCCACCAGCTCGCAACAGGCCTAAAAGGGAAGCTTAAAATAAATTTCATCCTTTGTGGCTCTAAATCTACGAATTTCTTGGGGTAATATCGCTGCAGTAAATGAATTTCCAGACAAGAATGAGGAAGGAAGGAAAGAGAAAAGAGGTGTATCTCAGAAGATGAAAAATGAAATGTTATCGCACAAGATTATCTGAGAAATTTTATTAACAACGTGACATGCAGAAAAAGGAAACCACCCAAATAACATATGGGGTTCACTTTAACCATAGTACAGAAGCTTTTTCTTTGAAGCCACATTGTTCTCGTTTATTTATTTAGTTCTGACTTCTGACATTTGCCTCTGTTGTAATATTGGCTTTTAGTCATTTGTGAATTTAGCATGGCTAGAGATAAAAAAAAAAAAATAGCTAAAACAGCAAATAATAGGAAATTGGATCTAAATCACTCAGCCCATTAGAAAAAAATACATACGGTTAATAATGGTATTTGGGCCAAAAGTGTTAAAATGAGCTTTGTTGGTTGTTTTGGCTGGAAAAATATTGTTCTTCAAGTATTTATGTTGTGGATTTTAGAACATGAGTAAGTACCGTATTTAGTCCCCATGATTAATTTCGAGGATAATTTAGTCCTTCGTGATTTGAAAGTGACAAAATAGTCATCTAAGATTAATTTTATCGGACATTTTAAGTGATAATTTAGTCCTTTTGTTAAGTTTATGTTAACTGAGTTACAAACATGACGTAACTTAGGTGATATGTTATACAATGTGTTATACACATTACTGCATCTCAATTAACAGAAACTCAACGGAGGGACTAAATTCTCATTTAATGTGTCCTATAAAATTAATCTTAAGAGACTATTTTGTCACTTTCAAATTTTGAGGGACTAGATTATTCTCAAAGTTATTCTTGAGGGACTAAATATGATATTTACTCTAATTTTTATCCTCGACTAATATTTAAATATTTCAGAAGAAGAAAGGGGTATTATTTTGTAGAGTAAACCCCCAAGTTGGTCCCTGGCAATTTTCGGGGTGGACAAGGTAGTCCCTGACATTGAGAAATTGACAAGTTAGTCCCTGACAATTTCAATTTTCGGACAATGGTTAGTCCCTAAAGTTAGTTCGAGGGACCAATATGGCTTATTTATTAATTGTTATGGACTAATAAAAGAAATTTAATAAAAATGAATCATTTAAATTATGATATGAACATTGACTCATATTCATTCTAATTATGTATTAATTCCAAGCTATATATAATTATTCCGGTAAATATTAAGTCTCTATTTGGATGTATTATTATCAAGACAAATATGTTGGATAATTTTTCAATTGAAGAAGTAACAACATTCTATTACTTTGCTGTAGAAAATAATTACATGCACCATAAAATCAACTATAATTACGATTGCATTTCAGTGATGTACAAATTCAACTATAAAAAATATTAGATAAATATTTTTATGTACACCATAAAATCAGTCACCATTAGTCATCATATATAGTAATTCAACATTTTAAAATTAGTAATTCAATTTTTAAAATATTGGTCATCATCATCTGCAGGAGCTCCAAGTCTATGACTATCCTCCCCCTTTTTCTCAGCTTGCTGTTGAGGCTTATAGAGCTGGAACGTGGTTCTGTCGCTATATTCTGATTTAGTTTTCTTTTGTTTTTGGGCGTTGTTTTAGCTCTGTTGTTTATCAAAAAAAAAAATAATAAAATAAAAGTTAGATTATTAGTTTTAAAATATTAAATTATTACACACATGATAATTAATTTTATGATATACATATAACTTTACTACTCAAAATATTATTGTATATATGTATCAATAATACCTCTCTTCGACTATATATATATATATATATATATATATATATATATATAGCTTGAAATTAATACATAATTAGAATGAATATGAGCCAATGTTCATATCATAATTTAAAGAATTCATTTTTATTAAATTTCTTTTATTAGTCCCTGACAATTAATAAATAAGCCATATTGGTCCTTCGAACTAACGGAAGCTGTTTAGGGACTAACGGTTATCCGAAAATTGAAATTGTCAGGGACTAACTTGTCAATTTCTCAATGTCAGGGACTACCTTGTCCACCCCGAAAATTGTCAGGGACCAACTTGGAGTTTACTCTATTTTGTATTATTCAATTTTTAATGCTTTAAATATTGTATTCAAAATAGAATAAAAATAAGAGACATTAATAATTAACAATATATAAAAGTTATGCTATAAATCTGTTGGGCAATTTGTAGATCGTCGAAGCTAGTGACTTTAAATGTTAAATTTCTTAAGGGGGTGTTCGTTTCGGGGAATTTTCGAGAATTTTCGAAAATATTTGATGGGAAAGTATGATTTTTATATTTGGTTCATAATTTTAAAAAATATTTTAAGAAATATTGCATTTTGGGATTCAAACTTTTTTATATTTTCATTTCCACCTTTGTTGGATTACCAAGATTTCTATCTTATGAAATGTTTAGGGAAATGTTAAGTGAAATCAATATCCTCATTATAATTTTAAGAGTGAATATCCTATTTAGTCCCATATGATTAATTTTGAGGACAATTTAGTCCCTCATGATTTGAAAGTGACAAAATAGTCCTTCAAGATTAATTTTATATGACACTTTAAGTGACAATTTAGTCCTTCTATTAAGTTTATGTTAACTGAGTTACAAACATGACGTAACTTAGGTGATATGTCATACAATGTGTCATACACATCACTGCAACTCAATTAACAGAAACTTAACAGAGGGACTAAATTCTTATTTAATGTGTCCTATAAAATTAATCTTGAGAGACTATTTTGTCACTTTCAAATCTTGAAGGACTAAATTGTCCTCAAAGTTAATTTTTAGGGACTAAATAGGGTATTTACTCTAATGTTAATATAAGTAAACTACCAAAGTGGTCCCTGACAATTTCAGCGTTGGACAAGGTGATCCTAGACAATCGAAAATACTCTAACTAGTCCCTGACAATGTCAAAAGTCGGACACCATAAGGTCCTTGAAAAGAAAAAAAGTTAACAATGTTATGGACAATTTCTTTTTTAGACAAATTGGTTTTTGACAATTTTTTTGTTGGAAAAGTTGGTCCCAAATTTTATTTAGTTTTTTTAATTATTTATCCTCTTTATTATAATATTTAAAATTCTTAAATCAACTCTATATATCTCCCATTTGACTATTACTGAAAGTGCTTATGACGTGAGAAGGAGGGTTGAATCACGTCTCTCAAAATTGTTTCCTGAAAACTTGCAAGATTGATCAAGTCTTAAGCTTGTCTAGTTGAAAATATGCAGTGAGTTAATGTTAAGTGCAAGTTATATTTCGAGTAGTATAGCCTTACAGGGTATGACTTACTTGTGTTTAGAAAGCTAAAGCTTTTTATTTAAGTGTAATATGCAAGCCTTTGAGCTTAGACTCTAGGTGACTTCTTAAAGTTAATTGAAAATATTAAGTGAGGGTGTGTGCTAGGTGAATTTTGAATTTAGCAAATATAGGAGTAAGGATGAGAGAATGTACACATAAAATTTTTATACTAGTTCAACAATGTGCCTACTCTAGTCTCCAAGTTTCTCTTGGGAGTCTAGCTACTAATCACCACCTCCAACTATTTGAAGGATTTCTGCCTAAGCACACCACTAGGGACTTCACTTGCCTTCTCACACTTGAGATGGACTTCCTTATCTTTTACACTGAAGGTCTTTCTACCATCCCTTGAACCCACAAGGACTTCTGCCTTCACAACCTGAAGGAATTGTACAAACGGAGTATGAATGAAATTCTTAAGGTTCTAAGAATCAAATAAGAACTTAGATGCAATTAAGTTTTGATCTTATTTGTTCTTCTAAGCTCCACTTGCAATTGCAAGAATATTCAAAGTGTTCTAAGCTTATTACAAGGTTTCTACCCAATTTAATCTTAAAATCACTAAGTTTGAGTACACAAGTTTGTTATTCTTTTTGACAGAGTTTTAGTATTTTTGGACAAAGTTTTTTTTTTTAAATTGCTCTTGTCAAATGAAGGGGTATATATAGGCACTTGAGTCCCTTTGTCAATATGGAAAGTTTGAGCTTGTCATTAATGCTTCAGCCTTGTTCTTGCACCATGCTTCATTGAGCTAGCCTCCTTGCTTGCGTGCTTGTCAAGGTTAGCTTGGTCTTGAAGAGGTTGAAAGCTTTACTTGATAGCTTGACCTTGCATAGCTTCACTTGGTGTAGTAAGCTTACTTTCCTTGCTTGGTGTGTGCATAAATTGTTCTTGTATCTTCAAGTTTGGTGATTTACTTTGCATTTGCTTGTTTGAGTCAGCATTGCTTCTCTTATTTACCCTTGTGTTTGCGTCATTCATCATGAGGCTAGAGGCTTGAGCCTTATGTGAGGCTTGAGTTTACTCCTTGTGGCGCCATTCTTTGTTCAGTTTGTGTGGCTTGAGGCTTGATTCTTCACTAAGGCTTGAGGCTTCCATCCTCATGTTGGAACCTTATTCTATGCGCCATTCTTGATGATCATACTTCAAGTGTTTTCTTGTTTTTCTATTTTTCATAGGTTGAGCCTCTGAAACACTTGTTGAGACTATTAGCCTTCACAAGAAAAATTCTTATCCAACAATTAGTAATTCTTATCACTCAAAACATTCCATGACGAATGAAAGGTTCTTGGAGCTAACATTTTTCCCCTTTTGATGATAACAATTCTAAGTAGGATAGGAGTTTTGTTTGATCTTATAACGAAAAATCATTTGTAAGTCTTGGGGGACTTAGGAAGTATTTCTCATAGCAGCATAAACATAACTTAGAAAAATAAATAAATAGTATTAGAGAAATAAAACTTTTGTAAATTCACTAATGCAATAACAAATTAGAAAGGAATTAAAGTTATGTTTCTTAAAAAAATCAAGACTAAGCAAGCTCTATGCTCCCCCTAGGTATATGCTCCTATACTACTTAGATCATAACATAGCTTGAGACCTCTACTTTTACTCCCCCTTTGTTTTCATAAAAAAGAAACATAAACAAAGAGACCACTACATAGGTCGCTTAGACCCCCCAAGGGCTAGGAAGAATAGATCCCTAATCTCATGAACTGTGTTGGAGTGAGAGTTTTCATTATGTGAGGTAGAGCTTTGTCGATGATTACCCAACCCTTGTACTTCCAAGTTGTGAAAATAGACAACCAAGTCTTCATGAGGTGGTTGAGGGGGTGAAGATGGACGAAGTACCTCTAGGGAGTAATCTTGAATTGCTTGCCTTTGATGTGGTGGACTTTCATGAGAAGCGTGCTCCACCTCAAATTCATTTTCCTTCATTGTCTTAGGAATTTCAAGGTGCTCATCCTCCTCCATGGTAGTCTAAAGAGTCTTCACAAAATTGTGGTCATCCATAAATCCTCTTAGTTCATCAACCATCTTAGTGATTATACCTTCGGACATTTGACCAAGTTCTTCATCCGAAATTTTCGAAAAAGGGAATTGTGGGTCAACTAAGTTAGAACCATCAATTTTTGAAGGATGTGGGGATGAAGAAGGGAGGCCGCGGTCCGGGTATGGGCTTGGAGAGGGGGTGAGTATGGTGTAGGTGAAGAGGGTGGTGAGGGGTAAGTTTGGGTGGAATATTTGGAGGCAGATCTTTGCAAGGTGACCTTCCTAACTATAGAATGTAGCAATTACTTTCTTTTATGTATAGGATCTACCTTGGAAACCATTTTTCTTTTCTTTCGAACCTTTGATTTGTCCACTTGATCAACACTTTTTGAAACTTCTTTGTTGCAATTCAAGACTTGTTGCTTTTGAAGGTTAATATGTGCACGAGAAGGGGGGTTGAATCGTGCTTGTTTCTAAAAATTTGCCTTTGAAAATTTTCTCTTAGAAAGCTGTTTACTCATAAAGTAGTTTTAGAGAATGCAGCGGAATCAACTTTCTGAGAAGGTTAAGCTTCTGAGACTTAGTCCTTCTGAGAAGAAATTCTTTTTGAGACAGTTTAAGAAAATGGTTTGAAACTTAAGTTGCTTAAACACTTTCTGAAGTTAACTTAAATATATTTTCACAAATAAATCTAAGTTAAAACGTGTTAATGATTTTCTCAATAATATGCGTAATTTAAGAGTTAGGGAGAAAAGCTTTAACACAAGAGAGTTTTTATACTGGTTCGGTTTTAACTAACTTACTCCAATCCTCAACTTTCAGTTGAGAGTTCCTTTACATATTCTTTTTATCGTGCATTCTCAGACAACACTGCCTTTACCAAGTAAAGGACTTTCACCACTTCACACCCCGAAGTGGATTTTCCTTGCCTCCAACACTAGAGGACTTTCCTTGCCTTAAACAATTAAGGACTTTCAAATGCCTCACACCAGAGGACTTAACTTGCCTTAAACAATTAAGGACTTTAACTTGCCTCAAACAATCGAGGACTTAAAACTGCCTTCAAACAGCGAAGGACTTAGCGTTTTTAGAAATTGTTTTTGATTGAAAACAACTACTAAGATTAAGTTACAAACTTAATTTGACCCTTAGTAGACTTCTAGATTTAACTTACAGATGTAAGAATTTGCAAAAATACAAAGCTAGAAGATTTTCGCAAAGTTTGAAGAACAACTTAAGATAAGTTAGTCTTTCTAAGAAAGTTCTTGTTTTCGCAAATGATTTCAATTCAGCAGAGTTTTTGCACGTTTAATTAAGAGTTTTAAGCGCAAGAATTTCGTCACAATGCTCTGCAATTGAACTCATATATATAGGCATTAAAGAGCCGCGAAAATAGAAGCTTTCACTTTGCTGATGTGGCTGTGTCCTTCTCGGAACGGCTCCCTGCTACAGTCAGCGCGAAATGAGGAACTTTTCAGAACTGCACAGTGCGCGTGTTCTCACGTCCTTGGCTTGTTGTAGCGAGCTTTCTGAGAATGAATGTGAATCCATTGATTGTAGACACATGGTTGCTTCTGAGTCCAACTTTCTGAGAGTTGTACGGACTTCTGAGGCGAACCTTCTGAGGGAAGACCCTTCTGAGAACCACCAGTCGCTATGGTCTTCTGAGACCTTTCTGAGGCGACAATGTTCTTTCCTCAGAAACACACTTTCACCTTTTGTATTTCTTGAACATCCTTTCTGATGTCTTTCACGCTATGATTTCATTGTTTAAACTCGAGGCTACTCGTTGTATGTCTTGTTTTTACTCATGGAGTGCAATAATTTTAAGCTTTCTGAGACACTTAGCACACATATTAGCAATACCTTAAGTAAAATTTTTATACTTATGGCTTACTTTGTTATCATTAAAACTCATATACCAATAAGAGAAATATATCAATTTCTCTCAGAAGGGTTCTGGAGCTTACAACTTTTGCTTCTCTTTTTCCTTTTCTTTGTTCCCTTGTTTCTTGATGGCTTCAAGATTCTTGAAAGAGATGATGAGGGTATTGAAGAAAAACTCAAATTGCTTAAGGTCCACCTTCTTGTATGCTAAGATCCTAGCAAGAAGCATTTTATATGGTAGAGAGGCTTTCTTGGATTGGGTAGAGGCATATATGTAATCTAGCATAAGTTTGGGATAATTTATTCTAGATCCTACAAGCATATGATAAAGCAACATAAATCCATATCTAGAAGATGATCACTAGTGCCCAGCCTAGGAAGTAAACAATAATGAATTACAATAAGTACAACCCTAACTAAAAAAGAGAGGTTATTATCTTAATCTCATTCAATCTCAGATCTTTTCTTCTTGTAAGAACATAGACCACCTCCTTTTCTTTTATGAGTTTAGTCTTGTACCAATCTTTGCATGAGGTGATTTCCACTCCATATTGCTCTTGACTTTGAAGACATTGGTGATGGTCTTTTCAGAGAACATAATCTTTACGTTACCTACATAGGATGTATATCCCTCTTTATCATTAAAGGATAATTGAGAGTAGAAACTCTTGATGACCATAGGGTAGAAAACTGCTTCTTCCATCAACATCTCTACCCAATTGCCTTGAACTAGCAAGGTGTTCTTGAAACTTTGCATACCATCACGTGCATCCTTTGACAAGACCTTTCCATATGCTATGCCTCTCTTGAGATAATTGTCTTCAAGAGCCTTTTTGCATGATTGGGTCTTCATAAACATTTTTGAGGATGACATTCTCTTCATTGGGTTTAGCTATGCCTTTTGAACCCATGGTTATGACACAAGAGTTTGGTTTAACAAACAAATAAAAGGCTAGGGCAAAGGAGGAGACTACGATTTGATGATGTAGAAAGAGGGTTCGGGCTGAACTTTTTGTGAGGGTTGAAAAGGTCTTGGCCGAGGATGGTTAGGGTTTAGGGGCTAGGGATGTGTGAGGATGAGGAAGGGTGGTGTTATGCCGAGATGAAGGAGGTGAAGAGGGATTGAAGTCGTGAGGGAGTGAGGAGAAAAAGGTTAGGTAGTGAAGGATGCTTAGGATGGGTGTGGAGGCCGAGATGTGTGAGGTTTAAAGAGGATGATGAGGTTTAAGAGGGTTGAAGAGGATGCAAGAGGTGTGTAGGGGTGCAAGAGGGTAAAGAGGCTATGAGGGAGTGAAGAAAAGAAGGTAAGGTCGTGACAGGGGTTTAGGGCTAGAAGGTATGAGAGTTGAAGGTTGGAGAGGGTTGAAAATGATTGAATGTTGTGTGTGTATGAGGGTTTGGTTGAGGTATGAGAGGGGAGGGAGAAAGAAATTGTGTGAGGGGGCTAGAGAGAGAGGGCCATGTAAGAGAGGAGGGGAGAGAGTTTGTGAGTGAATGAGAGTGTTAGAGTGGTATCAAGAGGTTATGAGTGGTGTATAAGTGAGATATATATAGTGGAGAGCTAGGTTATGTGTAAGAGGGAAATAAATCTCATAAAATTAATGAAAATATGAATGGAGTGTGATTTAGATGCAAGGGATGTGATTTAGTAAGATTTCCTCATGATATGTTAATATGGCTTTTTATTTTTACAAGACTTTAATTTCAAGTAAATAAATATTTACTTGTCTTGTAATATTAGCTAATAAAAATAAAAAATATTTTTGCTTAATAATATATAAGTGGCAGTCCATATACATTATAGGGCCCACCTAGTTATTTTAATTTTGATTAACACATAATTAGTGAGTAATACTTGGCCCTTTAAAGCCTAGTGACCCATCTAATTAAAAATGAAGTCCAACCACCTTTTAACTTTATACATGTAGCGCCCATACATCCTCCATGTAGTCTCTAATGTAATTTTTATTTGTCATAACCCATGATCTCATCCTAGTGGCTAGTAGCATAGTACACCTAGCACAAATGCTGACACTTAACTGTATATCAGGCCTAGAAGAAGTTAAGCATACCTCTATAAGTGCTTTCAGAAACCTTTTCACCATTTTCATCCAAGTCAATGACTTGCGATTGACGCATTGGGGTGCTCATAGGCTTTGATTTGTCCATCAAGAACCTCTTCAAGAGCTCCTTGGTGTATTTCCATTGATGGATCAGTGTGCCTTCCTCATCTTGCTTTATCGGAAGCCCTAGGAAGAAATTGAGTTCATCACCTATCACACTCATCTCGAATTCACCCTACATCAACTTAGAGAATTTCTTGCAAAGAGATTCGTTAGTAGAGCCGAAAACTATGTCATTAACATATATTTGAACAATAAGGAAATGAGAATTTTCAGTTAAAGTAAATAGAGTGGTGTCAACCTTTCCACGAGTAAATCCGTTCTCTATCAAGAAGCTACTTAGTCTATCATACCAAGCTCTAGGAGCTTGTTTAAGACCATTGAGAGCTTTTTATAGATGGTAGACGTGTTCATGATAAGTCTCACTCTCATAACTTGGTGGTTGCTTGACGTAGACCTCTTCATTCAGATAACCATTGAGGAAAGATGATTTAACATCCATCTGGTAAAGCTTGAATTCCTTGTGTGCTGCAAATTCTAGGAGCATTCTTATCACCTCCAACCTTGCAACAAGGGAAAAGGTCTCGTCGTAGTCTATTCCCTCTTGTTGGTTGTAACCTTGAGCAACCAACCTTGCTTTGTTCCTGACCACCTTGCCAGATTCATCTAGCCTGTTTCAAAATATCCATTTAGTACCTATTATTGATTTACCTTTGGGTTTTGAAATATTCATTTTTCTTGTTTTTCGAACTGGTCACGTTTGCATTGCAGCAACCCAGCTAAGTTCTTCTAAGGCATCTTGGATGGTCTCAGGTTCGACTTCTGAGAATATAGCATAATTAGCACCAAACATTAGAGACGTTCTGGTTCTGACACCTTGTGTAGGATCTCCAAACACTTGGTTTTCAGCAACTGCTCTTAGATCATGGATACCCCTGATCTTCCTAGGAGGTGAAGTTGGCGCCACCCCTTGGTTAACCTCATTGCTTTGAGGTGTGTTAGGTTCTGGAGCTACAATGTTAGTTTGTGTAGCTCCCCCTGAGTTTGGTGACTCCTTGAGGATTAGAAAATCATTTTCTTCATCCTTGGATAGGAGTTGATTTTTGTAATTCTTGGAACTTATGGTCAGGTCTCTGAGTCCCTCCTCAAGGTCCTCCACACTGTGGTTGATCTCGTGTTTGAGTTCCTTGAATTTTATATTAATGATTTCTTCAGCTGTTCTTCTTTGTTTGTTATAGACCCTGTAAGCCCTAGAGACAGCAGAGTATCCTAGAAAAACTTTGGCATCGTATTTGGAATTAAACTTATGAATATCTTCCAACAAAAAGACTTGAATTTGAGGCAGAGAAGGTGAATGGAACTCTTAAAAGACTATGATTGCACGATTTTGTATCACCCAGGGAGAGCAAATGTGGTTGCTGATGCTTTGAGCAGAAAGTCTATGGATAGTCTTCCTCACATAGTTGCGATTAGAAGACCGATTGTGAGAAAATTCCTGTTAATGTAAATCCTCTTTTGGTTTTGATAATAACAAAACTAATGTAACAATAGGTTCAGAAGCTATGCTTTAATATTGGAATTGAATAGAAGCTTCTTATTGTTCAGAAAGTGTTTGTTTGTAATAGTTAGGAAACTTTGTAAATAGCTTCAATAAAAGTTGTAAAAGAATATTCTATTTTCCTAGTAAATTTCTTAGGTTATTTGAATTTGTAATACATTTAGAACTATTAGAAACAATCAATCAGTGTTCAGAAATGGGGACGCTGATTCAAAAGGTTGCATCAAAAAGCGAATTCTGAAGGAGTTCAGAATTGCTGATTCAGAAAGTGCAAGGAAGATGTTCAGAAAGCAAGTGTACAAAAAGTGAACACATATAAAGTTCAGAATCGTGCTTTATGATTCAGAACTGTTTCAACATTTATTACTTTGATTATTTTTAAAAGAGCACGGTAATTGTTGAAGTGTTCTTTTTGGATAAGGTTAGTTATTCTAGTTGGAAATTACAGCCGGAAACTTATCATTTCCATCTCTTTAAATAGAGATGCTCTTGTGTAGTTTTGTAAGATAGAGAATTCATTTACTCAAGAGAGAAAACACTCAAGCTAAGAATTGAAAGATTTGTATTGGTGGGAAGGAATGAAGAAGGAGGTAGCTGACTATGTTTCCAAGTGTTTGGTGTGCCAACAAGTAAAGGCCGAACACCAAAAGCCCGCCGGTTTGCTCCAACAGATCGAGATACCTCAGTGGAAGTGGGAGGAAATCTCCATGGATTTTGTAACTGGATTACCAAAAACCTTCAAAGGTTATGATTCAATTTGGGTGATTGTTGACAGATTAACAAAATCCGCACAACTTATACCTGTGAAGATTTCCTACACAGCAGCACAATATGCCAAGCTTTATGTGGAGAAAATTGTGTCATTGCATGGAGTTCCATTATCTATCATATCTGACAGAGGTACACAATTCACTGCTCACTTTTGGAGATCTTTTCAAGAGGCTTTAGGAACTAGAACCAAGTTTAGTACGGCTTTTCATCCCCTAACAGATGGCCAATCTGAAAGGACTATACAAATTTTGGAGGACATGCTTCGTGCTTGCACCTTAGACTTCAAAGGTAGTTGGGACCAGTATCTACCATTGGTGGAGTTTGCATACAACAACAACTATCAAGCTAGTATCCGAATGACACCATTCGAAGCTCTTTATGGAAGACGTTGTAGATCTCCAATTGGATGGTTTGAGGCAGGGGAATCCAAACTTGTGGGTCCTGACTTGATTCAGGATGCCATTGGAAAAGTTCAAGTGATCCGAGAATGATTAGAGACAACTCATAGTAGGCAGAAGTCTTATGCAGACAAGAGACGTCGGCCTTTGGAGTTTGGCGTGGGGGAACATGAGTTTTTACGTGTTTCTCCCATGAAAGGCCTTTTGAGGTTTGGGAGGAAAGGGAAGTTGAGTCCGAGATTCATTGGACCTTTCGAGATCCTAGAGAGGTTAGGTCAAGTGGCTTATTGCTTAGCCCTTCCGCCTGACCTATCTAGGGTTCATCTAGAATTTCATGTTTGATGCTTCGTAAGTATGTGCATGATCCTTTTCATATCATCCAACATCAATTGGTTGATCTTGATGAGAATCTAAGCTTCACTGAGCAAGTAGTAGCAATAGTGATAGACAAGCAAAACGTCTACGTTCTAAAGATGTTGCTTCAGTTAAAGTTATGTGGCGGGGACCATCTGGATAGGAAACCACATGGGAACCCGAAGCGATGATGAAAGAAAAATATCCACATTTTTTTTATATTCAAGGTTAGTGAGTGATTTGAAAATTCGAGGATGAATTTCTTCTAAGGGGGAGGTATTGTAACGTATATAATAATAATAATAATAATAATGATAATAATAAAGGTAAATTACACTCACCTCCCCTAAGGTTTAACAATATTACACTTGACACCCCTCTATTTTCAAAACCTACAGCACAAGTCCTTAAGCTTTTAATATAATAATATACACTGACCTCCCCTAAAAAAAATTTGACTAACAATTAAAGAAACATGTGATAAGCACATGATTATTAATGATATTTTTGTAAATATAAGTTTTTTTATAAAATATAAGTACAAAAAGACCCTTTTAATATTTTTTAAATTACTCAAACATCAAATTTTCTAATTTTAATCCCAACATGCTGCAATCAGTAACAATAATTTTTTTTCAAAATAAAGAACAAACACACCTTATTTGTTAATAAATTTCACAACCTTATTTGTTAATAAATTTCACAATAATTTTTTTCCCAATAATAGAAACCAGTAACAAATTAAAAGACAAAGAATACAGTATATTAAGTGGTTGCTATGAAAGATGAAGGTAAAGCGGAACGACACTCCGTGGTGAAGCGGGGAGCAGTAGCGACTGCGGGAGCAAGCTCTTCAAAGCATAAAATGAACCAGCAATGAAGCGGTGGCTTTGGAAGCAGAACCAATGGCGGAAGAAACGCAAGCAGAAGCAAAAACAGTATTCATGGTGGCTATGGAAAAAATGGAAGAAAAAACATTCTTCGATGGTGGTGGTGTGGCATCTATGGATGAAGCAATGGTGGATGACTGACTTTTTGAAGCTAAATTGAAGAACATTCGGGAGTGAGAGGGGAGTGTGAAAGCCGCACAGGAGGGTTTTTTTTAATTTTTAGGGATTGTGGATTAAAAATAATGAGAGGTAGAAATGTAATTATATATTTTTCATTAAATTAACTTAACATCTTTTATTTATAATTGAATCAAGGGAGGTAAATGTCAGGTGTTAAAATAGAGGGAAGTCGAGTGTAATTTCATTAAACTTCAGGGGAGGTTAGTGTAATTTACCCTAATAATAATAATAAGTGGTGGGACCCACCCTCCTTTAATTAAAAAAAAAAAACAATAAGAAGAAGTGAAAACACAACACACACAACACTCTCATTTACTTTCTTCTTTCTTTCCCTCTGTTTCTCCTTCTTCTTACTTTCTTTCTTCCTCATAATCACATAACTCTACCCCCACTTCATACCTCATTATGTTGTCATTCTTGTATTTTTCTTTTTCAATCCTTGAGGTGAGTTTTAAACTCTTGTTATATTTATTTATTTTGTTCCTCTAATATGTTCCAAGATTCTAGAAATTTTAATAATAGGATTTATGAGTAGATTTTTAGAGTTATTAAGTATAGATTTAGTGAGTTAGAAGCTCTAATGTAACTAAATGAGTAGTGGGTAAGTTAACAATTTAGGTTTTCTTTAATCTTTACCCTAAGTTACCAATTTGGGAGTTTTACTTAATAGGCTCTCTAGTTGATAAATTGTCTCTAAATACTTTATCTAAACATGCTCATATGCTTGCTATTATTCAGATTCTGTTGGTGCGGAGCCGGTTACACCCTCCGGAGCTATTAGGGAGTAGCCCTTTTAACTTCCATGTGTTGTGAGTGGTTATCTACTTAGTGGCAATGTTTTAAATTTATTTTTATGGGAGAAACTAAAATTATTTATGCATATTAACCCCTAATTTGCATTGTTGGAATTATTTGGTTGTTTATTTAACTAAAGAGTATTTTAATTTGCGACTTTACTCAATTACATAATGATTTTGATGATGATATTATGAAATATGATACTTTGTTGAGAATAGAACTAAGTTTGAATTACTTTGATGATGAGTATGAAATGTGATACTTTGTTATGATTTGATATAAATTATGATTTTGGTAGTGATTATGAAGTATGACATTTTAATTGTGATTTCACTTAAATAATTGTTGATGATTATGGAGCATGATTAATATCTATATAATATCATAATGTTTTCAAGTATTGTTTTTGTAGTAAGGAGAAGATCTTGTTTTGAAAATGAAAGTAAGTGAAGTTGTAGCAATTGTTTGGATACATATATTGTTTGAGAAAAATCATGATGAGGCCTAAGTTAAATATCGCTCGTCGAAACGAAGAGAATTATCGGTTATACATATATCGCTTGTCGAAGCGAAGAGAATTATCGGCTATATATATATATATATATATACCGCTCGCCGAAGCGAAGAGTATTATCGGTCTATGTGCACATAGAACTTAGTGAGATAAAAACGATTATAAGGCCCAAGTTTTGGGACACTTTGAATGATTGCTTCTCTTAGAGCACCCTCATGAAACATTTGGAAAAGATGAGTAATAGAGATAAACATATACATATTTACGTGTTAATTAGAGAATGTGATTGATTATTAAATTTCTCCAGTTTGATTCAAAACTCGTGCTTTATTGGTTTCTCCTTCTTGTTCACTATGTAATTGTCCTCACTGAGTCTGTGACTCACCCCCACACTCTTCAGATTTTGCAGGTTCTGAGTAACAGGGTACTGAGACTTGCTGCCTACCTAGGAATATCTCTTTTTGGTATGCCTCAACGGTTGATAGAGTCTTTTGGTATTGTAGACTTCAGTATTTTGCAGCCATAGGACATAGGTCTTAAATTCTTGGAAGTATGTTTGTGGCTATAGTTCAGATTATGTCTTTTGTGTATTGAGTACTAATGGTGTCAAAAATCTGAATTCTGGATATATGTGTGTTGTTATTGGATTGAATATTATAATTAAACAGATTTATGTTATGTACGGTATATCCGAGTTTTAGGGGAGGTTCTGCCGAATTTTCGGTAGCCATGATGTTTAAGTTATATATGTCATATGTGAAACTATGCTTCTAGGCTTGCCGGGTTAAGTAGATTTGTTTAATCCGTGCGCCGGTCACGTCCTCGAGTTCGGGTCGTGACAAATATGTTGTCGTTTGCTTTATTCCGAGCTATATCATTTGTCATTAAACAAAATCTGAAATACTCACAACACATGCATATATATATATATATATATATATATATATTTATATATATATATACAATAATGCTTGACATACAACAGAAATACGTCCAACTTGTATCCAACGTGTGCTATCCATGTTACGGGATGTGTGCTATACGTGTACCAACTACACGTATAGCACACATCCCGTAACATAGATAGAACACGTTGGATACAAGTTGGACGTATTTATGTTGTACGTCAAGCATTATTGTGCATATATATATATATATATATATATGGGGACATATTAAGTGAGAGGGATGAGAGTGAGGGGAATAAACTTAGACCATTGGATCTTATTTGAATGGTCAAGATTTAAAAAGTCACATGATTATATGTTCTAATCTTAACCATTCAAATAAGATCAAATGGTTTAAGTTTATTCCTCTCACTCTCACCCATCTCACTTGATACATCCCCTGTATATAAATATATATATATATATATATATATATTCACAAATTCATGTATATATACATTAGATATTGTGAAATAAATTTATCTATTCATATATATATATATTAAAAATCAAATACGATTTTAAAAATCAATTCCACAAAATCATAATTATACTCACAATTTCAGAACCAAAAAGATAATAAAGTTACAAAAAGTAACAAAGTAAAATATTTGCACAATATTAAAAAAATCTTTGTACATTATCAAAAATATGTGTGTATAATATCAAGAAGTTGTATGTAAATATGTAGATTATGTTTGTAAACTATAATATAATAATATATATGTATATTATCAATACGTAACTATGAATATTTTTATTAATGAGTGTCTGAGGTATGTAGAATGTATATAAATTTGTGTAACATGTGCATAAAAACATGAATAGTTCGCACATAATTTGTTTAACCTATATATAAATGTACGTAGATTTAATATAAAATGTGTGTAGTCTGTGAGTAAATTTATATAACATGTGCATAAGAGTGTGCATAGCATGAGCATAAAAATGTATGTAGTTGGCACATAAACGAGTGTATCGATGAAATAAAAAATATGTATAGATAAATTAACACGTTTGTAAAAAATGTGTAATGTTTACGATGCAATTGAATAATATAAATAATCTAAATTTATAAAATTTTATTCATATTTTTATTAATTTTATATACACAGATGGTTTCATTATAGTAATAGTCTTCCATCTGATGATCACTAATAAATAATATATATGAAAAAAGTTAAAAATATTATCTTGAGCTGCAATACAAAATAACAACATATTACAAATAAATTTGCAGAAATCATTAATAGATTAGTTGAATGTCTACCACATCAACCAATTTAAAAAAACCGAGGAATAATCAAGATCAATCTCTCTATAATACAAATTCATACAAATGTAATACCATAGTAATACCCATATGGACCGATTACTCCACCTAAGTCTCAAGCATTCGAGAATCCCCACAAAATTAACGTAGAAATGCTTTGATGTGTATAAATTTCTGGAAAAAAGAACACACATATGTACCAAATGTTGCTTCCTATTCACATGAAAGAATGTAATGCTATATCTGGAGCATCTAGTAATTATTGCTCGAGTAAAAACAATAATGTTTGTTGTACGTCAGAAATACGTCCATCAAGCATCCAACGTGTGTTATACATGATATGGGATGCGTGCTATTTGTATAGCACATGTACGTATAACACACATCTCATATCATGTATAATATACGTTGGATATTTGATGAACGTATTTTTGATGTACGACAAGTATTATTATTGGAGTAAAAATGTCTAACAAAAAATGTTACTCGTATAGTCGTATTCTGTTGTAAAAAGCTTTGTTTCTTTGCACACCTCCTTAACTACCCTTGGAGTGCAGGGAAGTAACATTCACCCCCTGAAAATACTCTCTCTCTGCATTAGCCATACGCTCTTGGAATATTGTCCATTCCTTGTTACACCTCTCTCTCACCTGATGCAAAGAAAAAGCCTTGAACTCAATATTCATATGATACACATGGATGTAAAATAAACGTGCAAGGCCAAAAAGTTCCAATTAATTTCTATGTTTGGTAGGGGAGTAAAAGTAGAGATGGAACTTTTCTAGATGAATTTCATTTGTAAAACTTCATAGAAGTTTATTTAGAAAAGTTTTACCTCAATTTTTACTTTCTAACCAAACACACTCTAGTGTATACAATGTGAATCATTATAAAAGCAACAGCACATGCAACCGAAATTCGATTATTGTAGGAAGAAATCTTCACACGTACCCCTTCCCACGGTGCCCTTCCATCTTCTGATTGCCCCTATTGAAGAAGCAAAGAAAAAGATCACTTAATCCATGTAAGAGATTGTGAAAAAGGTGAATAGTGTGGTGCACTTGCACACCGGTGCAGTTTACAACATAGAGCAAATAAAAGAGAAGCTTTGCTAGGGATACAAAATTGTACCAGCCAAAACAGTCAAAAATAGATAATTGGGCCTAAATTGCTCAACCCATTAAAAAACTAAACATGATTAAGAGTGTTATTTGAGCCAAAAGTATTAAAATAAACTTTTTTGGTTGTTTGGTTGAAAAAATGTTGTTTGTGATAAAAGAGATATCAATCATGTGCGATTGTGGAGTTCACATGTGAACTGAAATTTAGCGATGGCATAAGACTAATGTCCAATGGCCTATTGCCACACAAAATGCACCAATGTTCAACTCGGCTAGAGAATTGGCCTTGTGAAAAACACATCTTTTCGTGATCGAAGGTTTTAGGTTGAGAAGTTCATCACAGATATCTCCGAATCAATAGAATTTCGCATCAACAGTGCTCCAATGTTCAACTCGGCCAGAGAATTGGCCTTGTGAAAAACATGCACTTCTTTTGGTGATTGAAGGTATAGGTTGAAGCAAAAGTTCATCCTAGTTCAGAGTTGGGGTACTCATAAATTTCGCATCAACAAGGAAAATATGATAACCAAACCCATGTTATAGCACCGTATTAGCATAAGGTCGATAAGATGAGTGAGATGTCGAGTAAGGAGGGGAAAAGTAATGCTTTATTAATAATAAAAATATTAAAAATCAACACTACTTGTGCATCTTACAATATTTAGTACACATTAGTACACTCACTATAATTATTTTACACTTTTGAACACTGTCACACTCAATTATATTTAGTTCACAAGGACACTCGCAAGACACTCAGAGTCCGTTTGGTTTAAATTTTGATAGAATTGTTTTTAAAATAATTGATGTGGAAAGAATTGTGTTTAAAATAATTGTGGTAGAAAAAATTGATTTGTGTTTGAAAAAGATGTTAAAAACATGAGTTTAAGATGGTTATTATGAGATACTAAAAGTAAAAGCTAATACTTCTAGCTTCCATTAGAATCAATTATTTTCAAAGTGATACGCTTTTTCTAGAAGTAAAAACATAAAACAAACCCAATCAATTTTTTTCAACCCACTTTTTTCAAACTGAACTCTATTTTGAATGATAACCAAACAGGCTGTCACTGATTTGTGACTTCCTTATGTTATGCCCTCTTAATGCTTATGCTTCTACTTACTTTATTCTTTGTTCTCCACACTTGCTTCTCACACTTTGTTGCACACTTGATAAGCTTGCTACCTAGACTTCACTATTGCTTGCTTTTTTTCTCACCTACCTCACCTACCTGCTACTTGCACTTCTAGAACAAGCGCGCGCGCACACACACATACCTACATAAATATATTGCAATGTCGGTTACTTTAGCTAGATAATTTTAGTTTATCATTTTTTAATGCAATATCGTTAATCATGCTTAATACTTTATCATGAATTATTGCTTGATAGTTCTAGGCTTAGCAATTATTGTGCTAAATATCTAGATTTTTTCTTTAAAGTTTCTACTGTTGATCTTCAATTCTCTCCCTCAGCACTAGATCTTATTTTCATTCCGAGTTGTTTGCGAAATTCTGAAAAAATTTGTTCTTGCTCAACTAACAACAACAACAAGTCTTATTCCACTATGTGGGGTCGACTACATGGATCAAATGACGTCATTGCACTCTATCATGAAATGTTAGGATTTAGGTCATTAACTCTCAAATCTTCCTCGATAACTCCTTTTGGATGTTCTCCTGATCTTCATTCCACATGGTCATACCATCTAAGGAGAGATTCCACCATCTTATCAATTATAGAGACTACTCAAAGTCTCTCTTATGCTTTCACTCCTTATCTTGTCTTTTCTCGTGTGACCGCTCATCAACCGGAGCATCCTCATCTCTGTTACGCTAACGTTATGTTTGTGTTGGCCCTTAGCTGCCCAACACTTTGTCCCATATAACATAGCGGGTCTGATAGCCGTGCGATAAACCATTTGGTAAAAATATCTGCAACTAGTTCATTGGTGCTATAATTTCTTCCTCCATTGCCTTGACTTATTCTTCCTTTTGCGAGACATCTTCATAGGTTTCAGGCTTCTTGACATTCATGGCCACCGCAACATTAGCATATTTTGAATTTGGCTTTCTTTGCCTAGTGGATCTCCTGAGTTGCGATTCTTCTAGAGCTTCTTCGTCATGAGGCGCTTCTTGCTCCCTTTGGTGAACTCTTGTTTTCCACAGACTTTGTTTATGACTCTCGACCTGAGTTGGACTTGAGGATTGTCCTGTTTCACCTTCACCTTTACTTTTCTCCCCCGTCTTTTCTTCTTTCATGTCTTCAATCTCCTTAGTGTCTGGTAGCACTACTTGTTGTGGCGACCACCACGAGGAGGCTTCATCAAACACCACATTTCGTGATGTACAACACTGATTAGTTGTAGGATCGCAACATTTCCAACCTTTTCTTTGGTTGTCGTACCACACGAAGATGCAACAAACTGCCTTCTTATCCATCTTACTCCTTTGGTGATCTGGAACAAAGACATAACACACGCAGTCGAATACTTGGAAGTGACTTACTATGGCTTCAATTTCCATAGCCTCTCGAATGGTGAGACGAACATCAACTTTTCATGCGAAAGACTATTTATCACGTTGTTGCAGCCCTCATACACTCAACCCAGAATCTACTTGGTACGTTCTTGACATGCAACATGCTTCGACAAGTCTCTACCAGATAACGATTCTCTCTCTTTGCCATGTCATTCTACTGAGTGTTTGGACACGTAATCTGTCTTTGTATCTTATGCTCCTTCAAGAATTCATAGAACTCTCTTGATGTATACTTCCCCCCCGTTGTCTGTGCGAAAGCATCTAATCTTCTTTTCGACTTCGCCTTCCACCTTGTCCTTGAACTCCTTGAGTTTTGCCAGAGTCTCTGGTTTCTCCTTCATGAAGTACACCCAAATGTACCTTGAGTAATCATTAATAAAGGTCACCATATAGCGGTACCCTTTGATTGATGGTTGTTTCAGTGGCCCAAGTACATCTGAGTGAACTAACTCCAACGGCTCTTTTGCTTGAAACTTTGATGATTCATACGGAAGTTGATGAGCCTTACTATACTGACACCCCAGCACATACGACGTCCTCTCGCACCTCAAGCTGAGGGAGACCTGAGAGCATTGTCTTCTTTATTATCACCTTTAGCTTGTGATAACTCACGTGTCCAAGACGTGCATGCCACAAATTCACTGTCTTGTTCTTTCGAGACTCATCTACGTAAGCAGTCTTTGCAGACATTACATAGATCGACTCTAAACTTCGTCCCTTTAGGACTGGTTTCCCAATAATTTTTATCTCATCATAAATTTTAACATTTTCTGGGCCAAACAACACGTATCTACCTGATTTTGTCATTTGAGATACTGAGATTAATTTTTTCTTCATTCCAGGTACATAATAAACATTCTCAAAATGTACCTGATTGTCACTGTAGCAAGGTGAGATCACCATATTCACAATGTGCATGATTTGGAATCTTGAATTATATGTTGTCACCATGACTAGATTTCCTTTGTACTTGGTCGTGTTCCCTAATTTCTCCTTGTCTCCTGTCATGTGATTGGAGCAACCTGAATCGATGATCCAATCCTTGTTGTAATTGACGGCTGGTGATTGGTGAGTGGCTGTGAGTGCTACTTCTTCCGGTGACTCCACAAGCTCTTCATCAAAACTCACTTCTTCTCACAGACATTTATCTGTAATTGCGAATGAAGCAAAAGCTTCCCAGTCTTCTTCTTCATTGTGTTCTCCCTTCATCTGATGATCAGAAGTTTCTGCGTTGCTATATGTCGTCTTCTTTCTGATTCAACAGTCTCTTGCAAGTGACCCTGTTTTCCACAGATGAAGCAGACATCATCTCGCCTCTTATTAGTTTTTTAAGGTTGTGACCCACCAGCTTGCTCTTTCCTCAACTTCATATTCCTATTTTCAAAATTTTTGTTCACAGGTGGCTTCCCTCTTCCCTTTCTTCTACCAGTAAAGAGTGCTTATTCTTCACTCTTCACTGATACTCCATTCATTTGTATAACTAACGCTTCTTGGTCAGCAAAAATTTTTTCTAATTCTACAAGGGAAGGTTG
Source organism: Aeschynomene evenia (assembly GCA_013621005.1). Taxonomy (NCBI): domain Eukaryota; kingdom Viridiplantae; phylum Streptophyta; class Magnoliopsida; order Fabales; family Fabaceae; genus Aeschynomene; species Aeschynomene evenia. Next base: position 15,139,866 of record CM024268.1, read on the forward strand.
GGTTGACCAACCTTGAACAACGGTAATAAAACTTCTATATTCGGGTGTCAACCTGTTCTGTACCTTTCACTCAAGTAAGAACTGGCACCTTAACTGAGGGTTGAACTAACCTCGTCTTCGGGTCGGGTCGGGTCGGTGGATCCGTACCCAGGTCCGTTTCGTGACCCATTCGCATTGGGCCACCCGTTCCTTGTTGGGCCTTGGTCAGGACTGGATCCTTTAAGGGGAGTGTTCGAGGTCCGACCTTGGGTCTTAGGCGGGTCCCTTCCTTGTCTCATTTGAACCGTCCTTTTTTGGGCCATAGTTGGGGTTCCGAACTGGGCCACAGTCCGAGGTGTGAACATTGCCCCCAACTCGATTCTTGTGAAGCTTGTGGCTTTTTCTTGCATTTCGCTTTCTGGGTTAGGTTCATGGGGTTGCGTCCGCCATGGATGCTTCCTCTATGCCTTTTCAATTTTTATCTTTGTTCGCGTCTTTTTATCTCTCGTAGGATCTAGACCTCGGAAGTCGGGTACCTCGGGCACCCTTTTCTGGGCTCCGATCTAGGTGTATTTTTAGAACTTAGGAGAACCTTAATCCTTTTTAGGAAAGATTTTAACTCCTTTAATTTGTAACTTAGGACTTTTAGCTTTTTACTTTCTTCGGAGCAGTGACGTCGGAGCTTGGTATCCCTTTACGAGGCCCGTCCTTCTTGCCCCTTTTCCTTTTGTGGGAAACCATGTTAAACGTCAAATTCCGAGGACAGTTTCTAAACTGTTTAAATGGTTTCCCTTATAGGTCATGGGCAAGCGACCGAAACCCGAGTTTCAGCGTCCCCTCCTTCTCGACAGCTCTTACGACTGGGCCGGAGAGGAAGCTCTCGGCATCGTCTCGGTGGCTGACAACACCTTTGCTGTTGCTGTTCAATCTCAGGAGCAGTTCTTTGTTAAGGGGGCTTACGGCCAGTACCTCCCTCGACTGAATTCCTTTCAATAGGGGCGACGAGCTCGAGGACTTCTTCTACATGTATGATATACTGTTGACTCGGATCCGGATTCGGATCCCATTCACCGAGTTTAAGATAAAAATCCTCCAGATTGCGGGGGTTGCCCCCAGCCAACTCCATCCAAACTCGTGGGCAATGGTGTACGAGAGGATTTGCGAGTACCTCGGGATTCCTCCGTTCCTGAGGATTTTCTTCTACCTCTTTACCCTCACGCATCCTCACGGGTCTTCCGAGGGGTGGATCTCTTTCCGAGCTCACACAGGTCGGAAGGTTTTCACCCTCTTTGAAGACTCCGTCCACAATTTTAAGGTGTATTTCCGGGTTTCTTGCAGCGGAAGATACATCTCCTTTCTGGTTCAATCAGGAGGGCAAGCATCGATTCCATTTGTACTGGCACCAAGATGTCCCATCCTTGAGCTTGGAGAATGAGGATCTGACTGATGTCGAGCTTGCCTTGGCTAACCTTTTTCTCGATCATTGTCAAGAAAAGAATCTGGCCTTGAAGAAGTTGGTCCGGGGTAGCGACTCCGATCTTGAAAAGCAGCTCGGTAAAAGGGCTTAAAAGGAGAGCTTAAAAGGGCTTTCTCCCGTGGTCGAGTGTGGCATCGTCCGATAAGCCTATAGGACACTCCCGAGCTCTTCTGCCAAGGATCCTTTGGCTTCGTCGAGCCTCTTCTTGAGTCCTCTCAAGATCACTTAGTTAGCCGCTTCGCACTGCCCATTAGCTTGGGGGTGTTCTACGCTTGTGAACCTTTGCTCAATGCCCCATCCTTGCAGAAAGTCACAGAATTTTTTGTTGGTGAACTGCGTTCATTATCCGATATCATGACCTTTAGGATTCTGAAATGAGTAATTATATTTCTCCAAACAAATTTCCGACATTGGGACGCCGTTATAGATGCAAGGGGTTCGGCTTCTATCCACTTGGTAAAATAGTCAATAGCAACTATTAAGTATTTTACCTACCCGGAGGCCGTCGGGAACGGCCCGAGTAAGTCTATGCCCCACTTATCGAAGGGTCAGGCTGCCGAGATCGAAGTCATCTCCTCGGGGGGAGCACTATAGTGATGGGCGTGTTCTTGGCACTTTACACACTTTTTGACGTACTCTGCAATGGCCTTTTTTAGAGTGTGCTAGAAGTATCCTGCTCGAATTACTTTCAGTGCCAGGGGCTGACCTCCATGGTGATTGCCCCCAGCGCCCTCATGAACCTCTTCTAGGACATACTCGGCTTGTTCCTTCTCGAGGCACTTCAGCAGGGGCTGGTTGAATCCCCTTTTGTACAATTGGTTCCCGACTATCGTGTAGTACAGGGCACTTCTTCTTACTGTTGCCGCTGTTTTTTTATCGTCTGGTAGGACTCCGAGCTTGAGATACTAAACAAACTCAGAAATCCAGCTTGAAGACGTTGTTATCACGACGACCTCATGTTGTACTGCTATGGACGACCTTTCTAAGGTTTCTTGGATCAAAGTTTTGCTTGTCCCCTTAGGCCTAGTGCTCGCGAGCTCCGATAACACAGCCGCTCGGGCATTCTCCTCTCAAGGTATGTATTTTACTTCGGCCTTCTGTAACGGCTTTATTATCTCGGTTACTACCTGCAAGTATTTCTTTAGTTGCTCATCTCGAGCTTGGTAATCGCCACCGATCTGAGAGACTACGATTTCGAAGTCGCTAGATATGGTTAGTTCCTGAGCTCCGACATCATGTGCCAACTTCAGCCCCGCAATCAATGTTTTCTAGGATGATGCCGGCTCCGCTACCCTTTAGGTTAGAGGAGATCCACGAACAGGGTCCATTGGACCTTTTCCTCTTCCTCGTCCACCATTTCCCTGACAAAGTTGGCTAAGGCTTGCGATTTGATGGCGTTCCGAGGTTCGAACAAAACATCAAACTCGGATAGCTCTACTTCCCATGACACTATTCTTCCTGCGAGGTCGGGCTTCTGTAGGATCTGCCTCATAGGGTGGTTTGTTCTTACTATCACCGTATGGGTTTGAAATACTGCCTTAGCCTTCTAGCCGTTGTGATTAGGGCGAATGCCACCTTCTATAACATCGGATACCGGGTCTCGGGACCCTACACAACATTACTCACGAAGTAGATGGGCTTCTGGGTCCTTTCTTTCTCCCTTACCAGGCCTGCTCCAATTGCCAGGTCCCCTATCAAGAAGTACATGTATAACCTTACTCCGACCTCCGGTTTAGACAATATAGGGGGACCATAACCTTGAAAGCCTCTTCGCATTGTTGGGTCCAGACGAAGTCCGTCTTCTTCTTCAGCAACTCGAATAGAGGTAAAGACTTCTGAGCTGAGAGAGAGGAACCTCGATAACGAGGCCAACCGACATATCAATCTTTGTACCTCTTTGACTGAAGTTGGACTTCTCAAGTCCAAAATGGCCTTGCATTTTTTCGCTTTTGCTTCAATGCCCCTCTGGGTTAGCATGAATCCCAAGAATTTTTCGGCTTTAACCGTGAAGTCGCACTTCAGCGGGTTTAACCTCAAGTCGTGGCTCCTTAACCGGTCGAACACAACCTCGAGGTCGGAGATCGTATCTTCTTCTTTCTTTGTTTTTACCAGCATGTCGTCTATATAGACCCCAATTCTGGTTCCGATTTCTTTTTTGAAGACTCGGTTCATGAGTCGTTGGTGTGTAGACCCGACATTTTTCAAACCGAAGGGCATAACTTTATAGCAATAGTTAGCCCTTGGTGTGATGAAGGCGATTTTTTCCTCGTCGTCAGGGTACTTCGGGATCTGATTATATCCTGAGTAAGCATCCATGAAGGACAGAAACCTAAATCCCGACTCGGCATCCACTAGGCCATCGATGCTCGGTAGTGGCAACGGGTCCTTGGGACAAGCTTTGTTCAGGTTGGTATAATCTACGCACATCCTGAGCTTCCCGTTCGACTTTGGTACCATTATGACGTTGGAGAGCCACGTCGAGTACTGTACTTCCCTAATAAACCCGGCCTTGAGTAGTGCCTCTACTTGCTCGACCACTGTCTGGGCCTTTTCTTTCGACATCCTTCTCTTCCTCTGTTGTACCGGCTTCCTGCCCAGGTATACAGATAGGTGGTGGCTCATGACTCGGGTTTTATCCCAGTCATGTCCTTCACTTCCCATGAGAAGAGGTCGGAATTCTTTTTTAGAAATTGGATCAGCGCCCCTTTACCTATTGGACTTAGGTTAGCGCTGACCCGAGTTACTATTTTGGAGTTATCTCCGATCTGTACCTCTTCCTGCTGGCCTTCTGGTTCTGGCCGTACTGGGTTCCGAGATCTCATGTCAAGTTCGACATTGTTGATCTCTGTCTTTTCTCTTTTTTCTGCTCTTTCCTTTTCTTTTTCTTCGCCTTTGATCTCTTCTTTGATCTTTAGGCTGTTGATATAACATTCCCGAGCCGTGACCTGGCAGCCCCTTACCGTGACCACTTTTCCGTCCTCGGTAGGGAACTTCACGACCAGATGGGGGACCGATATCGCCGCCCCTAGCTTGCATAGGGCGGGTCTCCCCATGACCATGTTGTATGCTGAGTCGATCCTTGCCACTATGAAGTGAACCTCAACGGTTTTCATGAGTGGTTTGGTGCCCATGGTGATGTACAAGGTGATGTAACAATCAAGCTTGATTACATCGTACCCTGAGAACCCTACGAGCTCTCCGCCGTACGCCTTGAGGTCGGGATCCTTTAGGCCTATCTCATAGAAGGCTTCTATGGTCAGCAGCTCGGCCGAGCTCCCCGTGTCGATCAGAACCCTTCTAATTTCTATATTTCGAGCTATGACCGACACTACTAAGGGGTCCGCGCAATCGGCGACTATTCCGGGGTTGTCAAGGCCCGAGAAGGTTATAAGCACCGAGGCTTTTGTCAATGCCTTCGATGCTAATTCCTTTTTGTCGATGCTCATTATCTCTTTGAGCGCCCTTTTTCTCTCCGCAACAGTAGATCCCCCTCCTGCGAAACCTCCCGAGACGGTGTAGATTGTTTTCACCTTCTCGGAGTTGTTTCTGGGGCATCGGATCGATCGGACGTTCTATATCATGACTGGAGTTACACTAGGCCCGGCTTCGCTGGTCCCTAAATCGACTTCGGTTATGGGCCTGCCTCGGCATCTCCAGCGGCCACCATTGCCAGATTGTCCAGAAATTTTGGCCTTTGAGATATGACTTCATATATGTTTTCCATGTATGGTAAGTATGGGTGTTGAGCTTCCCGATTCCACCAACCACGTGCATTTCTACCATAGTGACTGGATAAAATTTTCTTACTGTTACTTTGGTCCCAGACTAACAGTGTCACAGAACCTGACTGCGATTTTGCAAGATCTCCCCCAAAACAAATGCTCCTCCACCCACTTGAATCGGTCTCGGACCGTTAACCTCTTATGCCAAATTGTTGAGCAATGAGGTGAAAAGTAATACTTTATTAAATATAAAAATATTACAAATCAATACCACTTGTGCACCTTATATTATTTAGTGCACACGAGAGCACTCATTTAATTATGTTATACACTCTTGGACATTGTCACACTCAATTATATTTAGTACACAATGACACTCACGACACACAGTCACTGACTTGTCACTTGCTTATGCTATGCACTCTTAATGCTTATGCTTCTACTTACTTCATTCTTTGTTCTCTACACTTGCTTCTCACACTTTATTGCACACTTGATATGCTTGCTACTAGGGATGGAAATGAGTCGAGCCAGCTCGTGAGTTTTTTTTGGCTCGGTTCATTAACAGCTCGATAAGCCGAGCTCGTGAGCTCATGAGTCAAGCTTGAGCCAAGTGTTTGAGCTCGATTATTAAATTAGCCGAGTTTGAGATTTACTTAGTTCGACTCATTAGCTCGTGAGTCGACTCGATTATAACTGTACACATTTTAATATTCATTTTAGTATATGACCATCCAAAAATTTACACATTTTAAAAATAAAAAAATCTCCTGATTAAAAAAATAAATACCCAAACCCAACTTAAACTAAAACTTTACCCAACCCAGTACCAAAAAGAGGCATATTTGGATGGTTTTTATTTTTTCTAAATTTCAAAAAAAAGCATTTCCTCAAACATACCAAAATCCAATAGAAAAAAAGCATTCCACCTCATTCACTCACTCTCCTAAGCTATTCTAGCACACACATACACAACAAAGCACACCGCACACACTCGCTCTGCTTCATTTATTAATTTATTTATTTTTCTTAATTTAATAATTGAGCCAACTATCGAGCCGAGCCAACTCGCGAGCTCGTGATGAGTCGAGCTCGAGCCTCGAATTTGGGCTCGTTTGTTATCGAGCTCGAGCTCGAGCCGAGCCTAATTCGGCCGAGCCGAGCTCGAGCTCGAGCTCGGCCCAGCTCGACTCATTTCCACCCCTACTTGCTACCTACACTTTGTTTCTCACCTCGCTGCTAGAACAAGCACACACACATACATATATATAGCAATGTCGGCTACTTTAGCTAGATAATTCTAGTTTATCATTTTTTTAATTTTTTTAATGCAATATCGTTTAATCATGCTTATTACTTTATCATGAATTATTGCTAGATAGTTCTAGGCTTAGCAATTATTGTGCTAAATATCCAGATTTTTTCTTTGAAGTTTCTAGTGCTCATCTTCATGAGAAACCCGTTAAAGCATCATTTACCTGATTCCCTAGCGAAGGAACACTTTGGTGGATAACCCACTGACTATCAACAACTCCTATTCTCTCATGAGGAGTCTGCATCCAAACAGAACAAAGTTAATTACACCAATTGATGGCAAAGTAGCTACTACTAATCAAAGAAAGACAAACTACTAACCTCAACACATTTTCTGAGAGCAAAATCAAGACCCCATCCGTGTATCAGGTCATTCTGCAGCACAGCGTATGAAGAACAAGTAAGATATATGAATTGATTATGTAATGAGAAGAGTAAAAGTAGGCACAAATAATCCATGAACCTGTATCATATGCCATACACAACGCCAAGCATCTCTGGAAAATACAGGAGCCATGATCTCAACAAATCTGCAAGATGAGATATAAACAAGATCCCCTTTAGAAATCTGCAAGTTGTGTTTGTTTTTTCTGACTCTGGGTCAGAGTCAGGGAGTCAGTGACAAATTGACTCTGTCAAATGTTTGGTACGGGGGTCACAGTGACTCAGTGAACAAAATTGTCAATTTTTTGTTTACTCCAATTTTTGAGTCACTGTGTATTGGAATGGTGTCACTGTATGCTGGAAGGGAGACACAAATATGTGAGGGTGTGTACGGAGCCAATTTTGGAGTCACTGTGACTCTGACTCCTGTGATACTGACTCCATGACTCCCTTGACTCTGACTCCAGAGCCACTGAAAACAAACACTACCCAAGAGAATGGAAGAGGAAAGGTTGAGGTCGTTAAGAGCTAATTCTATTAGAGTTAGCATCTGCTTACCCAGCACACGGCGGCAAATGTGGATCAGTACACCAGCCATCTCTTTCCTCGGTATCCCTGCATGAGGATCACAAAACACTGTTTAAGCTTGAAGAAAGAAAATAATTAACAAAAATTTATTAAGCACCATGAACTGCTTAATATACATTTATTAAGAAAATGTATTTGATTAATTTGTTTTATAATTATTTAGAGGGTATTATAGTAATATACATATATTATCTTGTAATATTTTTAATATACTAAACAAGGTAATGTGGATTACTAGTAATGTTATTTGTTTATATAAAACAAGGTAATGTGAATTACCGGTAATTTAATTGGAGATAATCTATCTACAAGGTAATCTAGATTACCGGAAATCTTCTGTGATAATGTGCCAAACGCCCCCTAAAAAAAATCATTCAAGAAAACCTAAATCTATGTTAAGATATAGAGACATACATTTGCCTTTACCTAATAACTTCTTACCCTTTATCTATTTTAGACTCTAACAGTTGATGACTTGATACCTCTATGATCAAGTAGAGCCAACTCTTATTCTTCTTAATAAAACGAATTCCAGTACAAGATAGGTTGACAAGTGTATTGTCCATGCTTCCAGTCTAAAGACTCTTACAATAGGTTATGTGTTAAGAACTTAAGATATGAAGTTATTCATTTGTCTCTACTTAATGGTTCAAGCTTTTTGAAATGATAATTCAAGACAACTGAAAAAACCTTTCTGAAAATCTAGTTTTTGACAGAGTACAATGATTTTGCTTGAATCATGTAGCAAACTCCACACAGTAAAAACAATAATTCTTCATGTACACTAGAAATACTTACTCCCATGTACTTCATACATACATGGGTAAGTAACTAACTAACTAATTAAGTATTCTTTTTTTTTTGCTTCTTCTCCTCCTTCTCTATTTTTTATGGGAGTAAACCAAACGTATGTATTGTTGGGGTACAAGGAGCAATGCTATAGTAAAAATAGGCTTTTGTCATTGTTGTAGATGATGATGAAGAAGATTAAGAAGAGGAAAAAGAAATTATACACAAGTAAATAAGAAAGTCGTGCACTTACTTGTGGACTTCACCTTCATCTCTTTTCATTGTCATCTGCCATGTAAAACTACTACTCGGATCTAGACCAGGCTGTGAGATCTCCAAACCATACTTTTTAACCAATTTCAAGTACCTGGAACAAAGAGAATGAAATTGACAAAAATTTTCCCCAATACCTTGATAGTTGATTCCAACTGTATCAGAAAGGTTTTGACTTTGGATACTTACTCCTCTGCATCAAAATTCTGCAGACCTAGGTCCTCGTCCCAAATGAAAATGTATTCATAGGGAGCCACAATATCAGGATGCAGAAACCTTTTGGCGTACCACCTTGGAACAAATTTCAGGATTTTCATGTCAAAACTTGACCGATAGTTTCCAATAACGTTTGTCGTACAACAGAAATACGTCCAACAAGTATTCAACGTGTGCTATACATGTTATGGGATGTGTGCTATTTATATAGCACACGTACATATAGTACACATCCCATATCATGTATAACACACGTTGGATTCTTCTTGTTGGACGTATTTCTGTTGTACGACTAGCATTATTGAATAGTTTCCTAAGAAAAAAATTGTTACAAATTACAAAATGGAACACAAAAATTCATTTACTAACCATTTAGTTTGCTTTCTTGCACTGATATGCACAGCTCGCTTTGACCACTCAAATTCGTCCCACTCACTAGCCCGCCCATCATAGTGAAACAAGACAATGGTGAAGTTTTCAGAGAACTGCAATATTGAAGTCCAAGAGTTGTGAAGAGAGTAAAACTAAAAAAATAATTAATATAGTTTTTACCAAACTTTTAATTGTATCTTTAATGATTTTCAATTGAATATTTGTACTTTAAAAAAATTAAAAATTTTCAATATGGTTCAAAACTCATTTAATGTCAGTCAAACCAAATAAAACATTCTATGTGATTTATGACATAGTCTTTAATTAATAAATAATATTTTGATAAATTAGTGTAATAGTAAATCGGATCAAACTTTTTTTCAAGTATAGAGATCAAAATTTAATTATATGGAGTAATTAGCAGATGAAAAAAAAAAAGAAGCTAAAACTCCAAATTAGTCCCCTGTAAATATCATGTGAGACAAATTAGTTCTTGAAAAATTGAAAGTTTATTTTTTATTCCTGAGAATTATACAAATGAGGACAAGTTAGTCCTTCATCCAAGGAGCAAGAAGAAAAGATAGGATTTCTCTCTTTTTCGGTCACCGTTCAATATATTCTTGATGACAATGTGTTCATCTAACATTCTAAAAATCTCATATAGTATTATGATATCTAGTTATGTGAATTTTTTGAATTTGCTCAAATAATATCTTGTGTACCTAATGTATTTATGATGTACATGTAGCATCACTGTGATGCTAGGTGTACATCAAAAAATCAGTCATCATGTGTAATAATCTAACATTATGAAACTAGTAATTCAACTTTTATTATTATACATTAATTCAATATTTTTAAAAGTTGGATTATTAATTTTAAAATGTTGAATTATTATACATAGTGACTGATTTTGTGGTGTACACGAAACATTTTTCTAAAATAATAGATTGATTCAGGGTATAATTTTGATTTTAAATGACCTTTTTAACTGCAGCATCAATGTTGTATTTCTGATCGTAACCAACGGTAAAAGTTACAAGGTACCTCGGTTGGATAATTAGGTCCTGTAAGTGCCACCTCCAATCAAGAAAGGACTCAAATCACATAAGACAAAACTGAAACACGGAGTCAAAGGAAAAATCGTAGAACTTGCTATTGCTAAAATCAGGATCTTCTTCTTCTTCTTTTTTTTTTTTTTTGTATGAAGAGAAGATCTATTGGTAGTGTAATAGAATATAATAAGTCAATTAAGTACAAAACAAGCTAGCATATGCAGCTTCTCTGTGTACGAGTCCATTAATGTGAGTATGCTTTGTTAAGAAAATATTTGTTCCCGATTAGCAGGAACTGCTAACTTGTGAAACTTTCAGTTAAAATGAAGTTTCACTTTCTAATTGTTGTGCAATACACACTAATAACTGGTTCAAAACTAATGATATGATGTCATCATTATGGTAAGGAAACTGCTTATGCATACTTCCTTTCTAGAGTAAAGGAGATCCCTATCGATTTTTATCATAGACATATAGGTCCCTAACCAAAATAAATAGTAAAATTTTTCCTAACCAATACAAATGTTAGATTCATAGGTCCCTCGGCTGTATTGGTTAGGGACCTATGAGTCAAACGTTAGTCTAACGGTAAAAATAACCGAGAGATTTATAAGTCTATCATTTGTATTGATTAGGGACAATTTTACTATTTATTTTGGTTAAGAACCTATGTGTCCACGACAAAAATCGATATGGACCAATTTATCTTTTACTCTTTTTTTTTTTTTTTCTCATTTATATTTTACATAAAGGTGCAGTGAGTATGCACACCTCTTGAGGCAGGCCCCATAACCGACGAAAATAGTAATCTGACTGAGATTTGACAATACCAGGGGGTAACCTTTCAGCCCCTCGAGGGTTTGTTGGAACCCAAATCTGCATCACAATCAAATTTTCCCTAGTCAATGGAAGATGCTAAGATTTAAAAGGGTATGCACTAGTCAGTGAAAGATACTAAGATTCAAAAGGTTAAACACTAAATACATGCTTATATCCCGAAATGTCAAAAAAAATAGGAAGAGGAAAATGGATCAAGTAATTGGATTGCAAGAAAGTACCTCCCAAGCAAATTTAAAGAACAGGAGAAAGAGTTAAGACTTAAGACAAAAGAAGATGGCAAAAATTTATAGAATTATATATTTGGATAGAATGCAATGAAGTTATTTGATCTAGTTGATCTTATATAGTTATATAGTGAGATAAGGCTCTACTAGTGTTGTATATATTTGGAAGGGTAATGCTATATGGACTCTCCAAATGAGTGTCCCATGTGGATATCCAAATAAAATTTGGCATCAAGGATCATTAGTTTGACATCACGATATTATTATTTGACATCAAAATATGGATGTCCACATGAGACACTCGTATGGAGAGTCAATATATCATTTTTCCATTGTATGATATCATTTTCATTCCTAACAAATGAAGTAAACCCAATGAGGCCATGTGGATTTCCAGCCGAAGAAAGTTTGCATTTGACCAAGACATTATGGCATTGATAACAGTTCTCTTAAATTCTTTCATCAGGGATGGAATACCTTTAACCATATCCCTTTTTGTAAAAGTAACCAAAATATCATGTTAATCTGAGAAACTGAACTGAAATTATTCAACTTGTATTGAATTCCATAATAACCATCTATTGTTAAAGCTAGCATGTATACTTTTTCTCCTTGAGATTAACTTTTCTCTTAACAACAGACACTTCTGAACTAAAAGCATGATCAAGTATGACAGCATATACCTGTGTCTCATCTAATTTTTGAATCCCATTGGAGATGCCTCTGTTTCCCCTAAACGAAGCCCATGCCTCCCAGATTGAGTTGGTTGGAATTTTCGAGTACTTATCATTAACATAGGTGAGATCAATGGATGGGAAGAGGTTCGATGGGAGATTCATCTAATAATTAAGGAACATGGGGGAAAGACTAATCAGTCAAACTTATAGATAACTTGAAATACTATGAGAAACTAACCTACAGATAGGGTGAAAGATTATATATACAATAACGGAAATACTTTAGTCACAACAAAAATTCAGTCAAAACAGCTGATATATTGTGTACAACATATATAATATAAAATGCACAATATATATGTTGTGCACATCAAATGGTATATGACGTGCACACCATTTAGTATTCGTTGTGTAATTTATATTATATATGTCGTGCACAACTTGTTGGCTGTTTTGACTGGTTTTTTGTTATGCCTCAAGCAATGCTCATACAATTATAATGCTTATTGTACAACAGAAATACATACAACATGTATGATATGAAATGTGTGTTATACGTATGTATGCTATACATATAACACATATTCTATATCATGTATCGCACACGTTGCATGATCGTTGGACGTATTTTTGTTGTACGATAGATTATACATATGCACCTTAGTTAATGATAGTGTTGGAAATGACACTCCAAGAAAGAATCCGAAAACAATTCCAGCAAAGGCTGCTAAAGTGAGCCTCATCGTCTCATTAGAATGTCTGGTATTTCCACTACAAGCCAAAGCAAACAAAGTTCATTATTCATATCACTATATCAGAATATAAAATGCAAATTTCTTTTTCCTTTTCTATTTTTAATTTATTAATTTTTTTATGGTAATGGAGACGCAACCATCGTATGGGAGTTCCCATAATATTCAATATCTGATGACGAATGCACTCATTGAGTATACAAGAAAAGCGTTGCCTTTGATGATGCCTGGTCCTGAAAAGATAATACATGTCAAAACAGAGTAATTAGTAGTTGGCTCAGATGATATTATTTTCAATTTGATTCAACTAGGAAAGTACGTACAACAAAAATACGTACAACTTGTATCCAATGTGTGCTATCCATGTTACAGGATGTGTGCTATACGTATATATGTGCTATACGTATATGTGACATACGTATATCACACATCCTGTAACATTGGATACAAGTTGGACGTATTTCTGTTGTACGTCGAGCATTACTAAATATATATATATATATCACTTACACTGTAAACTTAAATATGCATAGTAATGATGGCGTCTCTCCTAGACGCCACTAATCACTATTATAAGCGAAAGAAAAGTGTTATATATACTTGCTTGGAACTTTTTATCCAAATTTAGCTGTCAAGATGATAGTGTCATGCTTATTACATTCTTCATTTCATCCAGCAATCACGTAATTTCTCAAAAAATTACTGCCAATAATTTTTCAGATTACATTGCTCAAGACAGAAAATGCAAAACATGGTACAAGGTAATGAAGACATATGACTCTGATTGCAGAAACCAAAAAACACAAACAGGATTCGGGAAATAAAAAATCATCTCCCATTGATTGAATTAACAAAACGAGATTCCAGCGTAGGGGAGATTCCTGCTTATAATATATATTGTACAATATATTTATATATATATATTATACAATTAGCAATCACAAGCAATAATATAGCATACCGAGATGAATTCTTTGGACGTACGTAATTGGTGGTGTTGGCACTAGAAACTATGGGAAAGAAGATGTGAGAATGATGAATGAATAAAAAGAGGAAGAGGATGAAGGAGAGGTAAGGAATCGATGTTGAGGAAGTTGTTATGTCATTAAACTCTCTCTCTCTCTCTATTCCTATGGACGATGCCGGCGTGCGTGTATAGTCGATGAGGCCGAAGATAGGAGACTCTGTAACTAGTTCTCGTTGTGGTTGCTTTATGTATGGCGTCGTGGCACCTTACTGGGCCTTTCACAGTGGGCCCATCACCGCACAGACCCCACCTAATTCTTTTTATTATCCAATTTTATATTATTGCTAGAGTTAAAAAAAAAAAAAAATCAGTCAAAACAGTCAACAATAGGAAATTGGGTCTAAATCACTCGGCTCATTAAAAAAATTCACATTATTAATAATGTTATTTGGGCCAAAAGTGTTAAAATGGACTTTGTTGGCTGTTTTGGCGAGAAAAATGTTGCTGCTCAAGTATTTATGTATCTTTTATATATATATATATATAAGGGTTTGTTATGAAATAATATTGTGAATATATGTATTTTTAACAGATTTAGATAAGATTTAATTTGATCTTATCTTTTTCTTATTTTGGCTATAAATTAGCCCTATGAATCCTAATGGAAGAATACACTTTGGAGACTATCAATAATATTGTTTTTCCCAGAAGAGAATGACAAATAATTCCAATTGATCTCGTTCCTAGAAGTGAACGACAAACGATTTCAATTAATCACGTTCCCAACATAGAATGACAAATAATCTCAATTAATCCCGTTCCTAGGAGTGAGCGACAACAATTTTGATCTTAGAAGTTTGTGACAATTATTTCACTCCAAAAGGAGTTTATCTATTAATGGGATTAGTCCAAAAGGTGAATATGTCAATTTGTCATTCCCTGAAGTGAATTAATATTACTTTTTACATTAGACGTGTATTATTGTATTTTCAAATGATAAATTGGTCCAATAGAGTCTTATATTTTACATTCCTTGAAGTGAATGTAACTTTATGAATAATTTTAAATGTAAATAATTTATTAATTCATGCTTCAATGAGGAAGTGAGATAGAAAACTCATATGGATATTCATTGAAGAATCAAAAGTTTTTTTCAATGTAATGAGTTTTCTTTTGTTGTGGGAATGAGAACTTTACTAATCAAATGATTTTATCTTTTTGGTATGATTTGTTGGGATATTATCAAAGAATATGATTAAAGAATTTTTTAAAACTCATATGGACATTCATTGAAAACCCAGAAGTTTTTTCAATGTAATGAGTTTTCTTTTGTTACATGTTCTCAATTATGTATATATTTATATATTGTATGACCTTAACCAACAAAAATTAGATTTGAACCTCTTGTATTCCTAGAAGGAATTCAATGTAATATATGTGGATTAATTAATCCACTATATGGACCTTTCAAATACTTATGATAGATGCATCTATGAAATGGTCACATATGTGCTCATTATGATCTCACGATCTGAAGTTCGTGATATACTTGCATGTTGTTAAGAGCACTAATTTTGATAAATAATCAAAATGGTGATATGATGAATTTATTTCTCAAGTTTTTGATACTTGTAGGCCAATTTTGTATAGATCGAACATCCAATCATGCATGTTCATAGAAAGAGTTGGCTAGCATAATAAACTTATGAAAGACCTTCAGTTGATTGCTAGACCATTTATTTATGAGAACAATTCTCCACATTCTAGTTTGGAGCAAATTATTTTACAAATGCTTATTTGTATACGACAAATCATCGTTATTTCTCTCTCCCAGTAATTGTTTCGGCGTGCAACCAAACAGTTCTCATTAAAAATGTTGGAAGTGACTCTCACTTTACAGTTGATAACGTGGTTTTTGCCAATATTTTATGCCCTTAATTTGGATGATTGTATGCATTTCTTTGCTCTATTTTAGCCTTTTATTATACTTAATACAATTTGGAATTAATTTGGGCTTAATAGAAATAAAGGCTAAAGTAACAAGTTTTATGATGTTTTTGCAATTCAAGGATGACCTTTGCACTTCATCTTGGATATTTTGTATTTTTTGTGCAGATCATGGGTATTATTGGAGCTGTAGACATCAGGAACTGAGCAAGGAGCGGAGCAGTGGAATTCAGAATCAGCATCGAGCGCCCCAGCGCCCTCAGCGCGCTCCAGCGCGCGAGACCCACTTGAATCCATCACGTGCACAGCACTGGCGCCCTAGCGAGCTATACGCGCCCCAGCGCCGCGCCGCAATTCTGTTACAGCAAAACCCTATCTGCTAGGCCGAGCTGGGGGCCCAATTAGCTAGGGTTTGGAGGCTACTCACTCTATTTAAAGAAGGTTAATGCATCAGAAACAACACCTCTCAACACCACCACTTTTACATCTTTTCTTTTCCTAGTTTACTTACTTTCAACCCTAGGCTTAGTTAGAGTTATTTTTCTCTCCATTAGGATTTCCATTTTTCCTAGTTTAGCTCTAGCTCCTTCATTTATATTTCCAACGTTATTCGTCCAGCCCCTTGGGTTTTGTAAGTTACTCTTTTATCATTAATTCAGTTATTCATTCTTTAATTCTTTTCCTTAATTGCATTTAATTTCTTTACTTTATTGTTCAAGTTAATTACTTTCTTTATTCCAATTTATTTTCTGTCATTTTAATTCCCTCCATGAGTAACTAAGTTTCTTGGTGGTTTATGAGGGTGTGAACATCATTGGGGTAATTTGAGACTTTGTTCTTAATCTTGCATAAGTTTTCATTATCAAACCTTGGCATATAATTTGAGATCTTAAATTGTGTGTTTAATCCTTTGTCTTGGCTTACTCGATTGAGTTAGGCTAATTCATTGGCATATGCTTATGTGTTAGTTGATTAATTAATGCATGGCATATCGAGATTTAGTAATGATTAATTAATTGGCTGATTAGTCTCTTTAATTAGATTAATGTGATTGGCTTTAACAATTGTTGAAAGTGGAACTAAAGGTGAGATCTCACTAATTAATCTCATTCTAGGCAATTAATCATTAGAATCACAACAAAGGAGTTAGATCTAACTCCGGCGTAATTAATCAACTCATGCATTCTTTTGTAGCCAATGATCAACATCCCAATGAATGTTCTACCCCCATAAACCACTGCCTTTATTATTCCAATTTAAATTCCAATTTATTTCCCTTGCATACAAAAACCCCCCAATTGTGACAACCGTCATACAACTAGTCTTGTGTATTGCTTTCTTAGTCATTCCTTGTGAGAGACGACCCTGGTTTCCACTAAACTATATTAGGGGAACTTGGTTTTATAAATAATTAAATTTATGAGTGTCACGACAACAACCATCAACAGTCAAATATTTTGGAATACAAATAGATGTCTTTAAGGCTCAATTTGTTGATTGCCGATTTAATGAAGTAATGTTCCCAACATTAGGGGAAGAATGACAGCTGGAATAAATTGCAATTCATCACTTTTACTCTATTTAGATCCTCATAAAAAGGCAATATGAACCAGAAGTTCATAATGCTATCGCAAAGAGTAGTAAATGCATTGTCAGACGTATTTTTATGATGAAATAGAATGACTGAAATATATATACAAGCTGAATAAGATACTCTTATTCGAAATTGATGCCCATTGTTAGAAAATTGGCTAGTAAATAGATCACACGCTAGAAGCGTGATATAATAGTCGGTTTCAAAATGAAAATCTTCGAAATAAGGGGCAAATAGACAAAAATATTGTTATGGAGGAAAATGATACTCTTCCTGTTGGAGAATAGAGACATGCTAAGGATGCATATTGTGGTCCAAAATTTGACATGATTGAAACGCTAGAAGACGTTCAGGTACCTAAAAATTGTCAAGATATTGAAAATGATGAGATCTCAATAAACCATGTCTACACAAGAAACTATGGAACCAACAAATAATTGTTGTCGCGACAATATATTTGCAAATAGTGTAGCGCTACACTATGCAAGAAAATGAGAATCTTGAGTCAAGAATCATCAACAAATATATCGATATATAAATGAATGGCCAAATTAGAGATAAGCCATGTAGGTTAAACTTGACTCATTTGATAATTGGACCTGTAGTCCAAACACCTGGAAGGTGTGAAACCCATTTGGATACAAGTGGGTATTTGTGAGAAAGCGAAATGAGAAAAATAAAATTGTACGCTATAAGTCTCGACTTGTGGTACAAGGTTTTTCAAAAAGACCTGGTATATATTATGGCGTAACATATTTCACTACAATTGATGCAATAATCTTCCTATATTTGATTAGTTTATCTACATATAATAATCTAAATATGCATCTAGTTGATTTTGTTAGAGCCTATTTATACGGTTTATTAGACACGTATGTTTATATGAAAGTCCCTGAATAATTAAAGATATCAACATTGTCTAATGAACATTCCTGTGTAATTTATTCAATCAAACTGTAAATATCTATTTATGGTTTAAAGCAATCTAGGAAGATATGGTACAACCTTCTTTGTGAGTATTTGATTAAGAAGGGATTTCTAGATTATGCTATTTTCCCTTGTGCAAATGGATTCATCATACTTGATATGTATGTTGATGACTTGAATATCATTGGAACTCCTGAAGAGATTCCTATAGTCATAAAAGATTTAAAAGAGGAATTTGAGATGAAAGATCTTGGAAAGACTAAATTTTGCCTCAGCTTGCAGATCGAGCAATTGAATAATGAAATTTTATTTCACCAATTAACTTACACTGAAAAAATCTTGAAGAGATTCTATATTGATGGACAATAATGCTTGACGTACAACAAAAATACGTCCAACTTGTATCCAACATGTGCTATATCCATGTTACAAGATGTGTGCTATACGTATATGTGATATACATATAGCATACATCCTGTAACATGGATAGCACACATTAGATACAAGTTGGACGTATTTCTGTTGTACATCAAGCATTATTGATGGACAAATCACATCCTTTAAGTACCCCAAATGGTTGTAAGGTCGTTGGATGTAAAAAGAGATCTATTTCGTCCTCAAGAAGATGACAAAGAAGTACTTGGTCCTGAAGTACCATATGTTAGTGCCATTGGAGCACTCATGTATTGTGCTAATCATACATGGCTAGATATAGCATTTGCTGTAAATATATTAGCAAGACATAGTTCCTCCCCAACCAGATCACATTGGAATGAAATTAAACATATCTTTCGGAATCTTCGTGGGACAATTGATATGAGATTATTCTATTCATATGAATCCAATTCACAATTGATTGACTATGCAAATGCAGGGTATTTATCAGACCCACACAAAGGAAAACCTCAAAAAGGTTATTTGTTTACATATGGTGATACAACCATATCAAGTGATGTCTTTAAGAAGGGTGAAAATATTGTACTCTTTTCCTTGATTAAGGTTTTTATCCCATTGGGTTTTTTCTTGACAAAGTTTTTAACGAAGCAGTCAAAAGTCTTTCATAATGAGGATATTATACTCTTTTTCCTTCACTAAGATTTTTTCTCAATGAGTTTTTTCTTAGCCAAGGTTTTAATGAGGCATATTCCAACAACAGACATTCAAGGGAGAGTGTTATGAAATAATATTGTGAATATCTGTATCTTTAACAGATTTAGATTATATTTGATTTGATCTTATCTCTTTCTTATTTTAGCTATAAATAGTCCTATGAATCCTAATGGAAGAGCACACTTTGGAGACTATCAATAATATTGTTTTATCTTCTTTGCCTTTTCAGACAACTAACACATTTACAAACCGTAAAGGACTTTTTGCCACTTCACAAATCGAAGGGGACTTAATTCTCTGCCTTAGTTAATCTCTAAGGACTTATGCATCTAACACTTGAGGACTAAACTTGTCTTTAAAACCAAAGGACTTGTGCATCACAATCTGAGGACTTCACTTGCCTTCAAATGAAGGACTTTTACAGATTTTAAGTTTGAAATAAGTTCTTTCGAAAACTATTAAGATCTTAGGCGCAGCTAAGATATCCTCATAATTAGGGGTGGCAAACGAGACGGGACAAAAAGGGACATCCCGCTACGGGACGCAATAAAAACGGGACGGCACGGGATATCCCGTTTTTACAAAAGGGATGAAAATCTCATCCCGTCTCATTTTACAACGAGATGTCGGGATGGCGGGACATCCCACTTAAAGTTCATTTTTTTTCCCAAAAATTAAAAATTTGAATTTCATTTGTCCATCTCTAGAATCATTAGAAAGAAAAAACTTAACAAATAATAAAGTACAAACAAATTAAATAAAACATTATGTGAAAACAAATTAACAGAACAACTTTACAAAAAAAATTAAAATAAACTAATTAAACACAAATTAAAATAAACAACTAACACAAATTAATTTCAAAAAACAAACAATCACTTGGGTGGTTGGTAGTTGGCGGAGGGACGGTGGAAGGAAGAGCTCGACGCCGAGCCAGAGAGAGATGAGACCGAGGGACATTGGGAGGAGTTGCTCAAGGTTGAGGGAGAAGAAGGCCAAGGGAGGAAAGCCTTCAGCCGTCGTGACCGAGGCCGAGAGACTTCAGCCGGCGCGACGAGGCATAGGGAGGCGAGGTGAGGGCAGCTCGAGGGAGGGGAGCCGTCGGCGAGGCGAGGGCGAGACGAGGCTGAGCCATCGACCCACCGAGCACAGGTTGCCGGTGAGTGCAGCAAGTCGCAGTGCGTTCTGTTCTATCTTCTCTTCTGCAGTTCTGTCCAGAAGTTGCCGTGAGTGATTGCGTGTAGTGTGTAGCAGTAGTACTGTGTGTTTTGTGACTTGTGAGTGAGTGTGTGTAGTGTGAGCGGTCACGAGATGAGTGATTGAGAGAGTGAGAGTGAGAAATTGAGAGAGGGTCGAGGGACAGAGAGTGAGAGAGTATTGAGATTTGAGTGTGAAATTTTTAGGGTTAGGGTTGTTATTTTGGGTTGGGCCTAAGATTAATATTAGGTGGGCTGAAGTATTTTAAATATCTTTCATCCCGACGGGATATCCCGTCCCGTCCCGTCAAGGGTTGGCGGGATGTCCCGCCTTGTCCCGTATTTAATATTTGGGTTGAAAAACACATCCCGTCCTGTCACGGGCCGGCGGGATGGCGGGACATCCCGACGGGATGATCCCGTTTTGCCATCCCTACTCTTAATAGACTTCTAGAAAATAACTTGCTTGAAGCAAGGATTTACAAATGATAAATCTAAAATATTTTCACAAAGTCACTTCTCAGCTTCTGAGAAGGTTTTCTGAGATAACTTTCAAGTTTACAATCAGGTTTCAATTTTCACAGTGTTTTAGCACTTTGATTCGCGGGAATTTTCGGTATTGAACTCGTGTAGTATTCTGCTATTTATAGAGCTTGAAATCCTTTGTATTTTGAAAGCTTTTCTGAGCTGATGTGGCTTTGACTGACTCAGCAATGTCTCAGAACGGCTCCCTGCATGTCAGCGTGATTTAGGGTGTTTTTTCAGAAACTTCACAGTGCACAGCTCCCAAAATACTTCCTGGAACATTCTGAACTCAATGAGAATACTCCAATTGATTTGAGTCTTGAGACTTGATCATACTCAGAAGCTTCCTTCTGAGTGAGGTCATCCTTCTTAGTAAGGAGCCTTCTGGGTGAAGAGGGTAGTATCAACTTTTCCTCGTGAGAAACCATTCTCAAGTAAAAAGGAACTTAGTCTATCATACCAAGCTCTAGGAGCTTGTTTTAGACCATAGAGACCCTTTGTGAGCTTTAAAACGTGCTCAGGATAAGTGTCACTTACAAACCCTGTAGGTTGTTTTACATAAACTTCCTCAGAATGGTGACCATTTAAGAAGGTGGATTTAACATCCGTTTGATAGAGTTTGAAACCTTTGTGTACAACAAATGCTAGCAATATCTTAATAGCTTCCAGTCTTGCAACTGGAGCAAAGGTTTCATCATAATCTATCCCACCTTGCTGGTTATACCCTTGAGTCACCAATTGAGCCTTGTTTCTTACAACTTGGCCCTTCTCATCAAGTTTGTTTCAAAACACCCACTTGGTACCAATGTCAGATTTGCCTTTGGGTTTCTGAGTGAGTTTCCAAACTTGATTTTTCTCAAATTGGTCAAGCTCCTCTTATATAGTGTTACCCAGCTTGGATCATCTAACGCCTCTTCTATGGATTCTGGTTGAAGTTGAGAAACCATAGCAAGATTTGTAATATTCCTTCTAGTTCTCACACCTTGTTGAGGGTCGCCAATGACCTCATTTTGAGCAATACTTCTCAAGTCCCTTGTTCCTTTATTTCCCTTGGAAGCGAGGTTCTGAGATGGTGGCTCAGAAGGTTCACCTTCTAAGTTGTCAAAAGCATTACCTTTTGAGAAACTTAACCTTTTGGGTTGAGAGAAGGTGTTGCCTCATTAGGTTCTGGAGCTTCAATGATTATCTCAAGTGTTTCTCCAGATTGAGGTGATTTCTTCATTGATTGAAGATCATCCTCATCATCATCGAGAATTACTATTTTAGGTTGCTTAGAAGATATTCTAAGTTTCTTGTAACACCCTACTAGATAACCCTTAGTGCTATAGTCAATTAGGGTCATTTCATAAGGGTTACCTCCTGTTATCATACTTATACTTGTTTTTGAAAGTACATATACGCGGAAAATACATGAGAGAATTTTTCGAAAATCGTTTGCGGAATATAAACATAAGGGCATTGCGTATAATATAACGATAATATATGACACATGATGTGGTCTGAATAATACCTCATAAAATAAATGGAAGTAAACAAACATAGTCTCCCTAACGTACAATCAAGAAAGTAAATAGTAGTAGTAGGTGTCATCTCATGAGCCTAAAACTGAGACCCATAAGACTCCACGAATACAAAACCATAACTACAAAAGTAAATACCGGCTAACATATGTCCGGACTCAAAGTAAATACAAATAAATGCTAACATATGAAATAAACATGATCCATAACGTAATAACGGGAACTGATAAGTCTAGAAATAAATAAACTGCATAGAACTAAAGTTGTGCGAGCTCCTCATCTGCTCCTGTGTCCTGCTGAATCTCATCATCTAAAATGGGGGGAAAACGTGGGGTGAGTACTGGGAAGTAATTCAGTAGGGGAGCCGCTCCGGGTTTATTAATAAAATCGGTGTACATGAATGAATTCAATTTCAGTTATAAGTTCTAAAATTATCTTTCCCGGAACGACTTACCTAAGTGCCTCTTGTTCATTTTACATCGTACATACATTATACATAAATATGTTCTTCGTGTGTGTACTCTACGTGCCATCTAGTCATATAGGGAAACTTAATCAAATATCATGCTATGTTCTCTGACACTTTACTGGATTGAAACTCTTATCACTTTATCTCTTATTATGTCTTATGGCCTATCCACCCTCCTGTAACCTCCGCTGCACCGACCCCTAAGCATGAGCTCATCCTAACGAAATGGGGAAAAGGGGGATATTCACCAACTGCAAGTGAAGGACCTATAGTGCCGAGGATGCCAACCCCCTCCTACAGCCTCTCAATCACAAGCCGAAGGCTACTATGTATCTTTGCGCCACCCAGTGATGTCTTTATTAACCACGCGCCACCCAGTGACGTCTTAACAACATGCATGCGCCACCCAGTGACGTCTCAGTTCACAACACATAACATATACATTCATCACATAATTCACATAAACATATATTATCATCATTTATCTCATGTAAACATAACATATCAACACATCATCATCCAAACAGCATTTAAACTTGCATACAATTCATAATTAACCCATACATATCATCCATATTAGTTGTAGAACGCATTAGGGTACATAAAGGGTCAAAACGGTTCATTTTCGCACAAACAACACTGTTGTAATCGATTACACGGGCTGGTAATTGATTACTGTAATTGATTACACGGACTGGTAATCGATTACTGTAATCGATTACACGAACTGGTAATCGATTACTGTAATCGATTACGCAGCTCTGTAATCGATTAACAAAGAGCAGCGTTTTCTCGCGATTGGAAATTCAGACATCGTAATCGATTACGAACCCGTGTAATCGATTACGACGTCGTGAAATACGATTCTAGAGTTCCAAAAACACGATTTTCAATAGCCATTGGCCAAAATATGAATCCAACATCATCATAATCGATAGAAAACATTGCCATACCATTATCAAACATAAAAATACTTTTAAAACACTTCTCAATTCACAAAACCCCTTTCTTTTTCAAAAAAATCATTTCATAAATCAACCCTTTCATGAACCCTAATGGGAAAAACAACGAACAACATTCAAAACTTCATTAATTTATCAACAATCATGCAATTACATAACATTTAGAATGCCTAACCCCTACCTCTTGAAGGCAAATCCTTGTTTTAGACGGAATCCTAGTTTCACGAACGGCCCGACTCCAACGATGACCCTTTCCGAAGAAAAACAACCGGTAGAAACGTCCGGCTTGGTGAGAGGATCAAGAATATATAATTATTTTTGGGATTGGGTGAGTATTTGTGGGTGTTTCTTGACGTGGAATGGCTATGGCTATGAGTGTTCTTGAGAGAGAAAGCTATGGAGGCTCTGGGATGAAGAGAGAGAGTGTTTCTGACCAAATGAGGTGGAAATTAGGGTTTACTTTCTCATATACTAAGCTAATAGGGTTTAAAAGTCATCGTGGGGCCCACTCGTCACTTAAAACATCCAAAAACCCATTCTGCGCACTATGTAATCGATTACATCGAACTTGTAATCGATTACCGTAATCGATTACACGGTTCTGTAATCGATTACAGGCCTCCGAGAAAGCCCAAATGTGAAACTTGACTTGCTGTAATCGATTACCAAGGAGCTGTAATCGATTACTAGGCATGAAAAATGCCCCAAAACACTTCCAAAGTGTCTCAACTCATATAATAACATCCATACATCCATTATAACATAATGTAACATCAAAGCAAACATAAATACTCAAAAAAACACATAACATAGATACTTTAAACCAAGGGAAACATGTTCACTCAAATCCAATTAAGTTCCAATTAAAGTCCATTACCCTTAATTTCCTTTAATTAGGACTTAATAAAGATCGGGGTGTTACATTTCTCGAATTCTTCTTCTAAGTCATCAACCTTCTGAGATATATCCTTACTAAGTTCCTTGAACTTAATATAGATAGTCTCTTCAATACACCTATTCCTCTTGTTATACACCCTATAGACTTTAGACATAGAGGAATATCCTAGGAATACACCATCATCGAATTTAGGATTAAACATAGAAAACTTATCCTGTGTGTTGAGTATGAAACACGAAGAACAAAATACATGAAAATATGATACGTTGGGTATCTTGTTCTTTGAACAATTGCATGTCCTCATGCAAAAGCAATGATTCCAAGCATCTCTCAAAGCAAAGCATTGGCTAACACATCTAACACCTAAGTCCTAAAAGAAAATTAAAATCTACAAATGATGGAAAGTTATTCAAAACAGTACACCTTGGTCAGATTTATACAATACCCTTAACATGTTATCAGTTGGCATTAAGAAGAGTTCATGAGTTAGGAGAATCAATTCATGTTATGCAAAGTTGGTTGATTGGCTCTCACCAGTGTGTTTCTCTCTCAATCACTCAGTGTTTTGGCTAAGCACTCAACTGAATCATTCACACAAGTATTCTCATTCCATAAATTTTCTATACTCCTAACATTGCAATTCTACAAACATGGTGCATCAAGAGGTCTTTTCAGGGTTGTAACGGGGCTTGGGACAGGTGTGGCATATATGGGAAGTGGACTTGATTCCAAAAAAAAAAAACCTAAGACTTCATGGTTTGATCAATCCTAGGTGACTTCTATCACTACAGAAAAGATGGAGAGAGAAGAGATGGAGAGAATAGAAATACCCAAGATCAATAACCCATAAATTCTTACAATTAACATTCCCAAGGTTCCCAAATATTTCCATATCAATTCCCAGGAACCCAACAACCTTTATTTGCAGAATTCACATTTTTTTCTTGATTTTTCTGTATTTTTCGATTTCTTTTTTTGTTACCTCATCTCAATTCTTTTGGCAATTAAAATGAGGTGGAAAAGAAAGGACCACTTATGTACAAAAGCTACCCTTACAGTTATATCCCAATATTTTGCACTCTATACCAGTGCTCAATTCAACCCAATTTCCCCACACTTAAGACCTTTGCCTAATAATCAAACCATATCCTCCTAGTTTCTTAGAAGGGATTTTTCATTGTTTTTCTGTCTTTGGCTTGTAATGAGCTAAGTAACAAAAAACAGGATAAAGGCTCAAATTGACTACAAACAATGGGAATTGTGTATGGGTTGGCTATTTGGCTAAGTGGCTTTTAAATGTAAAAACAAAATTATGCCTCAATCATATGCAACACGTATAAAATGCAAAATAAGAATCAAGCAAATTCAGGAATAACAAATACAAGTGTGTGTGCTCACAGAAAGAAAGTGATTAGTTGATACATGTAATCACTTTTAAGGCTCAAATCTCACAGGTAATCCAACCAACCAAACAGAGATAATACAAACAATTCAAACTCATATTAAATTATCTTGCCAACATTTTTGAGCTAAAATTAAAGGGTAGAGCAATTTCAGACTAAAAGGTGCTATAAAGCAAACTACCCAATCTTCTACCTAAAAATAAAATAAAATAAAGAAAAAGAAAAAGAAAAAGAGTTAGGCATGCCATTGTTTACAAAAGCCAATTTTTCTACACCCTCCCCACACTTAAATGAGACACTGTCCCCAGTGTCAACAATTAAAGGAACAAAGAAAAGGGTATAGAAAAGGACCTGCAGAGGACATGACTGTCCAGGCCGCTGGAGCGTGGGACGCGCGCTACGGCGCTGAGGAAGTGTTTCGCGAGCGCTAGGGCGCGTGGCAGGCGCCAGAGCGCAGGTCTTCTGCAGAATCCAGGACAGCTGATGTACTGCGAAATTCTTGCCATTTGACCAACTAAATGAATGAAAAATTAAGACTAATAGATGAGGAAACAAAGAAAGGAACCTATCTAATTACAAAAAGTAAAATTTGGTGGGTTGTCTCCCCCAAGCACTTTGCTTTAACGTCCCTAAGTTGGACGTTTGGTCAGCCACTCTCAGGGCGGCTTATGCTTGAATTGATCCAGCAGTTTCCACTATGGTGTGCTTTCCACACCTTCACCGGGATCCCATGAGTAACAAACCACTCCAAAGAGAATGGTTCCCTTCTTAGTCCGGAACCCAAGAGTTTTGGTCCTTAGATTGCCCCTTGGAGCACAACACCCGCTCCTGCAAAATGCATCCCTAAAACAAACAAAATCAAGTGAGGCGGGATGAGAGTCCTCATGGGTTAGAGAAAACATAATTGAAATCAGTTAGTTTCCAAGAAATTTGAGCTTGAGAAGATACCGACACCCCATAAAAGGTAAGGAGTTGAGCATCAGTCTCGAGACAAGCATACTCATGAGGCCCAAGAGCAAATGGGAAGGGTCCCAATGGTTGCCTTGAAACAACAGGGGATGAGGTGGTGGAGTCCATGATTTCCTCCTTGCATGCCTCGTCAATTCCTCCATGTGAGGGAATCTCTGCAGTGACTCCAACACTCAAAGAACTTTCCTCCGCACACACGATGTCTAGCACGGTACTGGGTAAAGGTGGAGGGTCCTCATAGATTATCTCTACATCGGGGTCTTCCTCGACTTCCCCCGATAATTCTTCCACCATGGACTTCAATGTCTCCCAATCCAATTGCTCTAAAGCATAATCATCTTCAACAATGGGGAACTCTGGTTCCTCTTGTGATGGTGAATGTGGAGGTGAAGCTGGCGGTGGTAAAGAAGGTGGTAATGGAGAAGGTGGTGGTGGTGATGAGGTGGCCTGAGTTCTCAATTGTTGGAGGTCCTCTTCCATGCGCAAAAGTGCTTGCTGGTTTGTCATGAGTATTTCAAAAATTTGTTTCATCATGGAGTTGTCAGTATTATTACCAGGAGTAGACGGTGCAAGAGGTTGAGAAGGTTGGTAGAATGGGTCAATGGTTGGTTGGTTAAGGCATTTGATGGGATATGAGTAAGGATTAGGCTCATGGTATGTGTATGGAAACGGTTCAATGTAGGAGGGTGGTGGTTCATTATATGGCTGGTAGTAGGGGTCAAAGGATGAGTATGGTTCATTGTACAGCTGAGGGTCTTGGTACGGGTATGGTGTTTGGTGAAGGTTCGAGGATAACGGGGGTGCTTGCATCTCACTACTTGGTTGATAACCTGCAAAACCATGGAAACTAAAATCTTGGAGACTAAAATTGGGGTTAGTGTTCATGTTAGTCTAGAAAAAGAAGAAAATTAAGAGAAGAAAACATAAAAACATGTTGTAGGACGACGAACGGCCGCTCGAGCGGTCCAAGGGCGCTAGGGCGCGTCTTGACAGAAAGCTAGAACGCTGATTGGGCGCTCGGGCGCTCGTGTCAACGCAGAACTTTGCTGTTCTGCGAACAGCAAGTTCTGTGGAATGTTATGTGATGCAATAAATAAAATCTTTTTGTTGTTTTTATTTTTTAATTTTTTTTTCAAAGAAACAAAGCAAACGATTATGTACAATATGTACAAATCACACAACTAGTGATTACTTTCATCGCCATTCCCCGACAACGGCGCCAAAAATTTGATGGTTGTGTCGTGTCAACCATAATTTAATTATTTTTAAACCAAGTTCCCCTAATATAGTTTAGTGGAAACCAGGGTCGTCTCTCACAAGGAATGGCTAAGAGAGTAATGCACAAGACTAGTTGTATGATGGGTTGTCACAATTGGGGGTTTTTGTGTGCAAGATAATTTAGTTGGAATAAAGTAAAGATTAATAAAAATAGCGGTTTATGGGGGTGGAACATTCATTAGGGTGTTATCATTGGCTACAAAAGAATGCATGAGTTGATTAATTACGCCGGAGTTAGATCTAACCCCTTTGTTGTGATTCTAATGATTAATTGCCTAGAATGGGATTAATTAGTGAGATCTCACCTTTAGTTCCACTTTCAACAATTATTAAAGCCAATCACATTAATCTAATTAAAGAGACTAATCAGCCAATTAATTACTCATTACCAAATCCTAATATGCCATGCACCAATTAATCAACTAACACATAAACATATGCCAATGAATTAGCCAACTCAATCGAGTGAGCCAAGACAAAGGATTAAACACACAATTTAAGATCTCAAATTATATGCCAAGGGTTGATAATGAAAACTTATGCAAGATTAAGAACAAAGTCTCAATTTACCCCAATGATGTTCACACCCTCATAAACCACCAAAAACTTAGCTACTCATGGCAAGAAATTAAAAGGCAAGAAATAAATTGGAATAAAGAAACAATTAATAATAAAGAACAAAGTAAGAAATTAAATGCAAGTTGGAAAGAATTGAAGAAAGAATAACTGAATTAATGATAAAAGAGTACTTACAAAACCCAAAAGGGCTGGACGAATAACGTTTGAAATGCAAATAACTGAGCTAGAGCTAAACTAGGAAAACAGAAATCCTAATGGAAAGAACAATAACTCTAACTAGGAAAAGAAAATAAGTGAAAGTGGAGGTAGTGAATGGTTGAAGAAGTGATGTCAAGAGATATGTTTTCTGATGCATTAGCCTCCTTTAAATAATGTGAGCAACCTCCAAACCCTAGTCAATTTGGGCCCCCAATTCGTCTTGCAGATAGGGTTTCTGCTGCAACAGAATTGCGGCGCGGCGCTGGGGCGCCAGCGCTGTGCACGTGATGAGTTTAAGTGGGCCTCGTGCGCTGGAGCGCGCTATGGGCGCTGGAGCGCTCAATGCTGGTTCTGAAATCCACTGCTCCGCTTCTTGCTCAGTTCCTGATGTCTACAGCTCCAATAATACCCCTGACCTGTACTAAAAATACAAAATATCCAAGATCAAGTGCAAAGGTCATCCTTGAATTGCAAAAACATCATAAAACTTGTTATTTTAGCCTTTATTTCTATTAAGCCCAATTAAATTCCAATTTGTATTAAGTATAATAAAAGGCTAAAATAGAGCAAAGAATTGCATACAATCATCCAAATTAAGGGCATAAAATATTGGCAAAAACCACGTTATCATTCTTCCATAGCTCATAAGGTGTTTTCTTTAGAATAGGTCTGAGAAATACATAGTTTTGAATATAGCATGAGGTGTTTACAGCCTCAGCCCAGAAATCTTTCGAAAGACCACTTTCTAATAGCATTGTTTGAGCCATCTCTTGGAGGCTTCTATTCTTTCTCTCAGCCACTCCATTTTGCTGAGGAGTTCTGGGATATGAGAAGTCATAAGCAATGCCAAAGTTTTCACAAAGCTTTTCAAAAGCGTGATTCTCAAATTCTTCACCATGGTCAGAACGTATGGTTAGGATTTGAGAACCTTTTTCATTTGAAACTCTTTTCGCAAATGTTTTGAATGTCTCAAATGTTTCTTCCTTAGAAGTTAGAAAGAATACCCAAGTGTATTTGGAATAATCATCCACTATGACAAGACCATAGCGTTTTCCAGCAAGGGAAGCCGTTCTAGTAGGACAAAAAAGATCCATGTGAAGAAGCTCAAGTGGTTTCAGAGTAGAAACTGCTTTTTTGCTTGGGAAGGAAGCTTTGGTTTGTTTTCCTGTCTCATAGAAGTCACAAGTGACATCTCTGTTGTATCTGAGTTTGGGAAGGCCCTTTACAAGTCCATTTTGAGAGGGCTCAGGAAGCAACTTCATATGGGTATGACCAAGCTTCTTGTGCCACAACCACTTGTCATCCTCAACGGAGACAAGGCACTTCACATTTTGATCTTTTAGATCCTCTAGATGGATAACGTAGATGTTTCCAACATGTTTCCCTTCTAGAATGATCTTGCCATTTGTGAGATCAATCACATGGCAGAACTTAGCAAGAAACTCAACATTTAAGCCTTTATCACCAAATTGACTAATGTTTAGAAGGTTGTGAGTCAAGCCATCAACAAGCAATACATAAGAGATTTGGTGAGTACCATCCATACCAACATCCCCAATTGTTGTGACCTTGCCCTTAGCTCCATCACTAAAGCGCACGGTTCCATCCTTCTTAGCTTTGAGGTTTCTGAACCAGTGCTTGCTCTTGGTCATATGCCTCGAGCAGCCACTATCCAAATACCACTGCTCATCTTGGTGGTGGAGCAGTGCTTGTTGATCCACCTGTATTCACAAAGTTAGAGCTTTTAGGTACCCATGCTTTGTTGGGTCCTTTCTGGTTAGCTTTCTTAGCCCCTTTGGATTTTTGTTTCTTAGAAGCGTTAAATGGATTCTGAGGTTCACTAACTTTTTCTGTTCCTTTCTTAGAAGCATTTCCCTTCTGAGAAAGGTTATTTTTCTTAGCCTTCTTAGCTAAGGAGGTATTCCCCTTTCTCATTTTGGGACACTTCTCAGAACCACGTCCTTCTTTTAAACACATAATGCAGGTGCATGGAGTTTTACTCAAAGATGGATCAATGTTATGTGGATCAAAAACTTCTTCATATCCTAGACCTCTATTATCCTTGTATGATCTTTGACCTCCAAGCATAAGGTCGAGAATCTTTCCATCAGTGACCATTTTGACCAAATTTGAGGTAAGAATGTCATTGGTCTTATGTAACTCTATTAAGGCTAGCTAATTCAAACTTTTCAATAGTTATGGAAGACATGTCCTCTAGAGCTTGATATAGTTTATGTCCTTTAAGATATCTATCTTTGAAATCGTCTCTTTCAAGCTTTAGTCTCTTAACCTCTTGAACTAACTTAGCGTTTTCAGCTTCTAGGTTTATGAAAGTCTTTTTATAAGCACGAAAATGCTGAGCTAGTTCATTAGACTCACTCAAAAGCTCATCATAGAGTTCTGAGAGTTCTTCATATGAATGGAGAGGGAGAGAGTGATTTAACTCTTCAGTTTCAAATTCTATCTCAAGGATGAACTCCTCGTTTGCCATGAAGCAGACGTTGGCTTCATCCTTTTCTTGAGAGTCAGAAGCTTCCTCTTTTGAGTCTCTCCATGTTGCTACCATGACATTCTTCTTTTTAGGAAAAAATTTCTTCTCTTCACCCTTGTTCTGAGGACAATCGGACTTGAAATGTCCCTTTTCGCCACATCCATAGCATGTAGCTTTTGAGACTTTCATCTTTCCCTTTTTGTCCTTCTTAGTCATAGCTTCCTTTCCCTTTCTTGGTCCATTCTTCCATGCCCTTGTCATTTTGCGCACCAGCATGGAGATGTCTTCATTCTCAGACTCTTGCTCAAATTCATCTTATGAGTCCAAGATCTCAAAAGCCTTGAGGGCCTTAGAAGGCTTTCTCAAGGAACTTTTTAAGGCAAGACCCTTCTGAGGCTTGGAGGAGGAGGCTTCCAACAAGCCTTCGAGTTCTATCTCATGGGTTCTGAGAGACCCAAATAAGACATCAAAGACCAAGCTGACTCAGATCCTTTGCTTCTTGAATGGTTGTTGCTTTTGGGCGCCATTTTGAAGAAAGGCTTCTCAGAATCTTTCTTACCATCTCAGCATTGGAATAGGTTCTTCCAAATACTCTGAGTTGGTTGATGATGTGAAGGAATCTAATTAACAAACTGTCAATGGTCCCATCTGGTAACATACTGAAGGATTCATATTTGTGTACCAACAGGGACACTTTAGTTTCCTTCACTTGGTCATTACCCCCGTGAAGCATATGTAACATTTCCCATATTTGTTGAGCTGTATCACAAGACACAATCTAGTCATACTCCACCTTTGGAAATGCACATAGAAGGTTGTACTTTGCCTTAAAGTTCATCTGAACTTTATC
Source organism: Aeschynomene evenia (assembly GCA_013621005.1). Classification (NCBI taxonomy): domain Eukaryota; kingdom Viridiplantae; phylum Streptophyta; class Magnoliopsida; order Fabales; family Fabaceae; genus Aeschynomene; species Aeschynomene evenia. The sequence goes on from CM024268.1 coordinate 15,172,411, forward strand.
TTTGATCTCCTAAGTCTATCTGTTCTCATGGATTATTCTTATGAATGTTCTTTGAGGTGGTTGGGGAGCTTTTGGAGGAATCCTTGCTGGAGTTTGAGCAGTAGGATCTACAACCGTTTCTGTTGGCTCATAATCTCCATTCTCAACAATATTCCACAAGTCCAGTGTAACACCCTAATAATTAATCCTCCATGCTATAGTCATTTCGGACTAACCATTCGAGTGTCACTTCTAGAACATCATAGCATATGTTATTTTTCCAAAATAGATACTGTGAAAATATGTGGGAATTAATTTCGTAAATATCATACTTCGAAAATAGGGGCAACGTCATACATATAATCGTTAAGATACATCATGCATCAATATTACATAATAATATACATTAGTCCTCTACTTCATCAAACGTACAAATAGTCTCCTACATCATATATCAGAAACATGATTAGTAATAATAATAATACAACTATATAATAGCTTTGGCTAACATAGGTCCGGTCTCAACACATATTACATAAACTAAAAATAAAGCTAACGAGGGCAGAAGCCTAAAAGCAGCTGTCTTCAAGTCCACCTTGTGTCTCCGGGTCCAAGTATACTTGATTACCTAAAATAATTATCCACAATAGGGTGAGAAACTAAAAGTTATTCAGTAGAGGTGGTCATCTCGGGTTTATTACAAAAAGGTGAAGCATGTCAAGTTCAACTCAGTTATTAGTTCGTGAACTCTGTATCCCGAGATACCTCAACCTGGGTGCGTCTTGCTCATTTTACTAATACATACGTATATGTGTATATATATATATATATATATATGTGCATAATCATATGTACCAGACCAAACAATAGTGTAGTGACCTAGGAGCAATTAGCATTCAATATATACAACTCATTTAAGTCAGGAAGTGCATTTACTATAAAAGAAATCATTTACTTTTTACTTTCTTCATATATCGTAATTCCTTTTTCTGCGGACATCATCATCCTTACACTTTCCCTATATGCTCCACCTCTCCCGGCCCAAAGGAGTAATATCATACCTCCACCACTCTCGGTCCAAAGGCTAATATCTCATATCTACATCACTCCTGGCCTGTAGGGCTATAATCTCATATCTACACCACTCCTGACCCATAGGGTTATAATCTCATACATTTTCTTTTTTGAAGATATGTGCTACTGCGCATATTTTATCATCTTTCACATAACTTTACATATATATATGAACATCCTAGCATCAAATAAAAATCCTTACTTTAATAAACATTTTTATACGTGACATAACACTTTCATACAAATATGAATATAATAAAATGACTTTATGCTCTTTGATGCAATATGGTAAAAACATATAACTTGAAATCTTTCTAAAATCCAATACTTTCAATGAATCCTAATAATCATTTTTCAATAAGTTGTTTATGTACAATATGTAAATTAATAACACATATAATCATTCTAGAAATCATTTAAAAAAATGCCAAGTTGACAAAATCATGATTTCTGCAGAACTGTTCCGCACTTGGCCGCTAGCGCGTAAACGTTGGTCGCTAGCGGCATAGGCGGCGTAACTCGGCCACTAGCACCTAGTTTCTAGATGCTAGCGCGTGCCTTCTTGCTAGTGACTGCTTGTTGGCCGCTAGTGAGTAGCACGATCCTGGACTCAAGAACAGCAAAACAGAACACAACCAAAAGCAGTCCAAAATCCAGTTTTCAATCGTTTAATCTCCAGAAATCAATCATGTATTTAAACATTAAATTAATACAAAACTCTTACCTCTTGTAGACTTCCAAATCAAGCTCTAATCCCCTCTTTGCTCTTAGTTCCTTGATGAACACTCCTCCAAAGACTCCTAAAATGATGGCGATGATGATTCTGAGGTTTCCTAAGGATTTTAATCGGTTAGAAAGGTAAAGAATCTCGCGAGGAAGAAGAATATATGATTAAATCTCTGTTTTGTTGAGGTTTGATAATGGAAGTTGAAGTTTGAATGTTTATGGATTTGAGAGAGTTTGAGAGGATGCGAGGATAAGAGAAATGAGTTTCTAAAGGTGGTGAGAGTGTTTTCTGGAGTTAAAGGCGATTTAAGGTCGAAGGGACCTATATGCAATATAAAAAAGATGAAGGACCAATGATTAAAATGAAAAATGCAGAACTTGTTGTTCTGCCTCGACTTGGTCGCTAGCGCCCAAACCGCACTCGCTAGCGATCGGCCACGCGCTAACGCATACATGTTGCGCGCTAGCGGCTGGTCCTGTGGCAGCATGCAGAATTATTCTCCTAAGTGTCCCACATGCATCCTATTCATCCTTATTCATCCAAACATGATCCAAATCCTATCTAAACCTTAAATATACTTGGGGACATCATATTTCAATCCATAATATCTTATTTCATCATCCACATACTCAATTCAACACTAATTATATTACTAACTCTTCCAATTTTCCTATTATACATGCATGAACTCTTCTAAATCTCTTAACACTCTATCTACAATATTTCTAACCATGCAACACTCTCCAAATTATTAAAATTATTTTAAATCCTCATTCTCATTTTCAAAACTCTAATACATAATTAAATCCACATAATTCTTTTTGAAATCAACTTCATTCAAACATAAATCTTGCAATACATTTTCTAAATCATTAAATCATATAATGCATGAAAATCATGTATGCAATTATTCAATCATTCATGCACATAATTCACATATCAAACAAGTCATCAAATACACATATGCATATAATACACATACAATTCAATTAAATATCAACTAAGGATAATTATCACTAATTACCCATAATTAAGACATAATTGAAATCTTTGGTCTTACATCCAGACTTGTGTACTTGATGAATAGTGTCATCCTATCACGCCAATAATCAAAGTCGCTCCCATGGAACATGGGGAGGTCTGTTGATAGATGCATCATCTGCTACGAAAGCCTCTTGTGAACCCATCTTCCTTGGATTGTTTTCCTTATCATTGTTAAGTGCTCAACCCCTAAGGCCTGAGCTCTGATGCCAATTGAAGGTGTGTGTTTGAACGAGAAGGGGGGTTGAGTCGTGCTTAATTTAAAATTTTGTTTCCAAATTGTTTTCTTTCAAAATACGGAATCCCTTCTAAGTGGCAGCGGAATTGGTTCTGAGAAAATAAAGCTTCTGAGAATCTTTACTTTCTGAGTAAAAACAACCTTTTGAGAAAGAAGATAGTTTCTAAAATAGATTTAGTAAAACTTCTTACATGATCAAAAAAAGTTTTATTAAACTTAAATGTTGATTTTAAACTTTTGTTTTGATGAGAATAAACAGTAAGTAGAAGAGTTTAAGGAAAAGAAGATTAACACACCATGATTTTTATACTGGTTCGGTTATAACTTAACCTACTACAGTCCTCAACCTTCAGTTGAGAGTTTCCTTAGATATTCTTCTTCTTTGCCTTCTCAGACAACTAACACCTTTACAAAGTGTAAAGGACTTTTTGCCACTTCACAAACCGAAGGGAACTTCTCTGCCTTAGTTAATCTCTAAGGACTTATGCCTCTAACACTTGAGGACTTAACTTGCCTTTAAAACTAAAGGACTTGTGCCTCACAATCCGAGGGTTCACTTGCCTTCGAATGAAGGCAGGACTTTTACAAATTTTAAGTTTGAAAGAAGTCCTTTCAAAAACTATTAAGATCTTAGACGCAGCTAAGATATCCTCTTAATAGACTTCTAGAAAATAACTTGCTTGAAGCAAGGATTTACAAATGATAAATCTAGAAGATTTTTACAAAGTCACTTCTCAGCTTCTGAGAAGTTTTTCTGAGAAAACTTTCAAGTTTACAATCGGGTTTCAATTTTCGCAGAGTTTTAGCACTTTGATTCGCAGGAATTTTCGGTACTAAAGTCGTGTAGTGTTCTGCAATTTATAAAGCTTGAAATCCTTTGCATTTTGAAAGCTTTTCTGAGCTGATGTGGCTTTGGCTGACGCATCAATGTCTCAGAACGGCTCCCTGCATGTCAGCGTGATTTAGGGTGCTTTTTTAGAAACTGCACAGTGCATAGCTCACAAAATACTTCCTGGAACGTTCTGAACTCAATGAAAATACTCCAATTGATTTGTGTCTTGAGACTTGATCATACTCAGAAAGTTCCTTTTGAGTGAGACCATCCTTCTGAGTAAGGAGCCTTCTGAGTGAAGGTCCTTCTCAGAACTTCGTCTTCTGAGAAGATGATGCCTTCTAAAAAATAAAAATTTTGTTGCCTTCTGAGAGGTTTTAGAGATCATTTTTGTTCTCTTTTCTTAAGTGTGTATTTCACCTTGCTTCTGAGAACCCTTGAGTGTCCTTCTGAGCTTTGGATTCATCTTTGAATTTTGAGGCTACTTGATGCATCTTCTAATTCTCACTCAGAATATTGTTATTCTTTTATAAAGACTTTCTGAGTAAACACTTAGCACACATATTAGCTTTAATCTATCAAAATCTTTATCTTATAACTTAGTGTTGATATCATTAAAACAAATGAATGCTTCTGAGTAATCTTTAAAATATAATTACTCTTTGAAGGGTTATGGAGCTTACACAAATGAATCAATATATAATTATATTATATATATTATTAAAACACTTTATAAAATATACATATGACTATAATGTTCTCTAAAATATTTATATTAACAGGGACGGAGCATAGTTGTGATGAAGGGGAGCGATGGCCCCCCATGTTTTTTTAAAAAACTAAGGTGGCGATTGGTTTGTGAAAATATTTTCTATTTTCATTTTTTGTTTTCATTTTCAGAAAATCATTTTCATTTTCAAATTCTTAACTTTTAGAAAATATGTTTGATTTGTAGAAACATGTTCTGTTTTTAAATTTAGAAAACATAGAAAACATGTTTAGTATGTCTATTTTTTTATTTTATTTTCAAAGTTAATTTGAATTTTATATTTGTAAAATATAAAAGTTTTTTTTATTAACTTTAACTCAAATTTAAATTATTATTTTTTTAAATTCACTCATTTTTATTTAATTTTAATCAAAGTGATTTTTTTAAATTAATTTAATATGTATTTTACAAATAACTTGATTCATTTTTTATTTATGAATCTATTATAAAAGAGATATAAAATCAATATAAGAAAGAACCCAATCTATATATAAAAAATTTAGAAAAAAATTAATATAAATAGTTTTCAAGAAAAATGAAAATAAAAACAAAACCCAATAATTGGGTGCTTCTGGCAGAGGGAGAGAAATTTCAGAGAAAGAGATGAAATTTAAGAAATAAAAAGTAAGAAGGAGAGAGGTGCGCTGGTTAGTGGAAGGATAGAGATGATGCATATCTGAAGTTATGTGAGAAAGAAAATAAACAAGGAGAAGAGACAAAGGGTGATTATGGATGGTGTCAAGGACGGTGGTGACTGGTTGCGAAAGGAGGGAGATACAAGGAAGAAGGCGGTGCTATGATCGGAGGCTGTTGAAGGAAGTTGGGTCACGACTATGGAGGAAGGAGGTTGTGGGTTTGTGTGAGGTTGAAGGAGGAGGAAGGTGAGACAGAGTGAGCAAGAATGAGAACTCTTTCTTTTTAAGATTTTTTAAAACAAAGTTTAACATATTTACAAGTATACCACCGTACTTTTATAGAAAATATTTTCTCTTTTCCTTCTCAATCTCTAAAGAAAAGATAGAAAACAAGAAAATATTGTTTTCAAAATTTGGTTAGATTTAGAAAACATTTTCTGAAAATATTTTCTACAAAACACAACCAAACAAGTTTTCAAAATCATTTTTCAAATTATTAGAAAATGAAAACAGAAAACAAGGAAACCAAATGCACCCTAAATTTAATTTTTCATTTTCACTCTCTATAAACATTTTTATTTAGTAAAATTTTATACATTTTATATTTAATTAGTTATTTGTATACTATAATACATAACATGTTATATATAAATTCTTAATCTTTTTTATTTCGATAATAAATTATTGAGTGAATAATTAATTTACTCCTAATATTTTGAATTCAAAATCAATTTAATCTTAATATTTTCAGTTTAGACAATAATATAATTATTTAATAAAAATAAAAAGCCAACAAAATAACTATATTATTCTTGTAAAAAGTTCAACATAGAAAAATCAAATATAATACAATAACTAAAAAAATCTAGGATTTGATGTAGAAGATTAGAAAATTATGTAATAAAAATGTAATTAGTAAGAAAGGGTAATTGTGTAATAAAATGAAGAGTTTAATTATGACGCACTGTGTGATACCCCGTATCATAATGTCCCTTAGGAAGGACTCTTCTCATGACGCGTCAGAAACACGTCACCTTGTTGTTGTCAAAGGGAGCTCGCTAGCGAGCAGTCCTCTGTCGCCAGCGAGCAGCTGGTCGCTAGCGACCGTATGTTAGTCGCTAGCGACCGGACCGAAGTCCTACATTGCTTGCAGCTGGTTCAGCCTTTCCCTCCTCACCCTATATATATGAGGGGTTATGCTACCTCACATCTCACAACTCACACTTAGTCTTTTTCAAAGCAGTGCTTTGGGCATCCTTCATTGTTGAGGATAGTGTGAGCCTAACGTCTTGGGGATACTCTACTAGAGCGAATTCCCGACGGTGAGTGTAAAGTCTTTTATGCCCTTTTCTGCGTGATGGTCGCCAGCGAGCAGAAGGAGCTCGCCAGCAACCGGCCCTTCGCTAGCAAGGGGCATCAGCTCGCTAGCGATGGCGTGTCCGCAGCTATAGTTCAAGTCTTGTTTTCTTTTTCGAGAGGTTCTAATACGTCTTTTGTACGCCAGGTGCAAACGCGATTCCAGTAGCTGGGGACGGAGCGTTCGATCCTCTTCAGCCTCAAGTTTACCCAGGTGAGTGGAGATTTTGTATGTAGTTCAGCATTTACAGCATATATGTTTGTTTGATCACTAGATAATAGGGTAAAATAATAATAAGTTAAGTAATATTGCATGTGTTTGTAGTAGTAGAAGTAGTAGTTAGTAACATGCTATAGGTGGTTAGGAATAGTGATATGCTAGGTAGATAAGAACTTAGTATAGATGATGGTAGAGATTTATTTTTCTAAGTTATGTTATATGCTGATTGTGTGATGAATTGTTGATTGCTTACGTATTGCTGTATATGCCATGTTAACATGTAACTAAATAAGATAAGGAATGTAACTGAACTATAGATGTAGCTTTATGATATGATGTATGTTGATTATATTACTTGCTGACTGTCTTGAGTAATCGCACCGCTCTGATTAGTATACGTCAGACACTATGGCCGGTGGTCAGTCCCGGTAGCTTAGTACGATGTGCTAGTTAAGAGTGAGCCGCCCAAGCCCGCCAAGCATGTTCCGATCCCGGTTACCTGACGGCTTGGTGATAGATATACCCTTCGTGGGGCAGTTAGGACTATACTCTAGTTGCGTGCTGAGAATTATTTCCCAGATTTAGATACAGATACAAATATAGTTATACAGTTGTAGGCTTGGGTTGCTTTAGTGTGATAACTCGACGGGATTTGTTTGATTGGATGATAACATGCTAAATATGTGTTATATATGTTGTGAGTGTTGCATTGCATGCATTATCCCATCGCTGAGTCGACGACTCATCCCTCGTCAATTATGTTTTTTCAGAGTACGATCCCGCCGTAGACGAGGAGCCCCTGATCCAGTAGAGGTCGTAGCTGATATCCTTGGTGAGCTCTGCTTCTAACGTGGAGCCCTTTCAGTTTTCTTGGTTTAAGAATTATTTCAGTTAAAGTTGTAACATGTCAGTCAGTTGTTTATGTTTAGTTGCTCCAGACACTAGAGCCAGGTTTCCTTTCAGTTATATGTTTCAGTTACAACTTACAGTTAAGATTCATTAATGTTGAACAATTATTACAGTTATTTCAGTTATTACAGTTAATTCAGTTATCTTATCTAGCTTTAAGGTCCTTATAGCGTGTTCGTTGGGATAGTGCCCTTCGCACGGACACACCTCAGTAGCGGGGTGTTACACACTGATATTGTCAATCACATCCATTAATTTGTGTGATTTTTTAGTTAGTGGGCGGTTGAGTTAAAGACTTTTATTGATGTGTCACTCCATGATTGAATGTCTGTATAAAATTACTTTACACTAATAGTGAATTGAAATTAAACTCTAAAACAAAATAGAAAATTATATAGAATTGATAATCTAATAGACACCTGATATGAGAGGGTAATATATACCTTGAGAAATATGAATGACCAAATAAATCACATTACTCATAATTTGTCTAAATTATCTTATTATAAAACGCCCTACTCGTGTTCAAAATTAAATTCATAACTTTTTTTAAGGAAAAAATTAAGATTTTTTTAATATACGAGTATCTCATGGGGAGTGACATTCGGAATCTCAACTAAACGAGCAGTAAAGTAGTTTTAAGTAGAACTTATCCTTCCGTTTTTCCCTGTTTTTCCCCACTTCGTTTGGAAACTTCGAAACTACTTAGCAAATAAAATTGAAAAAAAAAAAAAAAAAAGAAGAAATAATTGAAACCGAGGATATCGGTCGTTCAGTTCCTCATCTCCTCTTTCAAATTCCCCTCGTCCTTAAGGGCACAATTGATTCATGAGAGTAAAATCGTGAGTAGATTTTCGTGTTTTTCAGTGTTTTTTCCTATCCCTCTTTTTCCGATCAAAACGATGTCGTCGCCGGACATTGCCTCAATTTTGGAGAATTCGAAGGAGCTTGATCGATTGCGGAAAGAACAGGAGGATGTTCTGATTGAGATCAACAAACTCCACAAGAAGCTTCAAGCAGGTGACTCTCTCTCTATTCGGGTCATTTTGCGATTTAATGAATGCTGGAAATTAGTTATTGTTTCCCCCCTTTTATTTTTGGATAAACTGAACATTTATTTATTCTTAATAAAAAAAACTGCATTTTGATTTTTGAGGCACCCCTGATTAGAGTAAGCTCATATGTTTCCGGTATGTTTTCTGTTTGCTTGATCATTATTTTTTTTACGTTATAATTTTTATGCCTCTCTATGGTAACTGATGCTTGGTGATGCAACAAGTGCGTGCTCATACTTCATATTTGAAGGAAAAAGCAGAATCTCGATTTGCTTGTGTTGATCATTCTAGTATAAATAACAAATTGGGAATGGAAGTATATAAGAGAAAATGGAGTGGTGGGTGTTTTGGTCTTTTGAGAAGACGATTGATATAGGCGTCAGCCAAAACTATAGCTGTTAGTAAAGGGGTGCAACTTTTTCTTGAAACCACATCGAGTTTGAGGTGCTGCATCCATTTACAAGCCATGGGTTGGGATGTTAAGTCCATCGAATTCTAGGACGCCAGCCAAATAAAGCCAGAAAGAAAGATTGTCCCTTAGAAGGGTTGAAAAAACGTAAAACTTTTTCGAATATTTTGGCATGAATCAAATTAACTTTTTCGAATATTATACTTTGCTATTCTTCTGAATTAAAATTATTAAGATTTAATTGGAAGGTTTTAAGATGCCTAAATATTTAAGAACATTCAGATACCAATGTTTTAAATAAAACCATGTGTTGTTAGTAAGTGTGTGTTGTTGATAATTTTTTTCTAATTCCAATGCAGCTCCTGAAGTGGTTGAGAAGCCAGGGGACAACTCATTGCAAAAGCTCAAGTTTTTGTACACTCAAGCAAAAGATCTCTCAGATAGTGAAGCAAAGTATGTTTATTTGTGGCTCTGAAGCTTTTTATGTGAACTGCATTTTAGTTTCTTTTTGGTGTTTGAAAATTAAGGGGGGCATGCTTTTTAACATTGAAGTTACTCAATCATACCTTTTCCAGTCTAGACATTCTATGCCATGATTGTTGATATGGTTTTTGGTTTCAGTATTTCCACTTTATTGATAAGCCAACTTGATGCCCTACTGCCTCAAGGACAAGGGCAACAACGGAGAAGAATAGGTTTGTGTCTCAAATTTCTAACACATTAAATTTTCTTTGACAAATAATTTTGCCTCTGGAGTCATCCATGAAATAGAAATAGATACTTCAAACATTCAAAACCTTTTAGTATGCTGTTCTTTTATATTTCTTTAATTCTTTCTTATTTGTATCACTATCACATTATTTTAACCGGTGATTGGCCAAGAATCTAGAACCAAAGCAAGTATCTAAAGCATTAAACTTTAGCTAGACCATGAAAGGAACGTAGGAAACAAATAAAATGAGGAAGAAAATTAAAAGAGATAATATGTCTGTCAATCATTGCAACAACTATATGCCAAATTTTCATTGATTTGTTGAAGACTGTTTTAGTTTTGTTGTTGATTTTTTCCCTTTTTCTTTTCTTTTTTCCAGGAAAAGGTAAAGTCTACTGCTTATAGTTGACTTCTGTGCTTCCATTTTGGTCAATCTTGTATAGTCAAGCTAAGCTACATGAAGAAACAAAGGGGAGAGAGGGCTTGTTAATCTGTAATTTTGACTAAAATTTAATATTGTTATTTTTTCATCCATTTATGCTTACATTTATTCCTTTTCTACCTATATGGTGGAAGTAGAATGGAAACCAATGTTGGGTTAATCTACAAAGATCAATGATTTGGTCATACTGATTAGCCAAATTTATAACTCATCCTTTTGCATCCTGTTACTTAACCTTGTCAATTCATGATGCATTGCTTCCTCAATAATGTGGTAATGATTTTATACATTATTCAGTTGAGGATACGAAACCGTGCAAACATTAGAATCAAAATTCTCACAATTATGTGGAGAGGGTTTATGAAATACTTTAGTTGTGGCTAATAAGTTTACAGATCACTTTACTATTATGTTAGAATTTAATTATGATTGTAAAGTTACATTATCATGACTTATGTTCCAAATTCCAATGAGATGTCTCTTCTTTTATCCACTTTTCTAGCTGAAAGTAAATGTGTTACAGAAGGTAATGAGCAGAAAAGGAAACGAGTGAAGACTGAATCAGATATATCAAGGATGAGCAGTCTTAAGGGTGAGCAGGTAGGCAAATTTCCCCCGGAGTTTGACTAATATAAATTAGTAAATACCAGTTTCTCTGTTTTCTTGTATAAATGAAGGTTTTTTCCCCCCTATACGTGATTCATCTGGAGCTCTGTTTCGTTAGGATAATCTGTTCTTGATTCTCATTTCTCAGGTAGCAGCTAGGGTCACACCACGTAATGCTGATAAGGATGAATGGTTTGTTGTGAAAGTCATACATTTTGATAAGGAATCAAAAGAGTAAGTCTACATTGTTTGGTTGAGTTTTTATGTTGTGTTCAAGCTATAAACAAAATCAATTTACATCCACTATCATAATATTAATTTTTAAGAGAAGCTTATACCTCATCAATGCCTTCAAGTGATAAGCTATAGCATCAGGTAATGCAGCTCAAACAAGTGTGCATTAAGCCTATTCTATCTTTCTTATCAATTAGAATGGTTTGGAGCCTGCTTTATAAATTGAACACACTTTGTTCTTGTGAAGAAATATTGTTAACAAATTTGGGTTATAATAAATTTATATGCTTTTCATAGTTATCCAGAATGAAAAGGTTCCTTGTATTGTTATTGTGTTATTGCAATAATGTATGCAACTGCTTTGATATGAGAAAGAAATTTGAGTAGAAAGAAACATCTGAAAATTAGATATTTTCTCTTGTTTTGTTGATAAGAATATAAAAGAGAAAAGTAAAAAGGAAAGGAAATACTAGAAACAAAATATTCAAAATCTTCTAATCTCAGATTTAAAAAAAAAAAATTCTCCTCTTAGTTTCTTACCTTTTATACAAACAAAGGGTTTAATGTAGACGACTTGCCATTATTTTCTTTCCAATCTATTTGAAGGTTTTTTTTTTTTTTTTTTGCCTAATGGTATATGGTAAATTTTAATGTTAATTTCTCAAAACAATGTTTGCTTCACAACTTCTATGATAGTTTTGATACTATGATAATTGGTACACGAGCAACAAGGCAACTATTGGTGATAGATAAGGTTACCAACATTCAGATTAGGATTAGTGATTCTATTTCTTGGTTCTCTGATATGCTTGCTGTCATAAGCTCATAACCTTGGTTGAGTCTGCTAGACTTACTTAACTGAATGAGTGTGTTATTTGACTAACTTTAAGTTGTTTGAATTCTTCATATTTTTCATTTTGTAAATTATAGTTGCTCTTGTCTGGTTTTTAATCATTAATGTAAAGAATAGTACCTACTAGAACATTGTTCTTTTGTAATTGTCCTTTTTGTCATTAATTTTTTAATCTTTTGTAATGTGATGTTACAGATTTGAAGTTCTAGATGAGGAACCTGGTGATGATGAAGAGGGAAGTGGCCAGAGGTAACCTATTTGGAAAATAATTGTTTTTATTATTAATTATGTTGTGTCGTGCTGCGTGCGCCTTGCTTGTGTCGCTATATAAACTTTGTAAGTTATTGCTGCTACACTTGAATGACATGTGTTAATGTTTTCTTAAATTTTTATGCTGCATTAAGACAATACAAGCTTCCCATGGGAAATATCATTCCTTTCCCCAAGAGTAATGATCCGTCCGGTGCCCCGGATTTCCCTCCCGGAACACACGTTTTGGCAGTCTATCCAGGAACTACAGCACTCTACAAAGCAACAGTTGTACATGGCCATCGCAAGGTAAGGATTTACTCGATTGCTCGACAGACAGGGATCACTGTCTGGTTTTTTCTTTTAACTTCCATTGAGCTGTTTGTCTATAAATGCCTTTTCTGTTGATGCTGACATGGTGCTGAGTACTAATCTATTAATATTGCGCATGTTCTGGGGCAATCTCCATCGTTTCACACTTGTGCAGAGGAAGACAGACGAGTAAGTGTAATCAATTAGGTTCTTATAATTTAAAAATTTTCCATCAAACCCTCGAATTGTAAAAATCATTGTAATTAAGTTCCTAAGTAATCCATTGGGACAAAAACTTCAAATGTTTTTAGATGTTTGCTGTCTTTAAAATTTGGTGCAGTAGGCTCTTAGGACTTTATTACAAAAAAGAAATTACAATGTTGGGATTTGATTAAAAAATTTAAGAGTAAATACCCCATTTAGTCCCTCAAGATTAATGTGAGGGACAAAATAGTCCCTCAAGATATGAAAATGACAATGTGGTCCCTCAAGATTTATCGTGACGGACAAAATAGTCCCTCAAGATATGAAAGTGACAACATGATCCTTCAAGATTGAAATTTTAGGACAATGTGGTTCTTCAAAATTGTAAATTTAGGACAAGTTGAGGGACTATGTTATCTTAAAATTTCAATCATGAAGAACCATGTTGTCACTTTCATATTTTGAGTGACTATTTTGTCCATAAACTCAATTCTTGAAGGACCATATTATAATTTTCTTATCTTAAAGGACTATTTTGTCATTCATATTAATCTTGAGGGACCAAAATGGATATTTACTAAAAAATTTAACTACCTAGAGATCTACTTGAAAATTAAGTGATAGTATGACGATTTGCATATTAATTAAACTTTTTACTGTTTTTGAACAGTTATGTGTTGGAATTTGATGATGATGAGGAAGATGGATCTTTACCTCAAAGGACAGTGCCCTTCCACAAAGTGGTTGCTCTGCCGGAGGGTCATCGTCAATAAATTTAAGCAATCCGTAGGTTATGCATGTATAGAAGTAGAAATTGTCCTGTTACTCTACGTGCCTGTTGTGTAATATGCCCTGTCAGTGATTTTTAATTATAACGCAAGAATAATACCACATAGTAATTTTGTGTAAGGATGACATTGTACTGTATTTTATGCTATGGAGATAAGAAAACGTTTCTAGATTTAATTGGTGAGAAATGTTACTTCTAATGAAAAATGTGTTTATTAAATTGATTTTCATGTGTTGTACAAGTTTAATTATATTCTTTACAATCACTTTTAATAGATTCTTAAAAAATGTTACAATAGTTGAAATTTATATATGTGGTTAATCTATTAAAAATTGGTTTAATTACTCCGGAGGTCTCTATAGTTTCATTGATTTTTCAAATGGGTCCCTATACTTAAAAATTTTGTAATTGAGTCCCTACATTTTAAAATAAATTTTAATTAGGTCCCTAACACTAATTTTGTCACTTAGCCACATTTTAGAAGTGTGGCTAAAAGTAAAAGAAAAAAAATATTACAACATTTTAATTATATGGTATTTATAATGAAAAGAAAAAATAATAGTATTATTAAATTTTATTTATCTTTTATTTTTTATTTTTTGTGATTTTATTTTGCTTCATATTATATTTTATTTATTTTTAATTAATTAATTTATTTTATATTTATTTTATTTTGAATAAATTTATTTTTATTTATTATAAAATTAAAAACAAAATTTAATTGAAATTAAATACAACATAAAATTAAAGTAAAAAGAAAATAAATCTAAAATTAAAATTTTCTTATAGTAAAAAATTATAAAAATAAAAAGTTAATAAGAATTTAAGAAAGATAATTTAAAATATTACGTTATATTTAATTTAAATTATTTTTATATTCTTTATTTATTTTAATTTAACTGTCGTAATATATAAATATAAATTTATTCAAAATAAAAATAAATTAATTAAATAATAAATAAATATAATATAATATGAAATAAAACAAAATTATAAAAAATACAAAAATAAAAGATATATTAAATATAAATAAAATTTAATAATACTATTATTTTTTCTTTTAATTATAAATACCATATAATTAAAATGTTGTAATATTTTTTTTCTTTTATCTTTAACCACACTTCTAAAACGTGGCTAAGTGACAAAATTAGTGTTAGCGACCTAATTAAAATTTATTTTAAAATGTAGGGACTCAATTACAAAATTTTTAAGTATAGGAACCCATTTGAAAAATCGATGAAACTAATTAAACCTTAAAAATTTTAGTTGTTATACAAAGTAAAATGACCCCCCACACTCTTCAGATTTTGCAGGTTCTGAGTAACAGGGTACTGGGATTTGCTGCCTACCTAGGAATATCTCTTTTTGGTATACCTCTATGTTGAAAGAGGCTTTTGGTATTGTAGACTTCAGTATTTTGCAGCCATAGGACATAGGTCTTATATTCTTGGAAGTAGGTTTGTAGATATAGCCCATATTATTATGTCTTTTGTATATTGAGTACTAATGGTGTCAAAAATCTGAATTCTGGATATATGTGTATTGTTATTGGATTGAACATTATTATTAAACAGGTTTATGTTATGTTTAGTATATCCGAGTTTTAGGGGAGATTCTGCCGAATTTTTGGTAGCCATGACGTTTAAGATATATATGTTGTATGTGAAACTATGCTTCTAGGCTTGCCGGGTTAAGTAGTTTTGTTTATCCCGTGCGCCGGTCACGTCCTCGAGTTTGGGTCGTGACAAAGTTGGTATCAGAGCCTATGTTTAGTAAGCCTTGTGATCTTATTGGCTGCAAAATAGGTAGACAATTGTGGAATCTTACTTGTAATTTGTGTACCCGGGCACAACGTACAAGTATGAGACTACAAGTGTCTATGGTTAGACTGGAGTCTCTTGTTCTAGTTATCATAGGTTGCTTAGTGTTCTATTTCTAAGCCTCCTTGGATTATTAATCTATCTTCTAATCTTTGTTTATGTCCTAGGTGACGATGCCACCCAGGACCGAACCTGTTGGGGGACGAATCAATGATGAGGCTTCTAGTCAGCCTCGAGTGACACGCACTGAACGCGGTGCGGGTGGTCGCCGTCGTGTTGTACGCACACGGGGTGGCCGCACACGAGATGGTACGGGCCCCCATGTTCGGGTTCCTAGATCTAGGCGAGGGGATCCTTCATTAGTTGCTTTGGCTGCGGGGATGCAAAATGTGAATCAATCTATTCAACAGCTAGTGAATGCTTTGGGAGGACAAAGACAGCAACAACATGAAGAAGAGCAAGATGACTCAGTTTTTGAACCTGAGAACACAAATGATGAGCAGCCACACGTGCAACGTCAAAGGATAGAGGTTTCCTTATCTGCATTCACGAGGCATAACCCTCCATTATTTAGTGGCTCAAACACTAGTGAGGATCCTCCGCGGTTCTTGGACGATGTGGCATGGATATGTAGGGCTTTAGGATGCTCTCCTGCTCGGATGGTTGAGTTGGCAGCTTTTCAATTGCAAGATGTGGCAAGAGATTGGTATGGGACTATGCTTCAAGCGAGGCAAAGAGGATCACCCCCTTTGGTTTGGGATGAGTTTGCTCAATCCTTCTTAACTCATTTCTTACCAAAGAGTATTCGAGTTGGTAGAAGACAGGAGTTTGAATCTCTTGTGCAGACAGATCAGATGACTGCGATGGAGTATAGCATTCAATTTGAGAAGTTATCTAGATATGCACCTCACTTGGTTGCTACCGAGGAGCTACGTGTTGAGCGTTTTTTTTAGGGCCTCAAGCCCTATATATACAGAGTCATGGCAGGTACTGAGATGACTTATGAGTATGCTTTGAATAGAGCTTTGGCGATTGAGCGCGGAGGCAAAGAAAAAGGTGGAGGATCACGTGACTCACGCAAGAGGTCGAGGACAGAAGCTACTCAAGGAGGCCATCAGGGCCGTGTCAGTGGAGGTTTTAGAGATAATATCAACCAAGATCGTCGCAGTCAGCGAGGTGTTCAGTCACAGAGTGTTATGGGAAGTCAGACGGCTAGCACCACTCCTAGTAGGGGTTCAATACACCAACAGAGGAATTTTGATCGAGCTCCTACTGCTTGTGCCACATGTGGGAAGGCACATTCTGGACCTTGTAGACATGGCTTCATGGGGTGTTATCACTGTGGACAGATGGGACACTTTGCGAGGAATTGTCCTGTGTCATATTCTCAGCCTCTTGCGGGTAGAGCACCAGCATCAATGGTCTCAGGAAGGCAGAGTGGTGGTTCATATGGTCGGGGATCTAGCAGTGCTCAGTGGGGAGGTAGAGGATCAGGTGTTAGAGGACAGGGACATGTTGGAAGAGGACAAGCTCGTGTTTTTGCCTTGACTAGACAGGATGCTCAGGCCTCCAATGCCGTAGTGATAGGTACACTCTCAGTTTGTTCTCTTGATGCATGTGTTTTGTTTGACCCTGGAGCTACACATTCTTTTGTATCGGCTTTGTTTGCATCTAGTTTTGGGAAAGAACCATCACCTCTTATTGACCCTATGATAGTAGCTACACCCGTGGGTGACCCTTTATGTGCTAGTTTAGTGTTTAGATCATGTGAGGTTATAGTAGGAGGCAAACTCTCAACAGTTGACCTTATCATCCCCGATATGGTGGACTTTGATGTGATATTAGGCATGGACTGGTTAGCTTCTTGTCATGCTACGTTAGATTGCCACAATAAAGTGGTAAAGTTTAGCATGCCGGGGGAACCAAAGTTCACGTTTCAAGGTGATCAGGAGTGGTCACCAAGCAACTTAATTTCATCCTTAGTGGCTCAAAAGTTGTTGCAAAAGGGTTGTTCTGCATACCTAACGTTGGTGAGAGATACCAGCCCATCAGCAGATAGTCCGGAGCGTATCCCGGTGGTATGTGAGTATCCAGATGTCTTTCCTGAAGAGCTGCCAGGTTTACCACCAGACAGGGAGATAGAATTTTGCATTGACTTGCTTCCAGATACTCAACCAATCTCCATACCTCCATATAGAATGGCTCCGGCTGAACTTAAGAAGTTAAAAGAACAGTTGAAAGATCTTCTCGATAAGGGCTTTATTCGCCCTAGTTGTTCTCCTTGGGGTGCACCGGTATTGTTTGTCAAGAAGAAGGGCGGGTCACTACGTTTGTGCATTGATTATCGGCAACTAAACAAAGTGACAGTAAAGAATAAGTATCCTCTCCCTCGTATTGATGATCTATTCGACCAACTTCAGGGTTCTCAATGTTTCTCAAAAATTGACTTAAGGTCCGGTTATCACCAACTGAAGATAAGGGGTGAAGACATTTCCAAGACAGCTTTTCGCACTCGTTATGGTCATTACGAGTTCCTGGTCATGTCTTTTGGACTCACCAATGCCCCTGCAGCTTTTATGGATTTGATGAATCGTGTCTTCAGACCATTCTTGGATCATTTTGTCATAGTTTTCATTGATGATATCTTGGTTTATTCCAAGAGTAAGGAAGAACATGAGCGACATTTGAGGCTAGCCTTGCATACATTAAGAGAACATAAGCTATATGCTAAGTTCTCAAAGTGTGAATTCTGGCTCGAGGATGTGACCTTCTTAGGTCACATTGTGTCTAAAGAAGGGATTAGTATTGATCCAAAGAAAGTAGAGGCAGTGCAGAATTGGCCTAGGCTTACATCTGTGACCGAGATTCGTAGTTTTCTTGGGCTCGCTGGGTACTATCGTCGGTTTGTCAAGGATTTCTCCAAGCTAGCAGCTCCTTTGACTAAGCTGACACAAAAACAAGTTAAATTTCTGTGGACAGATGCTTGTGATCAAAGCTTCCAAAAACTAAAGGATTGTTTGAATTCTGCTCCGGTGTTAGCGTTACCTACCCCTGGTGGTGGATATACGGTGTACTGTGATGCTTCAAGAGTTGGCCTCGGTTGCGTGTTAATGCAGAAAGGAGAAGTGATTGCGTATGCTTCTAGACAACTCAAGAGGCATGAACAAAACTACCCCACCCATGATTTAGAGATGGCAGCTGTGATTTTTGCTCTTAAGATTTGGAGACATTACCTTTATGGTGAGACATGTGAGATTTACACTGATCACAAGAGTCTTAAGTATATATTCCAACAAAAAGACTTGAATTTGAGGCAGAGGAGGTGGATGGAACTCTTAAAAGACTATGATTGCACGATTTTGTATCACCCGGGGAGAGCGAATGTGGTTGCCGATGCTTTGAGTAGGAAGTCTATGGGTAGTCTTGCTCACATAGTTGCGATTAGGCGACCGATTGTGAGAGAATTCCAACAATTGCTAGATGAAGGGATTAAATTTGAAATCAATGGTACAAACTCGCTCTTGGCCAATGTTCGAGTCCGTTCTCCTCTAGTGGATAATATCAAAGTTCATCAAGCAGAAGATCCCCACCTACAGAAGATTATTTCAGAAGTTCTGGCCGGTAAGACTTCAAAGTTTGTGGTTGGACCGGATGGTGTTTTACAACACGGTAACCGTTTGTGTGTTCCCGATGTAGCGGATCTAAAAAGGGAAATATTAGAGGAAGCATATTATTCTTCATATACTATTCATCCATGTTCTACAAAGATGTAACAAGATTTGAAAGATTTGTATTGGTGGGAAGGAATGAAGAAGGAGGTAGCTAACTTTGTTTCTAAGTGTTTGGTGTGTCAACAAGTAAAGGCCGAACACCAAAAGCCCGCTGGTTTGCTCCAACAAATCGAGATACCTCAGTGGAAGTGGGAAGAAATCACCATGGATTTTGTAACTGGATTACCAAAAACTTTCAAAGGTTATGATTCTATTTGGGTGATTGTTGACAGATTAACAAAATCCGCACACTTTATACCTGTGAAGATTTCCTACACAGCAGCTCAGTATGCCAAGCTTTATCTGGAGAAAATTGTGCCATTGCATGGGGTGCCATTGTCTATCATATCTGACAGAGGTACACAATTCACTGCTCACTTTTGGAGATCTTTTCAAGAGGCATTAGGAACTAGAACAAAGTTTAGTACTGCTTTTCATCCCCAAACAGATGGCCAATCTGAAAGGACTATACAGATTTTGGAGGACATGCTTCGTGCTTGCACCTTAGACTTCAAAGGTAGTTGGGACCAGTATCTACCATTGGTGGAGTTTGCATACAACAACAGCTACCAAGCTAGCATCCGAATGGCACCATTCGAAGCTCTTTATGGAAGACGTTGTAGATCTCCAATTGGATGGTTCGAGGCAGGGGAATCCAAACTTGTGGGTCCAGACTTGATTCAGGATGCCGTTGGAAAAGTTCAAGTGATCCGAGAACGATTAGAGGCAGCTCATAGTAGGCAGAAATCTTATGCAGACAAGAGACGTCGACCTTTGGAGTTTGGCGTGGGGGAACATGTGTTTTTACGTGTTTCTCCCATGAAAGGCCTTTTGAGGTTTGGGAGGAAAGGGAAGTTGAGTCCGAGATTCATTGGACCTTTTGAGATCCTAGAGTGGGTAGGTCAAGTGGCTTATCGCTTAGCCCTTCCTCCTGACCTATCTGGGGTTCATCCAGTATTTCAAGTCTCGATGCTTCGTAAGTATGTGCATGATCCTTCTCATATCATCCAACATCAATTAGTTGATCTTGATGAGAATCTTAGCTTCTCTGAGCAACCAGTAGCAATAGTTGATAGATAAGCAAAACGTCTACGTTCTAAAGATGTTGCTTCGGTTAAAGTTATTTGGCGGGGACCATCTGGAGAGGAAACCACATGGGAACCCGAAACGATGATGAAAGAAAA
Organism: Aeschynomene evenia; assembly: GCA_013621005.1. Lineage (NCBI taxonomy): Eukaryota > Viridiplantae > Streptophyta > Magnoliopsida > Fabales > Fabaceae > Aeschynomene > Aeschynomene evenia. Next base: position 15,192,834 of record CM024268.1, read on the forward strand.
GTATCCACATCTTTTTGAAATTCAAGGTTAGTAAGTGATTTGAAAATTCGAGGACAAATTTCTTCTAAGGGGGCGAGTATTGTAACATATGTAATAATAATAATAATAATAATAATAAGAAGTGGTGGGGCCCACCCTCCTTTAAAACAAAAAAAAAATATAAACAAATCACAACACAACACATACAACACATACTCTCTCCTCTTCTCTCTTCCTTTCTTTCTTTTCTTCTTCTCTCTCTCGATGCTTTTTGTTTTCCTTTTCTTCTTCTTTCCTTCTTTCTCTCTTATTTCTCTCTTCTTTCAATCACACACCATCCTCCTTCCACACCACAAAAACTCATTCTTACTCCATTTGAGAACTCTCTTAACATCCAAATCTTGAGGTATGTCTCAATCTTTTTTATATATTGTTTTACTAGATTTTTGTTTTGTTGTCTCAAAAATTAGGGATTTGTAATAATAAGAGTAATGAGTAGATTTTTGGGGTTATTAAGTATAGATTTAGTGAGTTAGAAGTTGTAATGTAACTAAATGAGTAGTGGGTAAGTTAATAATTTTGGTTCTCTTTAATCTTTAGAAACCTTAAGTTACCAATTTGAGGGTTTTACTTAATAGGCTCACTAGATGATGAATTGTCTCTAAATACTTTATCTAAATATGCTCAAATGCTTACTATTGTTCAGATTCTGTTGGTGCGGAGCCGGTTACACCCTCCGAAGCTATTAGGGAGTAGCCCTTTTGACTTCCCTGTGTTGTGAGTGGTTATCTACTTAGTGACAATGTTTTAAATTTATTTTTATGGGAGAAACTAAAATTTATTTATGCATATTAACTCCTAATTTGCATTATTGGAATTATTTGATTGTTTATTTAACTAAAGAATATTCTAAATTGTGACTCTACTCTATTGCATAATGATTTTGATGATGATATTATGAAATATGATACTTTGGTGAGAATAGAATTAAGTTTGAACTTTGATGATGAGTATGAAATATGATATTTTGTTATGATTTGATATAAGTTGTGGTTTTGGTAGTGATTATGAAGTAGGGCATTTTAATTGTGATTTTTCTTAAATAATTGTTTTGATGATGATATTGAAGCATGATTAATATCTATATAATATCATAATGTTTTCAAGTATTGTTTTAGTAGTAAGGAGAAGATCTTGTTTGAAAAATGAAAGTAAGTGAAGTTGTAGAAATTGTTTGAATACATATATTGTTTGAGAAAAATCATAATGAAGCCTAAGTTATATACCGTTTGCCGAAGCGAAGAGAATTATCGGCTACACAAATACCGCTCGCCGAAGCGAAGAGAATTATCGGCTATATATATATATATATATATATATATATATATATATATATATATATATATATATATATATATATATATATACCGCTTGCCGAAGCGAAGGGAATTATCGGTCTATGTGCACATAGAACTTATTGAGATAAAATGATTATAGGGCCCCAATGTGTGACACTTTGTTTGATTGTATCTCTTAGAGCATTCTCATGAAACATTTGGAAAAGATGATTAATAGAGATATACGTACACATATACGAGATTTCATTTAAAGTTGAAGTATTCTTAAAGGATTATTTTTATGATTTGAGCAATTGTAATAATTTGAAAACATATATTTACGTGTTAATTAGAGAATGTGATTGATTGTCAAATTTCTCCTTTTGATCCAACACTCGTGCTTCATTTGTTTCTCCTTCATGTTCACTTTGTATTTGCCCTAATTGAGTCTGTGACTCACCCCCCACACTCTTCAGATTTTGCAGGTTCTGAGTAACAGGGTACTGGGATTTGCTGCCTACTTAGGAATATCTCTTTTTGGTATACCTCTATGTTGAAAGAGGCTTTTGGTATTGTAGACTTCAGTATTTTGCAGCCATAGGACATAGGTCTTATATTCTTGGAAGTAGGTTTGTAGATATAGCCCATATTATTACGTCTTTTGTATATTGAGTACTAATGGTGTCAAAAATATGAATTCTGGATATATGTGTATTGTTATTGGATTGAACATTATTATTAAACAGGTTTATGTTATGTATGGTATATCCGAGTTTTAGGGGAGGTTCTGCCGAATTTTTGGTAGCCATGACGTTTAAGATATATATGTCGTATGTGAAACTATGCTTCTAGGCTTGCCGGGTTAAGTAGTTTTGTTTAACCCGTGCGCCGGTCACGTCCTCGAGTTTGGGTCGTGACAAAGGTATGGGAAGGTTTGAAAATGGAAAAGATTGAGACTTGGTTTGCAAATTTGGGGTGGAGGGTGGGGGAGGTTTTGGTGGAGAAGGAAGGGGGAGGGAAAGGAGGTAACTAGAGGGGAAAATCTCTTCATGTTTATGAGAGTTTGAAATTTTTCAAATAGAAAGAACTTGAAAATGAAAAGTTTGAAGAGTTTTTTATGATTTTAAAAATCTCTCAAACAATTTTTCTCTTCACCAATGGAACTCTTAAACACAACTATATATTTCAAAACTTTCGCTTCCCCTCCTATCCTCTCCAAATTTCAACTCACAAACACACAACTAGACTCGTTTGATTGGAAATATATAGCTTATAAAATATGAAATCACATGAATTTTTCACATATAGTAGAAATTAAAGGATATATACTTTAAAATATGAGATTTTACATTTTTTTGGTTGTATTATAAATTAAGATTATATCCTATAAAATATTGAATCACATGAATTTTTTACAGATAGTAGAAATTGAAGGTTATATACTTTAAAAAGTAAGAATTTACAATTTTTTGGGTTGTATTATAAAATTAAGACTATATCCTTTAAAGTATAGAATCGAATTAATTTTTCACATATAGTAGTGTTCTGAACCAAAATTATGGAACAAATAATATTGGTTAAGCAATATGATTACAAAGGTTATTGGGCCTTGAGGGATGAAAGATGTGTGAGTGTCACATTCTAGACCTTAAGGAAAATTATCTTATGTTTTGGGGAACTATCCTTTCTATGGTTTGGAGGAATTTGAGGTTCACCTACACCCCTAAGAGAGAGAAAAAGCATATCCTTCTCATCCGAAAAGGGGACTCGTATCTCTGTATGCCATGAGCTTCCAAACCTCTAGTTAGATTAGAGAGTTAGAAAAAGTACCAAAAGTAGTAGAGAGTAGTTGAAAGATAATCAATACAGGTGTTAGTGAGAATGATCTGTACACTTAGTGAAGGAAAATAATAACAACATAATATTTAGTTTTGATTGTAGCATGTGATAAACAAAATGTTAATGAGAGACAAAACCTGAATTGGATGTATAGAAGTCATTATCTTGTTTCCCGTTCGTTGTTGCTCCATATACCAAGAATCTCATCACTGAAAAGAAAACATAGAGAAGAGAGAAAGATGAGAGTATTTACTGGAGAGCCAAGAGACAAAATACGTTAGCTAGGCTAAGCATATTTATATTAATTTATTCCTAATAGGGCGGAATAAATACTGTCAACTGGTCAACAGTAGGGACTCTCCAATGCTAGATAATGATGAGTCCAGTCCACCTATCATTAGCTGGCTCAAACATGATTTATTTCACATTTTCACAATAATATATAAATATAGCCCAATAACAATAATATTAATAAATATAATAATGACTACATAATATTTAATAAATGAATTGATCTGGATAAATACTAATTTATGCTAGTCCACCAAATAATTATCCAACAATCTCTCACTTGGACAGCATAAATTAGAGCACGAGATTAATATCAATCCAGATCAATTTATAAAATATTTTGGCAATAAAATTAATCTTCACTGTTTTCTAATTTGTGTAAGTTCACAAACATAAAATTCCAACATTCTCCCACTTGGACTACACAAATTAGAGTAAAAGGAGTCAAACTAGTTCAGATTAATTCACACAATGTGTGATCACAACAAAATGCCAAACATCACATCATAGTTAACCATAAGGTCCAAAATGAAATGTAGTATCTCATCTCTGCAGAAAATCTCACCCGAAAGAGCAAAGATATCATACAGAAATAAAACACTCACATCTCGATGACCTTTAAGAATGTGAAATACAATAGTCCCTAACATCCGTCCAAGATGCAATATGAGATTAAGACAAATAATCTCATTACAATATCAACATGAGACTGAGTCCAAAATGTCTCTATGAACAAAGGAATAAATAACTATAACTGCCGAAAACCACATTAAACAAAATACGGCAATACATGAAGATTGTCATCATAACAATAAATAAATGTTGGCCTTATTATGACAATCTTAAGCATGAGGTTCAAACTATACGTGAGAGAGACTCCCACTAAACCAATATATCATAAAGCCTCATTATATACACTGTGTTGGATCAAGACAGACTGAGCTTGCCCATACAAGCCAAACCAACACATACCACCACATATCCTTAATTGAGAGTGTTTACAATATCACAATAATTAATTAAATGATATACTTTAATCTGATACTCAATATTCAATAATAACTAAAATTGATTTATGTAGTCCACAACAATAGCAAGGCCAACAATTCTCCCACTTGGACTACATAAATCAATTATCAGATTATCAATAATATGTATACATTATACATGGCCACAATAGTATACCAAAACACTCTCAATAAACAACAAAAATAGAATATGAGTAGAAATTAAGGATTGCACAACAACAATATACTATAACATAAAAGAAATCCTTAAATCAACTTGACAAACAACATGTCAAGACATTTAACAATACAATAGAATATTATGAGATGACCCCAAGGATCTGCACAATATGTCATCACTGACAATTATTTGATTTATGTCAGTCCACAACAATAAGGGTATCATTTCTCCCACCTGGACTACATAAATCAAAACATTACAAAATATTTCATAATAAGCAGAGTCATAACAATAGTTACAAAATGACTCTCACTAACTCAATGCACTAAACAATTTACAATTTCTTACTAACTCAATGTAGACTTGAAAATACATTAGATTAACAACAGCGGAAGCAAAAAACAATATTTTCAATAATACACAAAATTCAAGTCACTATGAGTAGCAAGAAGAATGTGTACACTATGACACTTGAAAAACACAAGAAACATTGAGCATCAAATAACGATCATCATATCCTTAAGGCTAATATCGAGAGGATACTGAGAACCTTAAAATATGATTACAACTTATCAAGAATTATATCAATAAAAGCAAACCGAAGGGCAAGACTTTTATCAACACAATTTTTAATGCAACAATAGGAACAATAATATAAAATACCATCATACAATACTATTATGCCTTACATAATCCGTCCCACGAAGGTGAGCTTTCAATCATGCAAGACATCAATTTTTTTTTATTATTAATAAAACACAATACTATCTTATCACGGTCCGTCCTGCGAAGGAAAACTCTCAACCATGAAAATATAGTCAACAATATTAATAGCACAAAATACTAATATTTACAAATTAAATAACAATATCCATAGAACAATGATATTTTTCATAATCCGTCCCACAAAGGTGAGCTCTCAACCATGAAAAATATCCAACAATATTTGATGAGCAACACAATAATAATATTCATAATTGAGTACGAAAATATTTAATCAATATTATAAATAAGAACAATAATATCTTCCATGGTCCGTCCCACGAAGGCGAGCTCTCAACCATGAAAAATATTCAACAACATTTTTAAATATAAATACAAAATTATTCAAAAGATATTAATCTCATTTATGTGAAATGCTCATCACAATTTAAATTTCAACAATACAACATTTGTTAACATTATAAGAATTATAAATATTGGGTGATTTTGTCACAACCATAATGGGAGAAAAACAAAATTTCATTTATATCAATATATGCTCACATAGTTAAAAATAACTTATTGAAATACAATAAATTAAGCATAATAGTTTATACCAAGAGAAAACTTGTGAGCCAAAATACCAAATATCTCCAAAAAATAACTAAAAAAAATGGTTGTGAAGCAAAACATAGAAAGATTTACAAAATAGAACATATTATCTTTCTTAAAACTTCACCCATAACAAATTTCTTTTTATGAGAAATAGGATTTTAGCAAAACAATAATAATAATAATAATAAAGAATCCAAAAGATTCGAATTTCAAGGACTCACAAAAGACTAAAATCCAATTCTGATTTATGTCAGTTCACAAAATAATAAATTATTAAATATTCTCCCACTTGAACGACATAAATCAAATATTGTGCAACATAATATGGGAGTACAAATATGTCAAAATAAAACTTTAAACAAAATGCACAATATAATTTACAAAATAATATTCATCTTAGATAATGAATCAAATTATAATCGGTGCCAAAAATATTCCAAATAATACCAATAATATCACCAAAAATTATTATTTAATTAAAATATTAATTTAGAACAAAAGATCGGTGAAAAATCGAACCCAAAACAGGTTATTTACTCATTGGTACGCATTACAATACACACTCTGCACCGATTTACACATGACATGAACTTACACATACAAAACACGCCAATAATAATAATAATAATAAAGAATCCAAAAGATTCAAATTTCAAGGACTCACAAAAGACTAAAATCCAATTCTGATTTATGTCAGTTCACAAAATAATAAATTATTAAATATTCTCCCACTTGAACGACATAAATCAAATATTGTGCAACATAATATGGGAGTACAAATATGTCAAAATAAAACTTTAAACAAAATGCACAATATAATTTACAAAATAATATTCATCTTAGATAATGAATCAAATTATAATCGGTGCCAAAAATATTCCAAATAATACCAATAATATCACCAAAAATTAATATTTAATTAAAATATTAATTTAGAACAAAAGATTGGTGAAAAAACAAACCCAAAACATGTTATTTACTCATTGGTACGCATTACAATACGCACTCTGCACCGATTTACACATGACATGAACTTGCACATACAAAACACGCCAAAACTTGCCGACAAGACCTCTTCACGCGCAGCCTCACACCACTACGAGACAACACGCGCCACCGTGAGCTTCCACGCGCCCACACGCGCTGCAGCCTGTGCGACATCCAGGCAACACGTGGCGCAATCTCAGAGAGCCAACGCCTGCAGCATCGGACGACAAAAGAACGGTATACGTGGCGCCATCGCAGAAGGTCAGCGCCTACGGCATCGACAGACGTGGACGCAACACGTGGCAAAATCAGGAAGTTCAGCGCCTAGAGTAATCAACGGTAGAGGAGTCGACACGTGGCACGATTAGGCTCGAGCAATCCTAGGCCCTTGAACGTGACACGTGGCGCGATTCGGAGGGCCAGGGACACTGTTCATCGTCCCTGACCTCCAGCCGGGTCACTTAACCGGGTCGGGTCGGGTGAAGGCTATCCGCTAACCCGCAAACTTCTCTCTTCGATATCTCTCTCCACAGAGCTCTGTTTCATGCGTTCTTGGTGTCTATGGAATCGTGAGATCGTGCTCTTCATGATTGAGCAATCATTTCGAACCAAGAAAGCCCTGAAAATTACAGAAATAGATCGAAAGAGAAGGGGTTTGAGAAACGGTTTTTCTCCAATTTCTCACTCGTTTCTCAACCAAAATCAATGATTCAAATTGGGTTTTGTTCAGAATCAAATACTTTACAAAAGCCCTAAGTTTTTATTGCACAAATATACCCAGAGAAAATAAAACTAGAATCGAAAGAGATTATGGTTCGAAATTAGGGTTCATAACTTCAAACTCCAAATTCTCTCTGAATACTCAACGAAGTCGTACATAACATATGTCGATTTAATCATAAAAACAAGAGCTACAATAATCCTCAAACAATTTCAGATTTAATCGGCTAGAACAATAAATCCTAATTTTAATATTAGGGTTCATCATAAAACTGATTTTAACCAAAGTTTAATCATGTATTATAAAAAATCAGTCTCAAGCAACAAAATAAAACCCTAAATCAAAATTAGGATTATCACAAAAAATAATACCAAAATGAAACCCGAAATTGGAACAAAGATAACAAACATAAACAATCATAATCAAAACTAAAAATTGGCTCTAATACCAATTGAAGGAAAATAATAACAACATAATATTTAGTTTTGATTATAACATGTGATAAACAAAATGTTAATGAGAAACAGAACCTGAATTGGATGTATAGAAGTTATTATCTTGTTTCCCGTTCATTGTTGCTCCTCATACCAAGAATCTCATCACTGAAAAGAAAACAGAGAGAATAGAGAAAGAGGAGAGTGTTTACTAGAGAGCCAAGAGACAGAATATGTTAGCTAGGCTAAGCAGCCTATTTATATTAATTTATTCCTAATAGGGCGGAATAAATACTTTCAACTGGTCAACAGTAGGGACTCTCCAATGTTAGATAATGATGAGTCCAGCCCACCTATCATCAGCTGGCTCAAACATGATTTATTTCACATTTTCACAATAATATATTAATATATCCTAATAACAATAATATTAATAAATATAATAATGGCTACATAATATTTAATAAATGAATTGATCTGGATAAATACTAATTTATGCTAGTCCACCAAATAATTATCCAACACTTAGTAGCTTTTTATACATATCTGTAGGGTAAGGTAATTTGGTAGAGTGTTTTGGAGGTAAATAAGAGGGTATGATCACCTAGGAAGGAGTGAGATCTTCGGTCTAATCTAAGGTCTCCCATCAAAAAATCTTGCTTGGTACTCTAACTAAAGAAGTCAGCGGTTTATAGGAAGAAAGGGTGGAAAATGGATTATGTAACACATAATAATTACTCCAAAATGCTTAAGGGCATTTTAGATTAATTATCATGGCGTCATTTCTTGATTTCATAGCTTGACATGACCTGTTTTAAAATATTACACTTGAACATACACTAGAATTTGTTTCGAAAGTACATCATACCAAAGTAAGGGCTTAGCGTCGTAAATTCATAATATGAAGGATTATTACATAACATGAATCCCGCGTACATCACATACAAGACATAAGTAGTATCATAGGTACATATCCATAATAATAAAGTATTCGTACAGCAGGCTACTACATGGGTCCGGACTCAGAACATACAATACAAAGCAGCAAATATAAATCGGTCCCGATACAACAAAAGATAAAACTCCTAAGCACTCCTAAAGCTCTCCATTGGGTCCTCCAGGGACTCCAGCATCCTGATCCTCTGGTTCCTCTATGGAAATGGGAAATCGAAGGGGTGAGTAACTGGGGAGTTAACTCAGTAGAGGCGGCCACTTCAGGTTTATTATGAAAATAGGTCTAACATATCAATTGTTCAGTTCAGTTATTAGTTGAAAACAGATTTATCCCGAAGCGACCTTAACCTACGTGCGTCTTGCTTAATTCTTTTAAATCATGCATGCATATAAGTCTCGTTGTGTAGTGTACTAAGTGCTTCTAAACATTTCATATATCATACATAAGCTGTCTCTAAATAACTGAATCAAACACTCATGACTCGACTAGCTTTACTCGCCTATACTTAGCTAGCTTCGCTCACTAGCATCACTTGCTTCTAGCTTATCTCGCTAGTAAACTTCTGATCTAGCTTATCTCGCTAGAAATTCTTCTCATCTGTGGCCATGGCACGCTTTCCTCGCCTCACCATGGTTTGAGAGGCTTATCTCACCTCTTTACATACCCCGACATAGTCGTAACATCATCAAATCACATAACGTCAAGTTTCATCGTCACATATCATTCCATTTATTAAAATCAGCATATTTATCAACTCATCAACATCCATTTAATGACAACACATTCACATAGTCAACATAAAGCTCATCCTCTTCAATTGACAATTTCATAAACACATAATCATTCATTCATCACAAAATTTTCCATCATACACTCACAATTGCATATTAGGAGAATCAATCCCAACATTATTTCAGAATAACAACATCTTATCAAAATCAGGTGTAAAATCGTCAAAATTTGTAAAAATTATAAAATCATCACTTTTTGTGAACTGGACGCTAGCGGGTAACCGGCAGCCGCTAGCGGCCGTCCACGGTGGCTCACGCGCTTGCGCGTGCCGTAATGGCCGCTAGCGCGTGTTGCGCACGAGCGCGCTAGCGTGTAGCATCTCGGACGCTAGCGCGTTGTTGGTCGCTAGCGCGTTTCTGCACGCGCGCTAGCGATCGTGTCGTCCCTGCAGCAGAACAGAATGACCTAAACAACATGTATATCGTCCAAATATGTATTTTAACACGATTTCACATTATGAAACACATATATACACGTAAATAGAACTTAAACTAAACCCCTACCTCTTGTAGACCTCCGAAACAATCTCAGATCCTTTCCTAATCTTACTAGTTCCAACCACACAAGCTCCAAGAAAATGGGAGGATGGTGAAAGTGAGTGCATGGAGAATCTAATCGGTTCAAAATGAAGAGGATTATGAGGAGTCTCAGAATATGTGATTTGTTTTCAGATTTGTTGAAGGTTTGGGGTTGTTTTGTGAGTCAAAGTGTGGGTGAGTGTATGGAGTTTGAGAGAGTTAAGAGAGAACGAGAGATGGAGAGCTTTCTGACCAATAATGAGGGGGAAGGGCTTCTGAAGGGTGAAGTGTCGGCAGGGATCTAAATGCAATTATCAAGAGTTGAGGGACCAAGGATCAAAATGCAAAAATGCAGAAAATGGGCTGCTGTTACGGGTTCACCGCTAGCGCGCATCCCAATGGCCGCTAGCGCGATGCCCCTCGCTAGCGAGTGATTCATGTGCGCTAGCGAGCTGCCCCTAGGCAGAAGTCACAAATTATGCTATTCCGCCCCGAAATCCCTCCGAAATGAAATCCTACGATCTTCTACTCCCCCAAAACAGATGAAATCAATTTACATACATTAATACCAGTCTAGTACATCTCATTCAACTATTCATGTATTCTTACATTAATTTCTTAACTATGTATTACTCCATTTCACATACTCATACACTTAGCACACTTGACTCAAATGTGCATAAAACTCATACATAACATTTATGGTTTTTCTCACAATACATTGCATGACAACTTTTCATATACGTACTCCTCAGAATACAGAACATCAAATCAATTTATCATGTACTCAGTCACATGCACATACATATACACTTATATAGACATACACAAACACATACTAACGCATCACATAAGGGCTCATTTCGAGTTTTAATTAATGCTATTTATCATACTTCCTCTTGATTATAATTTAATTAAAAATTAAGGGTGTTACAATTCTCCCCCCCTAAATAAAATTTTGTCCTCGAAATTTATATACCTGTAAATAACTCAGGATGTTGACGTCTCATCTCTTCCTCTAGTTCCCATGTGAAATCCTCTAGCAAACCACTACCCCAAGCCACCTGCACCAAGGGCACCTCTTTGCTTCTCAACTTTGTAATGGCTCGATCAACAATTCTCATAGGGGGTAACCTAAAGGTCAAATAATCCCTTAGTTGTATTTGTTCCGGCTCTAAGACATGACTGGGGTCGGAGTTATACTTTCTCAACTGTGAGACATGGAAGACATTTTGGAGGTTGGAAAGACTCGGGGGTAGGGCTATTCGGTACGCGATTGGACCGACACGACTCAGAATCTGAAATGGACCGAGATACCTAGGACTTAACTTTTTGATTTTCATGACTCTTCCTATACCTGTCGTGGGGGTAACCCGCAAAAACACATGTTCTCCCGCCTGGAACTCTAAGGGCCTTCGCCTCTGGTCCGCATACCTCTTCTGACGGCTTTGTGCCACGAGCATTCTCTCCCTGATCATCTTCACTTGCTTTGAGGTCTCCCTAACCAGATCAGGTCCAACCACGCTCCGCTCACCAGGGTCATACCAGCACAAAGGGGATCTGCACTTTCTACCATATAGCGCTTCGAAAGGTGCCATGCCTATGCTGGTGTGGTAACTGTTGTTGTGGGTGAACTCTATCAAAGGTAACATCTTGTCCCAACCACTCATGCCATCCAACACACACGCCCTTAACATATCTTCGAGAGTTTGGATTGTCCTCTCAGACTGTCCATCCGTCTGAGGGTGGTATGCCGTACTCATGCTCAGCTTTGAGCCAAGAGCCTTTTGCAATGCTTCCCAAAAGCGAGACGTAAATCTCCGATCACGATCCGAGACTATCGTCTTTGGTACACCATGGAGCCTCACAACCTCCTTAATGTACAACTCAGCCAACCTTTCCAGGGAATAGGTCATTCTAAAGGCAAGGAAGTGAACCGATTTCGTCAACCGGTCGACAATCACCCATACTGCATCATTCCCGGATTGGGTCCTTGGCAACCCGCTCACAAAATCCATGGAGATATCATCCCATTTCCATTCTGGGATAGCAAGGGGCTGCATTAACCCCGGCGGCCTCTTGTGCTCTATTTTCACTTTCTGACTCACCAACCACTTGCTCACCCATTCAGCTACGTCTTGTTTCATCCTTGGCCACCAGAACATCCCCTTCAAATCTTGGTACATCTTGTCGGCTCCCGGGTGAATGGTGAAATGGCTCTTATGAGCCTCCCTTAGAATGTCCTTCCGAAGGTCACCATACGCTGGTACACAGATCCTACCCTCACATCTCCACAAACCATCTGCGTCCAACCTGAATCCTTGCACTCGTCCCTCGTTGATGGCTTTCATAAGTCTTCCGAACTCCTCGTCCTCCTTTTGAGCTTGAGCGATCTCTCTCTTGAAATCACTCGACACCAAAAGCTGACTTACTCTAATACTGGTTGGGGCAAAGGTTACTCCAAGGTTGAGATTCCTAAACTGCTCTACCAACTTGTTCTCCTCCATCATCATCCGGGCCACACTCACTGCCCTTCGGCTTAAGGCATCCGCTACTACGTTCGCCTTCCCAGGATGGTAGTTCAATCCAAAATCATAGTCCTTCAAAAACTCCATCCATCTCCTCTGTCTCATGTTAAGTTCCTTCTGGTCAAACAAGTACCTTAAGCTCTTGTGGTCCGAGAACACCTCAAACCTCACCCCATACAGATAGTGCCTCCATATCTTCAGTGCAAACACCACAGCTGCGAGCTCCAAGTCATGGGTCGGGTAGTTAACCTCATGGGGCTTTAACTGCCGCGAAGCATAAGCCACCACGTTCCGGTGTTGCATCGGCACACAACCTAAGCCCCTTCCTGAAGCATCACAATAAACCTCGAAAGATTCATTCGGATCAAGTAATGTGAGCACAGGAGTCGAGGTCAACTTGCTTCTCAACTCCAAAAAGCTCTTATCACAGTCGTTCGTCCAAACAAAGGGTGTGTTCTTCCTAGTGAGCTTTGTCAAAGGTATATGCAATCTGGGAGAAGTTCACAATGAACCTACGGTAATACCCTGCCAAACCAAGGAAACTCCGAACTTCTGTTACCGTAGTAGGTCGCTCCCAACTCATCACGACTTCTATCTTATTAGAATCTACAGCGATACCTCCTCTAGATACTACATGCCCCAAAAACTTCACTTCCTTCATCCAGAACTCGCACTTTGAAAGCTTCGCATACAACTTCTTTTCCTTTAAGATCTCGAGGACTATTCTCAAGTGGCTCTCATGCTCCTCCGAGGTTTTGGAATAAACAAGGATATCATCAATAAAGACGACAACAAACTTGTCCATGTAGGGCCTGAAGATCCTGTTCATGTAATCCATGAACAACGTAGGAGCATTAGTCAACCCAAAGGACATGACCGTGAACTCGTAATGACCATAACGGGTCCTGAAATCCGTTTTCGGAATGTCCTCTTCCTTTACTCGTATTTGGTGGTAACCTGACCGAAGGTCAATCTTAGAAAACACTTGGGCTCCTCTCAATTGGTCCATCAAATCATCGATCCTAAGGAGGGGATACTTATTCTTCATTGTCACCTTGTTCAACTGCCTATAATCCACGCACAACCTCATGCTCCCATCTTTCTTCTTTACAAACAAAACTGGGGCTCCCCATGGTGATGCACTAGGTCTCACAAACTTCTAGGCTAACAACTCCTCTAGCTGTGTCTTAAGCTCGGCTAGCTCTAGGGGTGACATCCTATAGGGTGCTATAGAGATAGGTCCTGTCCGGGGTAACAGCTCTATGGAAAACTCTACTTCCCTAGATGGTGGAAACTCGGGAATATCCTCGGGAAACACTTCTGGGTAATCTCTTATTACAGGGATCTCACTCAAGGCTTGGTTTCCTTCTAGTTCACTAGCGGCGAGAAGTACAAAACCTTTGCTCATAACCCCACAACAGTTTAACTCTATAGAATTTACAAATAAATGCACAAGTTTAACATTTGGAACAGAATCGAAAGGAAATATGATTGATTTTGCAAAACAATCAAGCAAAACATGATTGGCGGACAACCAATCCATGCCAAGAATGACACCAAGACCAGACATTGGCAAACAAATAAGATTAGAGACAAAAGACCTACTTCCTATACAAAAACGACATCTCATGCAAACTAGGCACGTCTTAATAAGTGCGGCGGTGGGTGTGGAGACAAACAAATCATAGGGTAACTCAGAGATTGACAAACCTATACTTCTAGCATGGTCAAGTGATATAAAAGAATGAGTAGCACCGGAATCATATAGTACAACTAAGTTTCTACCATCTACCTCACACTTACCCTTTATGAGATCGACTGAACGTTCCGCATCCTCAGCTCGGACGGTAAACACTCGTCCTTGGCGTTGGGGCCTGGTTGCAGCGATCGACTGAGGGTTCTGCACCTTGCAGTCCTTCATGTAGTGGCCGGGTTTGCCACACTGGTAGCATACATTCTGACCCTGAAGACATGGACGATCGTCGTGATACTTGCCACACTTGTTGCATTGTGGTCCCATAGATTGCTTTTCCTTACCTTGCTGGAAGTTCCTTTGGGTTTGAAACTGCCTCCGCTGATGCTGGGGTTTAAAAATTGCACCTTGGGGTGCCAAAGCCTTTCCTTTATTGCTTGTTTCTGATATCATTACTTCCTTGAGGGTCTCCTCCTTGATGCGGCACTTGTTGACAAGGACAGAATAATCTTGGATCTCTTGGCTTGCCATAGAATCCTTAAGACGAGGTCGTAAACCATTGACATAACGGGCACATTTCCAACCCTCATCTGGATGCCCCTGATAAATCCTGCAATACTTGATAAGCTCGTCGAACCTAGCGGTATACTATGAGACTGTCATATTGCCTTGCTTGAGGTCGAGGAACTCCATGTCCATAGCGCTCCTGACCGACTCTGGAATGTACTTGCGGAGAAACTGCACTCTGAATGCTTGCCACGTTGCCTGTACTCCCATTTCCTGGAACATACGCTTGGCATCCTCCCACCAAGCTTCTGCATCCCCCCTGAGCATGTATGTAGCATATAGTACCTTCTGCGTCTCCGTACATGGAGCTACCGTAAAGGCCCTCTCCATGTCTCGGACCCACCTGTCAGCTACACGAGGTTCCAGGGTCCCCTCAAAGATTGGCGGACTTGCCTTCAGAAATTCTGAGAATTGGGCCCCCTGATACCCTCCAGCTTCGGGGTCCTCATAGTTGTGAGTCCCGTGCGGTGGTCGTTGTTGTTGTTGTCGCTGCATCATTTCCGCTATAAGTTCCATGGCACGTGACATCCTATCCATGGCTTCGTCCCTGTCGTCCGAGTTACCACTGCCGTTGTGATTCCTTGTGGTTGGTGCCATTGATTCCTACGCACATACAACAATAACATTAAGGTGATCAGTCTCAATATTGATGTTATATGCACATATTCATCATGACCCAACAGTTCCTACCATACTAAGTAGTAATATTACTATCGCATTACGAAAGCATAGAAAGTCCATTCCTCAAGCCCTATAAGGAAGGACCTGCTCTAATACCAAAATGTAACACCCTAATAATTACTCCAAAATGCTTAAGTCATTTTAGATTAATTATCATGGCGTCATTTCTTGATTTCATAGCTTGACATGACTTGCTTTAAAATATTACACTTGAACATACGCTAGAATTTGTTTCGAAAGTACATCATACCAAAGTAAGGGCTTAGCGTCGTAAATTCATAATATGAAGGATTATTACATAACAAGAATCCCGCGTACATCACATACAAGACATAAGTAGTATCATAGGTACATATCCATAATAATAAAGTATGCGTACAGCCGGCTACATGGGTCCGGACTCAGAACATACAATACAAAGCAACAAATATAAATCGATCCCGATACAACTAGAGATAAAACTGCTAAGCACTCCTAAAGCTCTCCATTGGGTCCTCCAGGGACTCCAGCATCCTGATCCTCTGGTTCCTCTATGGAAATGGGAAATCGAAGGGGTGAGTAACTGGGGAGTTAACTCAGTAGAGGCGGCCACTTCAGGTTTATTATGAAAATAGGTCTAACATATCAATTGTTCAGTTCAGTTATTAGTTGAAAACAGATTTATCCCGAAGCGACCTTAACCTACGTGCGTCTTGCTTAATTCTTTTAAATCATGCATGCATATAAGTCTCGTTGTGTAGTGTACTAAGTGCTTCTAAACATTTCATATATCATACATAAGCTGTCTCTAAATAACTGAATCAAACACTCATGACTCGACTAGCTTTACTCGCCTATACTTAGCTAGCTTCGCTCACTAGCATCACTTGCTTCTAGCTTATCTCGCTAGTAAACTTCTGATCTAGCTTATCTCGCTAGAAATTCTTCTCATCTGTGGCCATGGTACGCTTTCCTCGCCTCACCATGGTTTGAGAGGCTTATCTCACCTCTTTACATACCCCGACATAGTCGTAACATCATCAAATCACATAACGTCAAGTTTCATCGTCACATATCATTCCATTTATTAAAATCAGCATATTTATCAACTCATCAACATCCATTTAATGACAACACATTCACATAGTCAACATAAAGCTCATCCTCTTCAATTGGCAATTTCATAAACACATAATCATTCATTCATCACAAAATTTTCCATCATACACTCACAATTGCATATTAGCAGAATCAATCCCAACATTATTTCAGAATAACACATCTTATCAAAATCAGCGGTAAAATCGTCAAAATTTGTAAAAATTATAAAATCATCACTTTCTGTGAACTGGACGCTAGCGGCCGTCCACGGTGGCTCACGCGCTAGCGCGTGCCGTAATGGCCGCTAACTCGTGTTGCGCACGAGCGCGCTAGCGTGTAGCATCTCGGACGCTAGCGCGTTGCTGGTCGCTAGCGCGCTTCTGCACGCCCGCTAGCGATTCTGTCGTCCCTGCAGCAGAACAGAATGACCAAAACAACATGTATATCGTCCAAATATGTATTGTAACACGATTTCACATTATGAAACACATATATACACGTAAATAGAACTTAAACTAAACCCCTACCTCTTGTGGACCTCCGAAACAAGCTCAGATCCTTTCCTAATCTTACTAGTTCCAACCACAAAAGCTCCAAGAAAATGGGATGATGGTGAAAGTGAGTGTATGGAGAATCTAATCGGTTCAAAATGAAGAGGATGATGAGGAGGCTCAAAATATGTGATTTGTTTTCAGATTTGTTGAAGGTTTGGGGTTGTTTTGTGAGTCAAAGTGTGGGTGAGTGTATGGAGTTTGAGAGAGTTAAGAGAGAACGAGAGAGAGAGAGATGGAGAGCTTTCTGACCAATAATGAGGGGGAAGGGCTTCTGAAGGGTGAAGTGTCGGTAGGGACCTATGTGCAATTATCAAGAGTTGAGGGACCAAGGATCAAAATGCAAAAATGCAGAAAATGGACTGTTGTTACGGGTTCGCCGCTAGCGCGCATCCCAATGGCCGCTAGCACGATGCCCCTCGCTAGCGAGTGATTCATGCGCGCTAGCGAGCTGCCCTTGGGCAGAAGTCAAAAATTATGCTATTCCGCTCCGAAATCCCTTCGAAATGAAATCCTACGATCTGCTACTCCCCCAAAACAGATGAAATCAATTTACATACATTAATACCAGTCTAGTACATCTCATTCAACTATTCATGTATTCTTACATTAATTTCTTAACTATGTATTACTCCATTTCACATACTCATACACTTAGCACACTTGACTCAAATGTGCATAAAACTCATACATAACATTTATGGTTTTTCTCACCATACATTGCATGACAACTTTTCATATACGTACTCATCAGAATACAGAACATCAAATCAATTTATCATGTACTCAGTCACATGCACATACATATACACTTATATAGACATACACAAACACATACTAACGCATCACATAAGGGTTCATTTCGAGTTTTAATTAATGTTATTTATCATACTTCCTCTTGATTATAATTTAATTAAAAACTGAGGGTGTTACAGATTATCCAAGAGTTAAGCATCGAGAAAGAGGGAAAAAGCTTGGGACCTTAGGCATTAGGGGAGGGGGCTTAACACCAAGGCATACAAGAGGTAAGGATGTGGAGAACTTGTTCCGCTTCTGATACCACACCAAGGATAGTTTCTCTACTCTTCTCACCATCCAAAGAAACTCAATCTCACAATCCTCACAAGTTTCCGAACTCCACCCCAAGCCAACGGAGGGGAACCAGGTGAACTTCTTGATCTGAAACATATGACGACTCCACTGGGGAGGGTTTGTGAGAAATATCAGATCTTGTAAGTGAAGAAGATCATGATAGAAGTGTGGTAAATGAAGGAAAAGATTGAAGCTGTTAGAGGGAAACCATCATGAAGGACACCCCTCACAGTGAAAGGGGTCGTGCCAAAGAGGAAGTTCAAACACCATGTCATGAGTGGAGCAACAAGATTTTTTATTTGAAAAAAAAACTTTATCATTAATATAGAGAGTTGATCTAGTCATATGCAAGAGGAGCCCAGGTTAGTTTTTTTTTTTTAAAAAAAAGGGTACTAGTGTTTCTCTTTCTTTGGATAATATGATCTATCTTGGTGTTTATAAAAAATGCTATTAAAAAAGTTTTTGTAAGCAGAAATTTATTTTGATGCACTTAAAAAAGAGCATGTGGGTAATCATGTTGTTAAAAGTGTTAAAAGTTTCAGATCTAGTATTTGAAAGTCTTCAAAGGAGCATTGTAGTGGGGTGTAAAAATTACAAAAACAATGGTTACAGGGTAGGTTGCATCACGTCTCTGTTCTAAGGCTCATAAGAAAAAAAAAAGGGAGTTTTGAAGCTCAAGAGTTTTAAGATGAAACATTCTAGGTAGTTTCATATATTACTGTCAATGGCTTCCTAAAAAAAATGAAATCATTGTTAGAGAGATTGAGTTATGTTGAAGGCTCTGTTTTTTTCCATTTATGTAAAAAAAAATAGAGTTTAGCAATCTAAGAGAGAACTCTAGAAAAATACATTCAGTATTATACCCAAGCAAACCCCATCGCTGTTGAAAAGAGAACTTGTGTTAGGAAAGAAAATATTATGAATATCATGTATTTAGAGAAAGTAAGGTAAATGCCAAGTAAAAGAGTGAAATAAGATGTTTTGTAAATAAAAAAGAGAGAGAGAGAGAGAGGAACATCATTCAAGTGCAGGACTTCCAAAGAAAGAACTCAAAAGAATGTGTTGGAATGATCAACAATATATGCAACAATGGACCACACCCTGTGCAAAAAGAAGGACTTAGTAGAAGGAAAACTAAAAGGAGCAACTCCCACATCAAGCCTATTGATGTTGTTGATTTTATTCTCCCAGGAAAGTATATAGTTTGCTTTACAATTTCAAAGTTGAAACTTTACATTTTAAATCTCATGTGTGATTAAAAAATGATTTTTTATGACCTGTGAAACTTATGTTTGTTTATGCATCAAGAGTAAACCATGTTTCATGTTTGCTATGATTATCTGTGAGTACTTTGTTTTGTATTCATTGAATTAGGCTAGTTAAAATAATTTTAGAATAATCTGAAATGCTTTCTAGTCATGATATGATAATCAACCAGCTGTTATAATATTCCCAAAATTACAGTAATATTGTCTAGTGATCATTCTCAAGATTTATTTTTATTGAAGGACTTCAAGTTATTACAGGTATGTGAACGGACACAAAAGAAAAAGTTAATGACATGAAATGAGATATTGCATGCCACCAAAATGTTTATGTTATTGCCTAAAGATTTGATAATTTAGCTTGATTAGATTCCTACTAACTATGTGTGTTCTGATTGACTATGTGTGTTCTGATTGAGGGTATTAGCCTCTCATGTTAATTGTTGTCGCTGCCTTTAGATGTGTATCAAAAATAGAGAGGATGATGCTCATCATTTCCTTTTTTGGGAAACATAAACCTTTCACTGAACTCTTTGAGGAAGGTTGCTGCTGTCTCGGAGGCACTAAAGAAGAAGAACTGGAGCTCATGACGTACCTACAGACACTTGGGAAGCAAGCATTGAAGTAAGAGAAAAGTAAGGAATAATATCAAGAACCTGACATACATTACCCTCATGCTCTATCAGGGAGTAGAAGCGATGTTCAGATTAGATGAAACAATGTGTGATGAAGAACAAATGGGAAAGACATCCTCTTAGGGGGAAGGGGGAAGAACTAGCAAGGCAGATCACTTTAGTAAGAGTACAAATAAAACTCGAGATTTTCAGAAATTGTTTGGACAACTTGGGTTAAAAGAAAGAAAACGGTTGGATCTACAAGTCAAACCAAGGCTGAAGGAAGGAATTGAAGGATAAAGTACAGACATACTTGCAAAAGAGGAATCTCCTCTCGAGAGGGGAGGGTGTACGTGTGGGGTCTCCTATAGGAACCCTCAGGGTTCGACAAGGAAGCAATTAGAGACACTTGATAACTCTGAAATACTAAGTGTTATAGAGAAAAAAACATGAGGAAATGCATGTGAGGGAAGTGTATCCAGAGATGCAAGATGATTGTAAGCAGGCAAAATAAATAATTAGAGGAAATACACGTGGGAGCAGGACATGAGAAGAGAGCCTTATTCATTCTTGTTTCGTACCTTTGATCGAGGTATGAACTGTCGTCGGAATCTGACTCCTCGCACAACAACTCTCCAAGGTACGGGGGGTGTTTTCCCTGAAAGGACTCCGAAGCTTAAGTCAGTAATCACCCAGTGTATGGGAACTCAACTGAAAGTGTACTCGATACTATGTGGGAACACCCTATTTATAGAGGGGAATTGGAGCCATTTCCGTGCCACCAACGCCATACGACCCGGGATAACGGCCTCCCCACTTTCCGCGGCGCGTTGGAGCGTCCCGCGTAGTGTCGATCATGGCTCCGGATTTCTCGGCATCACTATCCACTCGCTTCTAAGTTCCGCCCTAATCGGGGGTTGATTATATCCGACCTCGGGTTGGGTCATAGGGCCCATACCCAGGTCCTGCTTCGGGTCCGGATCCCATACCTTTGGGCCGCTAGATTGTGATTGGGCCTTGAAGGACTAATGGGCCTTTGATCTGGACTCGCCCATCTCGGGGTCCGAGGTCCGGCCTTGGGCCTCAAGTCTCGCTCACTATTTGGGCCGTAGTGGGAGTCTCAAATTAGTTCGTCGAATTGGGCCACAATCCGGGGTGTGAACATTGCCCCTAGCTCGGAGCTCGGACAGAGTCTGAGGTTCGAGTTGAGATACCATGAGGTGCATCGCGATTCGTGCCCACCCACCTCTAATGCACGTCCCTTCACATCACATCGTGCCGCTCGATAAGTGACACGTGTTGGCTGGAGACGAAATGTCTCTGAGATGAGTTTCGGACTTTCCGAAACTGCCCCTGCTTTTACACGCAAAATGTCGAAAATGCCCCTACTTTGGGACACGAAATGACGGAACTACCCCTGTTTTTGGCTGTATAAATCCCGCCCAGGGGTTACTGTTCTTCGTCTTCCTTCATTCTCGTTCTCAACTTCTCTCCTCTCACTTTCTCTGCAATTCTTCGCGATTTCTCCCTCGCTCTTTCCGCCGCGCACCACCTCCTGCTCAGAGTCGCACTGCGGTGAAGAGGTTAGGAGCTCATTACTTCCATTGCTCATCATCATTGGTCGATTCCTCTTCTTTGAATTAAGTAAGTTCCTCTCTTTCTTTACTGTTTCTTGCATTTCCTTGAAGCTTTTTGGTTATGGCATTTTTTCGCCTTCCCCCACACTCCTGGGTGCTTTGTGCCTTCTAGGCTTAGGCTGTATCAACCTTTTCTGGTGTGAGTTTGTGTTTGTGTAATATCTCTTTTCTTTTCTAGTGTGAGTTTTAGCCCCTTGGGCTACGTCGCCATAGACGCCCCTTACTCGCATTTCTCCTCGATTTTTGCTGATTATTGCTATGACCTAACCATACCTTAAGGCACTTTAGACAACGGAGCTCGAACCTCGGTCGCCCTTTCACTTGGATCCGTTTTTGGTCCGAGCTTAGGAGAGCCTTAACCCTCCTTGCAGACAAGGCTTATACTCTTTTTAGTTTTTAGTTTTCATGTTTACATTTTATTTTTTCGGAGCAGTGACGTCGGAGCTCGGCCTCCTTTAACGGGATCTGTTATGCCCCCTTTTCCTTTCATTGGAAACCATTTAAAACATCAAATCCCGATTTCCGAGAACAGTTTCTAAACTATTTTGAATGGTTTCCTTTGAAGGTAATGGGTAAACGTCCAAAGCTCGAGATCCAACGCCCCCTCCTTCTCAACGATGAATACAACTGGGCCGGGGAGGAAGCTCTCGAAATCGCCTCAGTGGTTGACGAGACTTATACCTCGACGGTCCAATCCCAGGAACAATTCTTCGCTGAAGGGGCCCGTGGTCAATACCTCATCGAGGCCCCGTCAGCAGATGAGAGGGTCCCTTTCAACAACGGACAAGAGCCCCGAGATTTCTTCTATATGTACGACATCCTCTTAACTCGGATCGGGATTCGCATCCCGTTCTCCGACTTCCAGATGAGGATCCTTAAGACTGCGGGGGTTGCCCCCTCTCAGCTTCACCCCAATTCCTGGGCTATGGTCCGAGGCTTTGAGAGGATCTGCGACCATCTCCGGATCCCTCCACTCCTCAAGACCTTCTACTATCTCTTTGATATCACTCTTCCCCCACGGATCCGAGGGGTGGGTATCCCTCCGAGCTTGTGCTGGTCGGAAGGTCTTTACCCTCTTCGAGGATTCTGTCCACAACTTCAAGGAGGTGTATTTCCGGGTTTCTGCCGCGGAAAACACTATCCTTTTTGGTCTACAAAGGAGGGTGCTCCCTGATTCCCTCTACATTGGCACCGGGAGGTTTACACAGTAGACCTGAAAGACAAGGATCTGACCCCTGCGGAAATCGACCTCGCCCGACTTTTCCTTGACTCCCATCGGGAAAAGAACCTTGTTTTAAAGAAACTATTTCAGGGTAGCGAGTCCGACTTCGCACAGGAGATCGGTAATCCTACTTGTATGCATTGCTTTTATTTGTTTCCTATTTCATCATCCTGTTACTGTTGTTCTTAACCAAGTATCTTTCCCTTTTTCGCAGGCACCATGATGGACGCTACCAATCTCGAAGCCCTCTGAACCATTTGTCTATCTCAGAAAAAGAAAAAGAAGGCAGCAGCCAGCGGCTCAAGCACGAAGGCTGCTTCTGCTGCTGCCACTTCGACTGCCCCTGCCCCGGGGTCCGTTGTGGTGGCTACCACCGCTCCTACTCCCCCTCCTGGTTCCAAGCGCAAGGATCTGGGGTTAGATGAGGGTGTCGATCAGGGTCTCTCCGCCCCCACCGAAGCTCGGAAGAAGAAAAAACATGACTCCACCAGTCCCTTCGGCCTCTTCCCTTTTCAAAAGGAATACAATTTTCCCGAGATGATCGATAGGGAGATCCATAATCCGGCTGCGGCCGCTGAGCTCGAGGAGGCGGAGGATCTCCGCAACTTCCTCCAGTGGAGTAAGAGGGCCCTGGTGAAGACTGTCTCAGTCCTTCACCACGTAGAGCCCCTAGTAGTGCTGGGTCGGGGTGCCCGTGATGAACTGGATGCCCTTCGGGAGGCCCAGGGTGCTAGCACTCGAAAGATCGATGTCTCGCCTTAAGGAGATGGAGGAGAAGCTAAAGACTACGGAGGAGGACCTCTCCTTTACTCAGGGCGAGCTGAAGGCTTCGGGGAAGGTAGGTGCGACTTTGAGGTGGAGCTCAAAGAGGAGAAGAAGAAAACTGAAGAGCTTACAGGCGAGTTGGACGACCTTCACCTTTCCTCGACTCAGAGCATTTCCAAGCTTGAGAGTGAAGTGGACGAGATGCAGGCAACCTTGGCTGACTCTACTCTGGTTGTGGCCGTTTTATCAAAGACCAAGTCCACATCATAGCTCCCGCCGTCGATCTTAGCCAAGTTGGTATGTACACGAAGATCGAGGACGGGAAGCTGGTCGTTGTGGACCCCAACTTTCCTGAGGAAGCTCTCTCCACACCTCCTTCCAACCTCGATGTCCTGGCTTCCGAGACTGCAGTTGATGCCAATGCCTCCGACGTCAATCCTCCCGATGCTTGATTTTTGTTATTTGTATTTGACATTTTCCTTTGCCTTTACTTTCATTACTTTTATCCGGGTTCCCTTCGGAGTTCGTGCCGGTTTAATACTTGTACACTTTTCCCGGGTTCCCCTCTTCGGGGTTCGTGCCGGCTTATTTTGCTCGGGCTCCGAGATTATAATACTCATTTTATACTTGTATCTTGCAATGTGGCTTTACTTATTCGTGCTAGTATTTTTAACTTATTTGATTTAGCCTTTCCCATCAATAACCGACTCGGGTTTTTAGTTTTAATAACCATCTCGGATTCTATTTCAACTTAATTAAACCAACTCAAGTTTTATTTTGTTTTACCAACCCGGGTTTTTACCTTCTCGGGGTCTTAACCAACTTGGATTTTAATTATTTAACCAACTCGGGTTTTGACCTTCTCGGGGTCTTAACCAACTTGGGTTTTGTTTATTTAACCAACTCGGATTTTGACCTTCTCGGGGTCTTAACCAACTTGGGTTTTGTTTATTTAACCAACTCGGATTTTGACCTTCTCGGGGTCTTAATCAACTCGAGTTTTGACCTTCTCGGGGTCTTAACCAACTTGGGTTTTAATTATTTCGTGACGGGTTAGAACCTCGGACACTAATATAGAATATCAAACACAAAAAATACGAAAAGGAATGATTTATTAATGTCTTCTCGAATCCGCCTCGTTAAAACCTCCTAGGCAAAACCCTCTTTAGGGCAAAATCCCGTGGTAGGAAAGAGTACGAATTGAGGTATCACAACTTACAATAAAAGAAAATTACAAATAAAACTTCCTAAGGTTCGTGGCATTCCACGACCTCGGAATTTCTTTTTCCTCTAGAGTTTCTAGCTTGTAAGCTCCTTTCCCTAGGGATTCTTTTACTCTGTACGGTCCTTCCCAGTTGGCCGCAAGTTTCCCTTATCCCGGGTTTGGAACTCCGATGTTGGCTCTTCTCAGGACGAAGTCTCCTTTCTTGAACCTTCTCGGCTTGACCCCTTGGTTATATCTTCTTGCTACCCTTTGCTTGAGGGCTTCTTCATGGATCTTGGTCGCGTCCCGATCTTCTTCAATCATATCAAGCTCCGCCTTCCTAGCTTCCGAGTTGTGAGTTTCTTTGTAACTCACAACTCGGAAACTTGGCTCCCCGAGCTCGACTGGAATCATGGCTTCACTACCATAGGAGAGTCTGAAAGGACTTTCTCCCGTGGTGGATTGTGGCGTCGTTTTGTAGGCCCATAGGACACTCCCGAGCTCTTCTGCCCAAGATCCTTTTGCCTCATCGAGCCTTTTCTTCAGCCCCCTTAGGATCACCTTGTTAGCGGCTTCGCATTGCCCATTAGCTTGGGGGTGCTCTACACTAGTGAACCTTTGCTCAATGTTCCATCCTTGCAGGAAATCTCGGAACTTCTTGTCAGTGAACTGTGTTCCGTTGTCCGAGATTATAACCTTTGGGACCCCGAAACGAGTTATTATGTTCCTCCATACGAACTTCCGACATTGAGCCGCTGTAATGAACCCGAGAGGTTCAGCCTCAATCCAATTGGTGAAGTAATCAACAGCCACTATTAGATACTTCACCATGCCCGGAGCCGTTGGGAAGGGTCCGAGAAGATCAATGCCCCACTTATCAAAGGGCCATGACGCCGAGATCGGGGTCATCTCCTTGGGAGGCGCACTGTAGTGGTGATTGTGTTCTTGACACTTCACACATTTTTTCACATATTCCGCCGCATCCTTCTTGAGAGTTGGCCAAAAGTATCCAACTCGGATGACTTTCAGCGCTAGGGGTTGACCTCCGAGGTGGTTGCCCCCTGCGCCCTCATGAACCTCCTCGAGGACGTACTTGGCTTGTTCCCTGTCCAGGCACTTAAGCAGTGGTTGGCTGAACCCCCTTTTATACAACTGGTCCTCGACCATAGTGTAGTACGGGGCTCTTCTCTTCACTGTCGCCGCGGCTTTTTCATCATCTGGAAGGATATCGAGCCTGAGGTATTGGGCGAGCTCGGAGATCCAAATCGGAGACGTTGTCAAGGCCGCGACTTCTTGTTGCTCTGCTATTGATGGCCTTTCTAGGGTTTCTTGGATCAGTGTTTTGCTTGTCCCCGTAGGCCTAATGCTCGCGAGCTTTGACAGCACATCAGCTCGGGCATTCTCCTCTCGAGGTAT
Source organism: Aeschynomene evenia (assembly GCA_013621005.1). Lineage (NCBI taxonomy): Eukaryota > Viridiplantae > Streptophyta > Magnoliopsida > Fabales > Fabaceae > Aeschynomene > Aeschynomene evenia. Next base: position 15,219,507 of record CM024268.1, read on the forward strand.
GTATCTTACCTCGACTTTTCGTAATGGTTTTAATAATTCGTTTACCATCTTCATATATTTTTTTATTTGCTCATCGTGGGCCTGGTATTCGCCCCCGATTTGAGAAACAACAATCTGAGAATCGCTGCAGATGGTGAGTTCTTGAGCCCCGACGTCATTTGCTAACTTCAATCCCGCAATCAGGGCTTCGTACTCCGCCTGATTGTTGGAAGCTCGGAACTCAAATTTCACTGACATCTCCACTTGGATTCCTAGATTATTTTCTAGGATGATGTCGGTTCACTGCCTTTTAGGTTCGAAGATCCGTCAACAAATAAGGTCCACTGGACCTTTTCTTCTTCATCATCCACCATTTCCCTCACAAAGTCGGCCAAGGCTTGTGACTTAATTGCATTCCGAGGTTCGAAAATCAGGTCGAACTCGGAAAGTTCTACTGCCCATGACACCATTCGTCCTGCCAAGTCGGGCTTTTGTAGAATTTGCCTCATAGGGTGGTTTGTTCTTACTACCACCGTATGGGCTTGGAAGTATTGCCTCAGCCTTCTCGCGGTTGTGATGAGTGCAAATGTCACCTTCTCTAACTTCGGGTATCGGATCTCGGGACCCTGCAATGCTTTACTCACGAAGTATATAGGCTTTTGTGTTTACTCTTCCTCCCTTACTAGGGCCGCACCTACAGCTAGCTCCCCTACCGAGAGGTAAAGGTACAACCTTTCTCCGACCTCTGGTTTAGACAAGATTGGGGGAGCCATTAGGTACAACTTGAAGCCTTGAAAAGCTTCTTCACAGTCCGGAGTCCATCTGAAGTCTATCTTTTTCTTCAACAGCTCGAAAAGTGGCAAGGACTTCCGAGCTGACAGCGGGAGGAACCTTGGCTTCTCAGTTTTTCGAACACGACTTCAAGATCGGAGATCGTGTCTTCCTTATTTCTTGTTTTTACCAGCATGTCGTCTATATAGACTTCCATCCTGGTTCCAATCTCCCCCTTAAAGACTCTGTTCATGAGCCGCTGGTAGGTGGACCCGGCATTCTTCAGACCAAAGGGCATAACCTTGTAGCAATAATTAGCCCTTGGCGTGATGAATGTAACACCCCGATTTTCATTAAGTCATAATCAAGGAAAATTAAGGGTAATTGACCTTGGTTAGAATTTAATTAAGTTTGGGTGGATAAGTTTCTTCTAGTAAACCATTATGTGTTTTGTGATCCAAGTGTATGTATAAGTGTTATACGATCTATGTGTGTTTATTACATGTTATGTGGCTTAAGTGTATAGATATGTGCATGCATTGTATATTATGTGAATTATGTGTATGTTTTTTATGATGGTTGAGGTTGGGGGTGATATGTAGAGGTTATAGCACGAGTCGGGACGTTTTACAAGTGTTTTGGGGCCATTTTACAGCCCAGTAATCGATTACAGAAGGCTGCTAATCGATTACACTGCACAGACTTTCGAATCTGTGCATTTTGAAAGGCTGTAATCGATTACAAATTCGTGGTAATCGATTACAGACTGTGCAGTAAGGGTTTTTAGTGCGTTTTAAGTTACGTATGGGCCCCACGATGACTCTAAACCATATATAACCGAGCCACCACGTGAGAAACCCTAATCCTCATTTCAGAAACACTCCAAACACTCTCTCTAATCCTTGTGCCTCCATTTTTCTTCTTCTCTCTCAAGAACTCAAAGCCATAACCATTCCAAACCACGAAACTCACATCAAACCTTACCCGTTCACGAAACCGATCACATATTTGTAATCCTCACACAAAGATACACCCTTCTACCGATTGCAATACATCAACAGGATTCATATTCATCACCGCATCGTTCGTAGGTCTAGAGAGAGAAAGCTAGAACGAGGGTTTCACCGGGAAAAGTTCGTCTCTATGTTTTTATTTTAATTTCTTCAAGAGGTAGGGTTTTAGGCATTCTTTATTCTCTATAATTTCATGCATGATGATGGGTATATGATGATGTTGTGGTGGTTGTTCGTTTTTCTCATTAGGGTTCATGAAAGGGTTATGTTTTACCGATTGATTTTCAAAGAGAAAGAGTTTTTACCGATTGAAAAGTGTTTAGAAAGTATTTTACCGATTGATTTAGGATTGTCTATGTTTCCTATTGATTGGGATGATTCTAGATTAAAGTTTTAGCCATTGACTTGTGAAAATCGTGTTTTAGAAACTCTAGAATATGAGTTTTCGCGTTCGTAATCGATTACAAGAGGTTCGTAATCGATTACGAGCTGAGAATTTCCAATCGCGAGAAAACATGACTCTTTGGTAATCGATTACAAGGTCTGTGTAATCGATTACTGTAATCGATTACAGCCCCGTTGTAATCGATTACAGCACTGCAGATTTTACGAAAATTAACTGTTTTGACCCTTTTATGTACCCTAATGCGTTCTACGACCTGTATAAATGTTATATATGATTTATGCATGATTTATATATGATTATATGAGCTATAGAATATGTTTATATGTTGTTACGATATTAAAGTACGATTATACATTAGTATATGTTATATTTGTATATGTTATTATGTAATGTTATGAGTTGTATGTATGTTTAAACGCTATGAGATAATGTTAAGTTATGAATTAATGTTGAAATGATCTTAATGAATTAACTCTGTCATCCGGTAAAGGTTAAAAGATGTTCTGAAAGATACTCTGATGCTCTGAAAGATCTCTGTTGATTCTGAAAGATTTGTGATAATTAAAAGACGTTCTGAAATATCTCTGATATTCTGAAAGATTAAAATACCTTGTAGCCTTCAGCTTGTGATGAGTGTTGTAGGGAGGGGTGGCATCCTCGGCTGCAACTCCTTCACTTGAGGAAGGTGAACTGTACCCCCTCTTCCCCGTGTGTTTTAGGATGAGCTCATGCCTAGGGGCCGGATTGTAGCTAGGAATAAGGATGGGAGGGAGGCTTTGCCATGTCTGACAGATTCAAAGTAAAAGTTAATAACAAGATACTCTGAAAGAAAGCTCTGATATATGTTCTATTATGTTATATTTTCCTTACTGATATTTAGAAGCACAAAGTACACTACACAGAGACCTTTAATTATGATATGTTATATGTATTAAATAAAATGAACGAGACGCACTTAGGTAAGACGTTCCGGGAAAAGATTGTTTTAAACTTATATCTGAAATGAACTCATTCATGCTTCACTTATTTTATAATTAAACCCGGGGCGGCTTGCTCTACTGAGTCACTTTCCAGTGCTCACCCTATGTTTTTCCCACCTTTTAGAGGAGCAGACAGAGTAGGATGTCAGAGCACACGAAGAGCCCGTGCAGACTTAGTTTATGATATAGTTCCTTAGATATCAGAGACATGTTTTATTTCCTTATCAGATGTTATGATTTTTATGCTTCTGCTACGTTTATTCATTTATTATGTTTTCTGAGTCCGGACCTTTGTTAGCCGGCAACTATTTATTTACTCGTATTTATGGTGGAGTCTCATAGGTCACAGTTTTTGGCTTATGGGGAGAGACCTAGTATTTATTTCGTGTTCGTTACTTGATGGAAGTTATTTATATGATGAGGTATTTTCAGTAGATGTTTGTATCGCTTATATTATCGCTTATCATATGCGCAAAGCCCTTATTTTCTGTTCCGCGAATGTTTACGAAAAATCTATTCCCGCCTATTTTCCGCGTATTATATTTTAAATATAAAGATAAAACATGATAATAGGAGGTAACCCTTATGAAATAGCCTAAAATGACTTAAGCGTTAAGGGCTATCTAGTAGGGTGTTACAATGAATGTCGTCTTCTCCTCGTCATCGGGATTCATTGGGATCTGGTTGTACCCCGAATAGGCGTCCATGAAGGACAGGAAACGGAACCCCGATGCGGCATCCACTAAGCTATCAATGCTTGGAAGTGGGAATGGGTCCTTGGGACAAGCTTTGTTCAGGTTAGTATAGTCTACACACATCCTGAGCTTCCCATTTGTCTTCGGTACCATTTCGACGTCGGAGAGCCACGTCGGGTACTAGACCTCTCTGATGAAATTGGCCCTTAGCAGTGCTTCAACTTGCTCAATTACTGCTTGGGTCTGCTCCTCCGACATCCTCCTCTTCTTTTGTTGTGCCGGCTTGGTGCCCGGGTACACAGACAGGTGGTGGCTCATGACCTCGGGACTAATCTCGGGCATGTCTTTTGCTTCCCAGGCAAAGAGGTCGGCGTTTCTCTTGAGAAATGGATCAGTGCCCCTTTACCTACAGGACTTAGGTTAACACTAACTGAGTAATCTTCTCGGAGCTTTCTCCGATCTGCACCTCTTCTAGTTGGCCTTCTAGCTCCGGCCGAACTGGGTTCCGAGATCTCATGTCAAGCTCGACATTATTGACCTCCAGTCTTGGTTTTTTCTTTTCTTTTTCCCCTATTTCTTTTTCTTTTTCTTTTTCTTTTTCTTCTCCTTCCTCGCCCTTGGTCCTTTCCTTGACCTTAACTGTTGATACAGCATTTCCGAGCTGTGACCTGGCATCCTGATGGAATCATAATCACATGCTTTTTGATCCCTTTGTTTGCGAATTTTAGTGGCAATAATTGTTTTGATGATCTTTATTATGTATTGATTGTTTCTTCATGTCAATCATCAGGAAATTCACAAATTGCTGCTAACTTTGCCTAAATGTCATTGATTTCTGGTCATGCACTTCATGAACATTCATTTAGTGTGTTTATATGATTAGGAAGTTGATTGGAGCACAAGGAAGGGAGCAAAAAGCTAGTGCAGAACTGCAGAGTTCGCGGGCCAGCCAGTCCGAGTCGCATGCGAAGGAGAGGCATTCCAGAATCGAAACCAATTTCAGCAGCTCGCATGCGAGCACCCCCGAGCTCGCCGGCGAGTCCCCCTATTTCTCGCATGCGAAGCACCTCAAGCTCGCATGCGAGCCTACGTCGTGCTGACAAGAATTTTTAATTGCAATTTAGTACCTCTTAGATTCCTTGAATTTGCTATTTTGGGACATGTATATATACCTCTTGTCAGAGGTCCTTGGCACGTTTTCCAACCCTAATTTGCCACTTTTACATTTTGTTAGAGTTCTAGAGAGAGAAGCTCCAACTTCTCTCTAGGATTTTAGTTATCTTCTCCATTTTGTGTCCAAATTCTGGTTTGATTCTTAAAACTCTTGTTAACTCTTGCTCATTTCATTAATGTTATTTTGTTTCTCTCATTCAATGGCTGAGTAGTTTTTCTTGTCTTAGCATTCTTGGTTTTTTACCCTAGTGTAGTTATTTATGAGGTTTTTGATACTTGTGATTACTTTTCTAATGTGTGTGATCATGTTCTTGGTTTAATATGAACTCCTACATGTATGTGGATTAATGTGTGTGTAGGTTTTTTATTTATCAGAAATATATGTTGGATTTTCTAGATTAAGAAAGTCTTATATGTGTTTCAAGTGATGTGGTTGAGCAATAGATTGATTGGTTTATTGTTTGATTGAGTTTATGAACATGGTTTTAATTTCGGATTAGGAATTTAATATTGGTTGATACATAGAAGTTATCTTGGGCTTAGTCATTTCAGATTAGAAGTGGTTAAATTCAAGTAATCTAAGTATTAACTTATGCACACCTTGTGTTTGTTGAATTGCATGTGTCAAAGTCAATGATTGAGTAATCTAGCTAGGTGTGAATTCCTTGATGCCAAGTCTCTTTATTAATTAAATTTACTTGTTTAATTGTCTTCCTTTTTATCAAAAACCAAAACCCCCCATTGTCTTTATTTTTAGCACATAGTGATCAATTGAAATTGCTTCCTTGAGAGACGACTCGTGTTGACTTCCACTAGCTACTTAGCTTGTGGCTAGCTATACTACTATAGCTAATTAATTCAATACGTTTTTGGGAACTTGTTTTCAATTCTAAGTTGGTTGTAGCTAAAAGAATTTACGACGCTTTTAGCTACGTCAATTTTTGGCGCCGTTGCCGGGGAAGCTAATTTATTTGATCATTGTGTTTGTTTGTTTTTGCTTGTGTATATACTCTACTTTTATATTTCTGTTTTTGTGCATATTAATTAGTATAGTATTTAGTTTTGTTTTATTGTATCTTCTTTGATCTTTTCACTATCGGTTATAGTCTCTATGAATGACTCGATCGCACACCGATTCGACCTTACAACGCTTTGATCCCGAAATCGAAAAAACTTTGAGGGAATTAAGGCGGTCAAGAAGGTTTGAAGGTGTAGAGGACATAGAGCAATCTTTCGGTATACCGGGACGCTCTCGTAGTGAGGGTGCTAGTGTAGATACCGATATTGATAGTGCTTTTGGCCCTGAACTTTTTGACTTCTCTGTTAGTGTTTCAGGAAGCACCAGTTACATGGATGGGCAAGAACTCTCGATTAGGGAGCTCACCGCTCCCGATGTGAACAACCAACCGCTTGGCATCATCTATCCGAATGTGGGGGCTGACTTCGAGTTGAAGGGGGCTTTGATCCACCGATTGCCCAAGTTCCATGGGTTGTCGGGTGAGGACCCCCACCAACACCTCAAGGAGTTCCACTATGTCTGTGCCACCCTATGCCCTCAAGGTGTGGGGGAGGATCATGTAAAACTCTGCGCTTTTCCCTTCTCCCTAGAAGGAGCCGCCAAGCAATGGCTCCTCAACCTTCCAAATGGAGCTGTGACTTCTTGGCTAGGGATGAAGAGGGTCTTTTTGGAGAAGTACTTTCCGGCATCAAGGGCGGGTGCCATCCGGAAAGCAATTAGTGGAATCCAACAGCACCCCGGAGAGTCTTTGTATGAATATTGGGAAAGATTCAACAAGCTTGTGGATAGCTGCCCCTTCCACCAAATCCAAGAGCCCCACCTCATTCAATACTTCTATGAGGGGCTCTCCTTCAATGATCGTTGCAATATTGATAGCTCAAGTGGAGGAGAACTTTTGGACAAGTCTCCAACCGCCGCAAGAGAGTTGATTGACACCATTGCCTCCACCCATCAACAATTTGGCTCAAGAAACTATGCCACTTCAAAGGGTGTGAATGAAGTATACCCCACAGATCTCTCCCACCAACTTTCAGAGATGACAAGAGCCATCAAGCAACTTGCCATCACCCAACAAAAGCTCATGACTTACCCATCCTCTCCTTCCATCCAACAAGTTGTGGGATTTGTGCAAGTGACCATCCCACTGACACTTGTCCTCAATTGATGGAGGAATACTCTACTGTGGAGGCTACTTCTCAATTCCAAACACATCAAGGGAATCAGCCCTACGGTAACACTTACAATCCCTCTTGGAGAAACCACCCCAACCTTAGGTGGAGCAACCAAAACCAAGGTCAATCCTCAAACCCCAACAACTCTTACATGCAACCTTCAAACTTCAACAACCAACTGAGGTACCAACCACACCTTCCCCCACCTAGGCAAACCCTCCCAATTCAAGCACCACCACAAGCTCCACCACTTCAACCAACCTCAAGCGAAGGTTCCGAACTCCAACAAGTCCTCAAAATGCTTGCGGAGCAAAATAAGCGCTATGATGAATTGAAGATGGAGATTCTACAAATGAAGAATTCACAACAAGCCTCCTCAAGTAACCAAGCGGCCTCCATGCCTTCTCAAACCATTCCTAATCCAAAAGGGGATGTACATGCCATCACTTTGAGATCGGGTGCAACTTTGCCCGATAGAGAGGTCCTTCAAAAAGTAGAGGAGCAAAGGGTGGAATTAGAAGAAGATGAGGAGGAGAAGAACGGAGCGGAAACGGGTGAAAATATTCAAAAGGGTGGAGAGAAGGTAGTGGAAGAAGTGGGAGCATCTTTGGAGAAGGAGCAACCAATCCGGTTGCCCTTCCCTCAAGTTCATCAAAAAGAAAGAAGGAGCAAGGTTGAGATGGATCCTGACCTCCTTGAAACATTCAAGAAGGTGGAAGTAAATATTCCTCTCTTGGACGCTATCAAACAAGTGCCCAAGTATGCCAAGTTTCTCAAGGACTTGTGTACTCACAAGAGGAAAATCAAAGGGGAGAAGGCACAAGTAAACTCAACCTCACTTACCCCACCACTTCCACAAAAATTTCAGGATCCGGGATCTTTTTCCATACCATGCGTTATTGGAGGTTTGGCGGTGAAGGATGCTCTGGCTGATTTGGGGGCTGCCATCAATGTCATGCCTAAAGCCATCTATCAAGCACTCAACTTTGGAGAGCTGAAGCCTACCGATTTGCTCCTTCAATTTGCAAATCGGAGTGTGCAAAGGCCCGAAGGACTCCTTGAAGATGTTTTGGTAAAGGTAAATGACCTTATCTTCCCTATGGATTTCTATGTTTTGGATACTGAGGACTCTGCTCCACTAGACCAGCAAACTCTCATCCTTGGCCGACCCTTCTTGAAAACCGCAAGAGCCAAGGTCGATGTGTTTGCTGGTACTTTGGACATAGAGTGTGGAGACTTGAAGGCTAGGTTTTGTCTCAAAATGGCTATGAAACATCCCTCCGAAACTCATTCGGTTTTCTCCGCTGATATAATTGAAGATTTGGTAAATGTTGAAGCGGAGGGATGGTTTCAAGAATTGGACAAAGACCTAACCTTGTTGGAATTTGATTCAGAAATGAGTACAAGCTGTGAAATTGTCATGAAAGCTCAAATTGTGCAAGGATTGTGAGGATGAATTTATTAAGGTGTTTGGGGATGATTTTGAAGTCTTTACCCTTGTTTTAGAAGATAAAACTCATCCAACAACCTTTGCACAGTAAAACAAAATGCAGCAGTAAAAATTCTGCAGCAGGGCTCGCCTGCGAACTCCCCTGGAGTCGCATGCGAGAGGGACCCAACTCAGAAACAAAATCGAAATTTAGGTCCCTCGCATGCGAGCCATGCTGAGCTCGCCAGCGAGCTAGCCCATCCTGCACCAGATTTTCTTTCGATTTCTTCACAATCTGGGCTTGTCTCATCCCTTTCCCCCCTTCCTTTGAAAAATTCTTCCCCTTCTGAAAAAGAATCAACTCTGGAACTAAAAACTCTCCCCTCTCATTTAAAATATGCTTTTTTGGGGGACTCTGAGTCTTTTCCGGTGATTATAGCCAAGGGTTTGCTTAAAGAGGATGAAATCAAACTTTTGAATGTTTTGAAAACGCACAAGCAAGCCATTGGTTGGAATCTCTCGGACCTTGTCGGTATTAGCCCTTCAATTTGTACTCACCATATCTTTTTGGAAGAAGGGGCTAGACCGATTAGGCAACCTCAGAGGAGAGTGAACCCCCTCATCTTTGACGTGGTCAAAAAGGAGATTTCTAAGTTACTACAAGCGGGAATCATCTATCCTATTTCTGACAGTGAATGGGTGAGTCCGGTGCAAGTAGTACCTAAGAAGTCCGGAATTACTGTGGTTAAAAATGAGAGGGATGAGTTGCTTACTACCAGGGTCCAAAATTCATGGCGGGTGTGTATTGATTACCGCCGCCTAAATAGTGTGACCCGCAAGGACCATTTTCCTTTGCCTTTTATTGATCAAATGTTGGAAAGGCTTGTGGGACAGTCGCACTATTGTTTCTTGGATGGGTTTTCCGGATACTTCCAAATTCATATTGCCCCTGAAGACCAGGAGAAAACTACTTTTACTTGTCCCTTTGGAACCTATGCTTACCGTAGGATGCCATTTGGACTATGTAACGCTCCTGGCACCTTTCAAAGATGCATGATGAGTATTTTTTCGGAATTTTTGGGCAAGTGTTTGAAAGTGTTTATGGATGATTTCACAGTGTATGGGACCTCCTTTGAGGATTGCTTGCAAAGCCTCTCCCAAGTTTTGGAAAAGTGCATTAAAACAAACCTTGTGCTGAATTTCGAAAAATGTCACTTCATGGTGAACCAAGGTGTTGTTTTAGGGCACATTATTTCTAAGGAGGGTATTGCGGTAGATCCGGCAAAAGTTGAGGTCATTTCTTCTCTACCTTACCCCGCATGCGTGCGGGAGATTCGTTCCTTTTTGGGTCATGCAGGGTTTTATCGGCGCTTCATCAAGGACTTTAGTAAGATCGCCAAACCGCTGACCGATCTCCTCCAGAAAGATGCGGAGTTCTGCTTTGGTGAAGAATGCAAGATTGCATTTGATAGTCTGAAGAGGAGCCTCACCTCCGCTCTGGTGGTGCAACCCCCCAATTGGGAGCTACCGTTCGAGATCATGTGTGATGCCTCCAACTATGCGGTGGGCGCTGCATTGGCACAACGGGAGGTTAAGGTACCACTTGTCATCTCTTATGCTTCACGAGCTTTAGATGCGGCACAGTCCAATTATACTGTCACGGAAAAAGAGTTGCTTGCCATTGTCTTTGCCTTGGAAAAGTTTCGTTCTTACTTACTTGGCTCGCACGTGATAGTGTATACGGACCATTCCGCTCTTAAGTTCTTGCTCAAAAAGCCGGATGCAAAGCCTCGCCTAATTAGGTGGATGCTTTTGCTTCAAGAGTTTAACTTAGAGATTCGGGATCGAAGCGGCAATCAAAACTTGGTTGCCGATCACTTGAGTCGGATTGAGCATCTTAAGGATGACCCAATTCCTCTCAATGATCGCTTCCCCGATGAGAAGCTTTTAAGCATCACTGCCACTTCTCCTTGGTTTGCGGACATCGCAAACTATTTGGCCGCCAAGGTGACTCCCACACACTTTTCAAAGGCCCAAGTGGCCAAACTCAAGTGTGATTCCAAGCAATATGTGTGGGACGACCCTTATCTATGGAAATTTTGCGAGGACCAAGTAGTGAGGCGATGTGTGCCAAACCATGAAATGGAGTCCGTTCTCAAGTTTTGTCACTCTCAAGCATGTGGTGGCCACTTCGGACCGCAACGCACCTCTCGAAAGATTTTAGAGTGCGGTCGCTATTGACCATCACTCTTTAAAGACTCATTTGAATTTTGTAAAAAGTGTGAGAGTTGTCAAAGGACGGGGAAAATATCCAGGAAGAACGAAATGCCCCAACAACCCGTTTTGTTTTGTGAAATTTTTGATGTGTGGGGAATCGACTTCATGGGTCCTTTTCCCGTTTCCTCTGGTTTTGCATATATATTGTTGGTTGTTGATTACGTGTCGAAGTGGGTTGAGGCGATCCCCACTCGCACGAATGACTCTTCTGTGGTTTGTGCTTTTGTTCGTTCAAATATCTTTTGTCGTTTCGGCACCCCAAGAGCCATCATTAGCGACCAAGGCACTCATTTTTGCAATCGTAGTTTTGAGGCGCTGCTCCGTAAGTATGGGGTTTCACATAGGGTGTCCACACCCTATCATCCCCAAACTAACGGGCAAGTCGAGGTGTCCAACCGGGAAATCAAATCTATTTTGGAAAAGGTAGTTGGACCCTCTAGAAAAGATTGGAGTGCTAGGTTGCATGATGCTTTATGGGCGTATCGGACCGCCTACAAAACTCCGATAGGAATGAGCCCCTTTCGGATTGTTTTTGGCAAGGCGTGTCATTTGCCTGTTGAGTTGGAGCACCGCGCTTATTGGGCGGTGAAACAATGCAACATGGATCTTGAGGCCGCCGGATGGAAAGAAAGTTGAAATTGCAGGAATTGGAGGAGCTGAGGCTTGAGGCGTACGAAAGTGCGCGGATTTACAAGGAGAAACAAAGCGTTCCACGATCGGAACATCTTGAGGAAGGAATTCAAGGCGGGTGACAAGGTCCTCCTATACAATTCAAGGTTGAAATGGATGGCGGGAAAGCTTAGGTCAAGATGGGATGGACCGTTCACCATAGTCTCCGTCTTCTCGCATGGTGCGGTTGAATTGGAGAATGAGCAAAAACAGAAGTTTAAGGTGAATGGGCACCGGTTGAAGCTTTTCCAACCACAAGAGGCTGATTCCGGAGCCTCTGCAGACGTCTACCTTCAAGAGCCGATCTACCCGCCATAAGCGGTTCACCCGTCCAACTTAGGGACGTTAAACCAAAGTGCTTGGTGGGAGACAACCCACCGGTAAGTTTCCATTTCATATTTTTCATACTTTAGGGTAGTGTAGATAATAAATTTTGTAGTGGCTCGCATTTGAAGTTGTGGGAGTGCCTAAAATCTGATTTCAGCAATTTCTGGGCAATTTTGGTTCTGCAACAGCACCTTCTCGCATGCGAGACCCTCCGAATCGCATGCGAGTTTGTTCTGCCCCCACTCGCATGCGAGCATCTCCGGACTCGCATGCGAGCCCGACCCGATTTGTGACCGAACGGGGGAAAACTGTTTTTAAAAAAAGGAGAACCCCACCCCAAAACCCTCACACCGTCTCAAACTCTCAAACCCACTACTCACACAAGCACACACTCCACTACCACTCAGTGCTGCCGCCGCCGCACCTCCGTGCCTCCGCCGCCGTGCCGCCACCATCCTCCTCTTTCTCTTTTTGCATCTCACCATTTCATTCAAGGGTTAGTGTTTTGTCTTTCAAATTCTTGTTTTTTTTTAGGAAGTGAATGTTAGGGTTAAGGTATTTGTACAATGTTCTTGCATCTGGCTATTTACTTGCTAGAGATTGATTAGGGTTAGGCTGCATTTAGGGTTGTTAGTTTTCTCTTGGCTAATTGTCACAGAAGCTCGCTGCAATGGCAGGTCGGGCAGTGCTCGCATGCAAGCACCCTCGAATTCGCATGCGAGTGGTTCCCTCTGCAACTCCATATTCTGCGACAGCACTCGCATGCGAGGCCCTCGAACTCGCATGCGAGTGGCCTTGCTATTTTACAGATTCCCTCATCTTGCTCCTTTCTCTTGCTGTTTTCATTGTTATTTTTCTTTTGTTGTCTGTTTTAATTAATCCCGATCACTTGTACATTCTTCTTAACTTCTCTTTAAATCTTTTGCACTAACATATTCTAACTCTTGATTCTCTTTTGTATTGGCTGCCTTTTCTGTTTTCTTTTTTGTTTTTTGTTTTTTTTTTCTGGTTGTGCTTTGCAGATGCCTCGCTGTGCTTCCCGCCCTCAGGCTGACCGCCAAGATGATGAGCCTATGAATGAAACTCCCAACGATGCATTCACCTTCGGTACATTGGAGGCCGAAGTGTACTTCAACGCAAACACAAGGAGAAGGCCGATTGTCTCGGAATGCCGACTGCAATTCCGGAATTCCCCTAATGGAGTTTTGGACAATGTGGTGGCGGGAGTGGAAGAGAGGGGGTGGCAATTTATGTTGGATAGGGAGCCCGGACCATCAAATGTCACGTTGGTTCGGGAATTCTATGCTAACTTGGGCCCGATGGACACCCCTTACGTCCACCTCCGTGGACGGCAAATATTGATCACTCCTCAAGCAATAGCTGATGTCCTTGGGGTTCCCTTCCTAGGATGGCTGGATGAAACGGAAAACTACCTTGTGAATGTGGGGTACAGAGAGGCACCAGCAGCCTTGCAAGCACTGACATACCCAGGAGCAGAATGGGTGATGTCTGCAACAAATCCGGATATGCCTCTCCGTGTCCAATCCCTCCACTTGACATTGCCAGGCCGGGCTTGGCAGAGGCTGAGCAACTGCTACATTGACCCTACAAGACACCTCTCTGACATCCGATTGGAGCCTGCACTCCGTCTGTTCTGTCTCCACACCGGGAAGCGCACGTGCTTAGCCTCCACCATCCGCTCAATCATGTGGGACGCTCGCAACAAGGATACCAGGACAGCACTCCCCTTTCCGCAGCTGATCACGGAGATGGCCCGGCGGGCGGAAGCCCCCTTTTGCCCCTCAGGATGAGATCAGCCAAAAAGCGATTGTCATTGACTTCTCATCTCTCTCAAAATATGACATTCGCACTCATCCTGAGCTTCTGGAGAAGGCCAACAAGAGGGCCCAAAAGAAAAAGCCCGAGCTAATAATTCCTGATGAGATCAACATCTCTGCCGGTGCCAGTGGCTCCAACCAACCCCCTCAGAGGAGCATCTTACAGCGTCTGGATGAGCTGGAAGAAAATCAAATCACCATGAAGAGGGAACTAAAGAGCCATACCACAAAGATGGTGAGGGAGTTGGAGGGGCGAGTCATGAAGAAGCTTGATCGGATCTTGGCTTGCTTCAAGGCACCCAGCAAGAGCAAGGCAAAGGGCAAGGCAAAAGGGAAAGGAAAGAGGCTGGCAAGCTCCGAGGAGGAGGAGGACAGCGAGTGAAAGCACACATCTGAGCAATTCTTTTCTTGTCTTTTACTTTTTGTTATTTTTGCATTCACGTACTTTGATTTCATTCTAGTTCTTTTGATTGTACTTGGTCCTTAAAGTTGTTACTCTTTGCTTGTTTGATTTTAATTCGCTGTTTATGTTATATTTAGTTTGAATTATCTTCACTTAGTTTGTTTAGTCAACTTAGTGTTTTCTTTAATTTTCTTTTTCTAGGTCCCTTTTTATTTTACTTTATTTTGGTTTTAATTCTTTTTTTTTTAGCATAAGTAGTTCCCCAACCTTGTACATACCTTAGGAGTAGAGAATACAACTTTCCTTTTATTTAGGGGTGTTCATTTGTTTGCTTTGTTGAGTGTGATCGTACATAATCTTCCATTGGATCGTGATTAATCTATCTTTATTGCATGCATTAAGTGTGAATTAGCCTAGGACTGAAATTGTGCACTTGGATATGTCCCCTGTGAGCTTTTGAGCCTCCAATGGGTGGATACATCAAGCCACTCTTCTTTCTTGTGTGCTATTGTCATTAGGTGCATTCTAGAACTTGCATGTAATCTTGTTTGAATTGTAGGGCGTACCTTGGTGTTTGGATATGATTGAGGCAATTTTTCTTCTTTTTACCTACTGCCATATGGCCAACCCTTGCATCACTCCCTTTGTGAGCCTCGTTGAGCCTTGTTTCCCTTTATTTGATTCAGCACATTACAAGCCTTGGTGTAAAACAATGACTACCCAAACTTTTAGGCTTAGGAGAGCATCTGTTCATCCTACATATGTGCATGAGCATGCATTGGGGGAACGCAATGGGACTTGCGTTGGATTAAGTGTGGGGGGGGGGGAAGGTTTTTGTAATTAGTTACTTGTAAATAAAGTTTCTGGTTTTATTGTATTTTCTTTCTTTTCATTAAAATCATAAAAAAAAAAGAAGAGAAAAGAAAAGAAAAGAAAAGAGAAAAATTTGCAAAATTATCGTTTGTACATATTTATGCTTAGCTCCAAGGTTGTAAATATAAATGAATGTGGGGAATTTTGGGATTTAGAGGATAAAACTTGGATTGGTTGAGTTCATTTGGATTGTTTGTACATGTTGCATTTCATGCTTGTGTGCATATGCTTTTGCTCTTCTCGGTCTAGGTTTTTACCTCTGCTACCCTTGCATATCATGCCCTGACCTTGGCCCCGTTACAACCCATAAAAGCCCTCTTGATCCTTGCATTCGGGTACAATCTTGTGGAGAATGAGACTACTTGCAAGCATATGGTAATGCACTGCTATCATGGATTATGAGTGTGTAACCATACACTTAGGAAAGTTGAGTGAAACACATGCCCCGAGAGGTCCTTGGGCACAATTCTTATCCTTGGTGTTTTCACATTGCATTGCCATTCCGCTTGTTTTTGATCCGATGGAGTTTTCCTTTGCGTACATCACACCCTTCAATAGTATCATTTTTGTATGAAAATTAAGCACCCTTAGTTCTAGGATGTTGTGTTTTCTCATTAGTAGGTTCAGATTTACTTGCTCATTAGGTAGTGTAGATTGACTTTTAGTTTTAGTTAGGTTTTCACCCCTTGATTTGCAATGGTGCGTTTGCATCACTTATTGTGCTTGTGTTGCTGATTTCACTTTGTGTGGGGACACACAAAAGTTAAGTGTGGGGTGTTTGATGGAATCATAATCACATGTTTTTTGATCCCTTTGTTTGCGATTTTAGTGGCAATAATTGTTTTGATGCCTTTTTGTGTTTGATTGTTTCTTCATGTCTATCATCAGGAAATTCACAAATTGCTGCTAACTTTGCCTAAATGTCATTGATTTCTGGTCATGCACTTCATGAACATTCATTAGTGTGTTTATATGATAGGAAGTTGATTGGAGCACAAGGAAGGAGCAAAAAGCTAGTGCAAACTGCAGAGTTCGCGGGCCAGCCAGTCCGAGTCGCATGCGAAGGAGAGGCATTCCAGAATCGAAACCAATTTCAGCAGCTCGCATGCGAGCACCCCGAGCTCGCCGGCGAGTCCCCCTATTTCTCGCATGCGAAGCACCTCAAGCTCGCATGCGAGCCTACGTCGTGCTGACAAGAATTTTTAATTGCAATTTAGTACCTCTTAGATTCCTTGAATTTGCTATTTGGACATGTATATACCTCTTGTCAGAGGTCCTTGGCACGTTTTCCAACCCTAATTTGCCACTTTTTACATTTTGTTAGAGTTCTAGAGAGAGAAGCTCCAACTCTCTCTAGGATTTAGTTATCTTCTCCATTTTGTGTCCAAATTCTGGTTTGATTCTTAAAACTCTTGTTAACTCTTGCTCATTTCATTAATGTTATTTTGTTTCTCTCATTCAATGGCTGAGTAGTTTTTCTTGTCTTAGCATTCTTGGTTTTTTACCCTAGTGTAGTTATTTATGAGGTTTTTGATACTTGTGATTACTTTTCTAATGTGTGTGATCATGTTCTTGGTTTAATATGAACTCCTACATGTATGTGGATTAATGTGTGTGTAGGTTTTTTATTTATCAGAAATATATGTTGGATTTTCTAGATTAAGAAAGTCTTATATGTGTTTCAAGTGATGTGGTTGAGCAATAGATTGATTGGTTTATTGTTTGATTGAGTTTATGAACATGGTTTTAATTTCGGATTAGGAATTTAATATTGGTTGATACATAGAAGTTATCTTGGGCTTAGTCATTTCAGATTAGAAGTGGTTAAATTCAAGTAATCTAAGTATTAACTTATGCACACCTTGTGTTTGTTGAATTGCATGTGTCAAAGTCAATGATTGAGTAATCTAGCTAGGTGTGAATTCCTTGATGCCAAGTCTCTTTATTAATTAAATTTACTTGTTTAATTGTCTTCCTTTTTATCAAAACCAAAACCCCCCATTGTCTTTATTTTTAGCACATAGTGATCAATTGAAATTGCTTCCTTGAGAGACGACTCGTGTTGACTTCCACTAGCTACTTAGCTTGTGACTAGCTATACTACTATAGCTAATTAATTCAATACGTTTTTGGGAACTTGTTTTCAATTCTAAGTTGGTTGTAGCTAAAAGAATTTACGACGCTTTTAGCTACGTCAGTTTTTGGCGCCGTTGCCGGGGAAGCTAATTTATTTGATCATTGTGTTTGTTTGTTTTTGCTTGTGTATATACTCTACTTTTATTTTTCTGTTTTTGTGCATATTAATTAGTATAGTATTTAGTTTTGTTTTATTGTATCTTCTTTGATCTTTTCACTATCGGTTATAGTCTCTATGAATGACTCGATCGCACACCGATTCGACCTTACAACGCTTTGATCCCGAAATCGAAAGAACTTTGAGGGAATTAAGGCGGTCAAGAAGGTTTGAAGTTGTAGAGGACATAGAGCAATCTTTCGGTATACCGGGACGCTCTCGTAGTGAGGGTGCTAGTGTAGATACCGATATTGATAGTGCTTTTGGCCCTGAACTTTTTGACTTCTCTGTTAGTGTTTCAGGAAGCACCAGTTACATGGATGGGCAAGAACTCTCGATTAGGGAGCTCACCGCTCCCGATGTGAACAACCAACCGCTTGGCATCATCTATCCGAATGTGGGGGCTGACTTCGAGTTGAAGGGGGCTTTGATCCACCGATTGCCCAAGTTCCATGGGTTGTCAGGTGAGTACCCCCACCAATACCTCAAGGAGTTCCACTATGTCTGTGCCACCCTATGCCCTCAAGGTGTGGGGGAGGATCATGTAAAACTCCGCGCTTTTCCCTTCTCCCTAGAAGGAGC
The DNA here is from genome assembly GCA_013621005.1 of Aeschynomene evenia. NCBI lineage: Eukaryota > Viridiplantae > Streptophyta > Magnoliopsida > Fabales > Fabaceae > Aeschynomene > Aeschynomene evenia. The sequence continues at coordinate 15,237,405 of CM024268.1, forward strand.
CGCCAAGCAATGGCTCCTCAACCTTCCAATTGGAGCTGTGACTTCTTGGCTAGGGATGAAGAGGGTCTTTTTGGAGAAGTACTTTCCGGCATCAAGGGCGGGTGCCATCCGGAAAGCAATTAGTGGAATCCAACAGCACCCCGGAGAGTCTTTGTATGAATATTGGGAAAGATTCAACAAGCTTGTGGATAGCTGCCCCTTCCACCAAATCCAAGAGCCCCACCTCATTCAATACTTCTATGAGGGGCTCTCCTTCAATGATCGTTGCATTATTGATAGCTCAAGTGGAGAGGCACTTTTGGACAAGTCTCCAACCGCCGCAAGAGAGTTGATTGACACCATTGCCTCCACCCATCAACAATTTGGCTCAAGAAACTATGCCACTTCAAAGGGTGTGAATGAAGTATAACACAGATCTCTCCCACCAACTTTCGGAGATGACAAGCGCCATCAAGCCAACTTGCCATCACCCAACAAAGCTCATGACTTACCCATCCTCTCCTTCCATCCAACAAGTGTGTGGGATTTGTGCAAGTGACCATCCCACTGACACTTGTCCTCAATTGATGGAGGAATACTCTACTGTGGCCGCTACTTCTCAATTCCAAACACATCAAGGAATCAGCCTACGGTAACACTTACAATCCTCTTGGAGAAACACCCCAACCTTAGGTGGAGCAACCAAAACCAAGGTCAATCCTCAAACCCCAACAACTCTTACATGCAGCCTTCAACTTCAACAAACAACCGAGGTACCAACCACTCACCAAAGACAACCACACCTTCCCCCACCTAGGCAAACCTCCCAATTCAAGCACCACCACAAGCTCCACCACCTCAACCACTCAAGCGAAGGCTCCGAACTCCAACAAGTCCTCAAAATGCTTGCGGAGCAAAATAAGCGCTATGATGAATTGAAGATGGAGATTCTACAAATGAAGAATTCACAACAAGCCTCCTCAAGTAACCAAACGGCCTCCATGCCTTCTCAAACCATTCCTAATCCAAAAGGGGATGTACCGGCCTCGGTCGCTCTGTCTTGAATCTCTTCCATGGTCGCTGGCTCCGACCTGGAGAGGGATTCGGCAAAGGGAGACCAACGGAGGCCGTTGATTAGCAGAGTAATTGCATTGGAGACATGAAAATCCCTTACCAAGAGCGCTTCAACGTTGAACCTTTCGAAATAGGCTCTCAACGTCTCCCCTTGCTTCTGCTTGATGTTCATCAACCTTACTGCCGACCTTGGCTTTGTTTTTCTCGTCGTGAAATGAGCTGGAAACTGGGCCGCGAGGTCGGCAAAACATTGGATTGACCATGATGGAAGACAATTATACCACTTTAGTGCCGTCTTCAGCAAGGTGATTGGGAACGCTCGGCATCGTTCCTCATCTGCTGCTCCATCATAGTCCATACGGGACTTAAATGCCTCGAGATGCTCCTCAGGGTCAGAGGTCCCGTCGTATTTCAGTCCCGACGGGGTCCGAACTGGGGGCGTCTGGTACTTCAAAATGTGGGGGGCCAGAGGTCCCTCGGCTCGGAACTGGAACCCTCCCCCCTTTCCACCGCCCGTACTTCGGTACTCGGTGTAGGTAAGGGAGTGCCCTTTGGTCGTCATAGTAATTCTGGGATTGTCGGTCCATCTCTCTTTCACGAGACCTCCTTGATCTTTCTCGGCGATCATCGTGTTCCCGAGATCGACGTTGCTCATCTAATCTCACTACTAGAAACACGCCGATTTTCGACGGATATTTCCGATGGATTTTTTTCTATCATAATTTTTCGGCGGATTTCCGGCGGACAATAACCAAAGAGGATTTCACACGAAAATCCGTCGGAAGCATGTCCGAAAAAACGCGGGAGAAACACATTTGCATTCCCGCCAAAAAATACCGGCGGGTTTCCGACGGAATTTAAAGGGTTTTCTTCTGAAAATAAATAATTTTTTTTTCTTTTTAAATTGCAAGATTCTGTCAGAAATCCACCGGAAAATATAAAAAAGTTCTGGCAGTTTTCTGAAGGAATTTGAAAAGAAAACGCGTTTTTAAAAAAAAAATTAATAAAATGGGTCTATTACGTCGGAAAACCGCCGGAATTTTTTTATATTTTCCGGCGGATTTGCGACGGATTTTAAAGAGAAAAATATTTTTTTAAAAAATTTAATAACAATTCTTAAAAGAGGCTAATCCTTCGGAAAATATAAAAAAGTTCCGATGGTTTTTGAAGAGAAAATGTTTTTAAATAAAAAATTTTAAAACAAAGGGCTATTCCGTCGGAAAAACGCCAGAACTTTTTTATATTTTCCTACAGATTTCTGACGAATTTTAGAAGCGCATAAAAGAATTTTAAAAAAAATTTGAAATTCCGTCGGAAATCCGACGGAAATCGCCGCTAAAAATTAGGTTAATGAATTTAATTTTCCGGCAGAAATCCGCCGGAAATAAGCGCATATACGAGCAGAAAACATACCCCCTCCCTCATTTGCGTCGCGCCTCCCTCTGTTGTCACTATTCTCTCTCTTTTCTCTTTCTCTTCGCCGCTTTGACCGGCGATTTCGCCGCCGTGGAGGGTGGTTGCCGGAAAAAAAATACATCATTGTGATCACGGTGAGTAGATCTACATTTTGTACCGATTGAAATTTTTGTTTGAACAATTTTTTTTAACTCTCTCTCTCTCCACCGTCGGACCTCCTCTTGCCGTCCTCGCCGCCGCCGCCCCTCCACCAAGAAAGGTAATTTTTTATTTTCTTTATTTTGTTTACCTTTTATTAAATAATATCTATTTTTATTTTTAAAAAATTTTTACCTACCACAGTTGTGCACCGCCACTGCCGCTTCACCGCTGCCGCCTGCACTGCCGCGTCCGCCTGCACCGCCAGGTATGTATGTGTTAATTTTTTTATTTTTTAATTTTCAAATTTAAAAAAATGTAATTTATTAAATATTTTCTAAATATTTATATATTCTGTTTTTTAATTTAATGTTTACTTTTAATTTTTTGTTTTTGTAATTTTAAAGTTAATTTTTAGTTCAGAACTTTTTTGTTTATTTAATAATAAATATGCTTACTTGTTTATGTTTATGATTAAGTTAAGTAATTATTATGATTATATTGTTTGTTGCTATAAACCTTAGGATAGATGACTTTGACTGAGACCGGTCCTTATCTCTGGCAATTGGTTTGAGAAATTTGTTAGGCATATATTGACTGAGTCCATTTCTGTTGTTTTTTTTTTTGTTTTTATGTGATGTACTTTATATACATTTTATTGCACTACTACATTATTAAATTTGTATTGTTGCAATATTGTTAGTATTTCAATTTTTATTTAATATATCATTTACTTGTTTTAATTTGTATAATTTAATCTGTATTTTTAAATCGTTAATCAGGTGGTAATTGAAAAAAAATGCTTTTCAGTAATAAGTGCACGAACATCGTATGGATAGGAAAAAAATTTTAAAAAAAAACCGTCGGAAATCCGACTAAAATTAATTTATAAAAAAAAATTCGTCGAAAATCCGACTGAATTTTTTTAAAAAAATAAGTCAAAATTCGTCGAAAATCCGACTGAAAATGGAAAAGTTTGTCGTTCAAATTCCGTCTAAAAACCGTCGGAAATAATTACGTGTTCCGACGGGTAATTAATTAAAAATTCGTTGGAAGTATTCCGACGAGCGTTTTTTCGACGGTTCATTTCTTAAAATTTGCCGTCGGAAATCCGACTATAACGGAAAAAACCGTCGGAAATCCGACTAAAAAACTGTCGGAAATCACCGCTTTTCTGGTAGTGTCTCGGTCACTCCTGCTTTTTATCCCGTGAGTGCCCGTTCCGACCATTTCTGGCATGGTCTTTTTGCTCCAACTCAAGCCTACGAAGACGATGGGCTAGGTCCTTGACCTTCTCTCATTCGTGGAGGCGCTTTTCTTCGACCTTCTGGTTTCGGCGTTCCTCCCTCCGAAGTTGTACCTCCAGAGGAAGTTGCCTCACCATCTCTTGTTCCAGCACTCGGAGCCTCTCCTGCTGATCCCGGATGAGTTGTATCGTCTGACGCACATCGGGATCAGTGGAAGGTCCGACCTCATTGTTTCCGGCAATCGTGCTTGGTTGCGGATTAGCCTCAGTTCCCCCTGTTGCTCCCAGAACTAGTTTGTTCTGGTTTGGGGGAGGCTGATGTTGTGACTGATCCGTTTCATGGATCGTCTCGCAATGTTTGTCCTGCGTTTCGTCCATCGGGTAGCCTGGATCTCCGAGTTTGACTAAGCGGACGATGGTTTTTGTTCTAGCCAGTTTCACGATCTTACTTCGGTCCCTTAAAAGGTAAACCGACCTCAAAGAACGTTGTGATGGGTCCCCGGCAACGGCGCCAATGTTCCGTACCTTTGACCGAGGTATGAATTGTCGCCAGAATCTGACTCCTCGCACAGCAACTCTCCAAGGCACGGGGGGTGTTTTCCCTGAAAGGACTCTGAAGCTTAAGTCAGTAATCACTCAGTGTATGGGAACTCAACTGAAAGCGTATCTGATACTCTGTGGGAACACCATATTTATAGAGGGGGATTGGAGCCATTTCTGTGCCGCCAACGCCGTACGACCCGGGATAACGGCCTCCCCGCTTTCTGCGGCGCGTTGAAGCGTCCCGCGCAGTGTCGATCGTGGCTCCGGATTTCTCGGCATCGCTATCCGCTCGCTTCTAGGTTCTGCCCTAATCGGGGGTTGATTATATCCGACCTCGGGTCGGGTCATGGGGCCCATACTCGGGTCCTGCTTCGGGTTCGGATCTCATTCCTTTGGGCCGCTAGATTGTGATTGGGCCTTGAAGGACTAATGGGCCTTTGATCTGGACTCACCCATCTCGGGGTCCGAGGTTCGACCTTGGCCTCAAGTCTCACTCACTATTTGGGCCGTAGTGGGAGTCTCGAATTGGGCCGTCGGATTGGGCCACAATCCGGGGTGTGTACAATTCCTAAATCTATCAAAGGAAAAGAAAATAAGGAATGTTGATGGCAAAGAAACTAAAATAGGAACAAGAGAGGGTTAGAAGAACGTTAGAAAAGCTTATGTTGTCATATAACAAGAGGGTTGATCAAGGATGTTCATAAAGGGAGAACAAATAATAAAAGTTGTGGACGCGAGTATGAGATTGCAGGTAAAGATCATATGGGCACCGAGGAGGGAAGGTCCCTCTACTACACAGGAAGCTCATGACAATGGATATCGTATTTTGATGAACACGTGTGAAGACAACATGTTAGGCCTTATTAACTCGAAGTACATAAAATTATTTTGCTTGATTAAATGTGATGATCAAGATTATTAAATTGTATTACATGATTTATGTTTAATGTTCATGTGTTATCTCATGTTAGTACCAATATACCAAGTTGTAAAAAAGACACATGACAAATAAAATAAAAAAGAAATAGGAAGATCATGAAATAGGACCCTGAGAATACAATCTATGTATGTGCTAGCGAGAATGATAGAAAATGTAGGGTTAAGGAAAATAATCATATAGGAATAAATGTTAATAGGACCAGTAAAAGTGAGATGAAGTTCTAGAATAGAGGTGTCTCTTGAGAAAGAATCAAGAATATGAAAAAGGTAATGACAATTTTAGATGAAGACTCAACTTTATTAATAATCTTGTAACTAAATGCAATACGCCAAGATCTACAAAAGTAATGCCTTATAAAAGATAGAAATGACCCCTACGTGAACAGTGTTTCGGTACCTAGAGTCTCAGAGCCCAGAGGGCCCTAGGAGCACACTTTCATGGCAGCCCAAACAGAATGAAATGAAGCGGACGAATATGAAATGTGCAAACAGGCACAAGCGGAACGAAATGAAAGTTTAAATAAAGAACCGAACGAAAGAGAACATAATGAAAACAAAATGAAATAGTACAGAATGTAAATATAATAGAATAAGGCTGAAATGAACTGAACTGAACATTATGAAATAGGATGAAATAGAAATATAGTACAAGACTGAGCTGAACTGAACCATATGGGACAGGAGAGAACATAACTGAACTGTACATGACGAAACTGAACTGAACAGAACTGAACGGAACGAAACGAAACTGAACTGTACAGAGAGGAACTGAACTTGACTGAATCGTATGTAACAGGACAAAACAAGATTGTCTAAAATTGAACGGAGTGAAAGGACCAAGGTTGCAAGACATAGGGCACGAGGGGTCACATCCCTCCTAGGTGCTAGGTTATAAGCACAAGGGATGCAAGTGAAAAGACCACATGTGTAAGGATGCAAAGGCAAAAGGGGTCAAGTCTTTCCTAAAAAAAGGAATCAAAGACAAAATTGTTAAAAGAAAAGGACGAGATGATAGGACCAATGGTGCAAGGTGCAAAAGCAAAGGGGTCCAAGTATTTATTGAAAAAAAAATAAGAGATACAACTCATGAAGAAAAGAGTTAGAGATACAAGGTAATGTGCACAAGTACATCACAGTTAATAAAGTTAATAAATAAGAGAGCACATGAGAATAAGATTTAACATGTGTATAGTATAATTCCCTCGAAAGAATCTATATAATATTGTAAAAGACAGGTTATGGTTGATTACCAATTTGTCCATTAATTGAGTCTCTATAAATGTGACACGTATGCAATTTTAGGTATCCTTTATTTTTATTCTTTCAAGATATTTACAAATCTTTAATGTATCTTTTAAATATTAATATTCAATATGTATCTTTTATTTTATTTAAAATAATTGATTTTATACATAAAATATTTGGAAATGATAATATTTGATTTGGAAATGTCTATTCACATTTCATAATATAAATTTGGAAAATCTTATTTCGAAATATATATGATAAAATCTTCATTATATAAATTTTCTATTTACATTCACATTATAAAAAAATCTTCTTTCGGATTCTTTTATTTGTTTATAGCATTTGATGTTAAATTATGGTCAAATCATCTATATTTATATATATATATATATATATATATATCTATATATCTTTCAACCCTTTCAACTTCATTTTTTTTCTCTTCCTCTCTTATTTTGCTCTTTTTTTTCTCTTTCTTATTTCATTTTTTTCATCTACCTTCTTAGTCATCCTTCATTTTTTTTCTATTTTTTAATTTATTTTTAATTCTTCTTCTTTTATTTTCTATTCTTCATCTGTCTTCTATATTTTTTTATTGTTTCATTCTTCTCCTCATTTTCTATTCTTCATAATTTAATATTTGACATGATTGATTAACTGTCTCACGGGAAATGTAAAACATAAATAATGAACATGTTTTTTTAAAAGAGAATAATTACGAATTATTAGTAATTATTAATGTTTGATAATTAGTGATATTTGAATATTTTACCTGTAATTTAATGATTTTTAGTGATTGATAATTAGTGAATATTTTAGAGAATTTTAGTGACTGATATTACATATTTTTAATGTTTTTTGTTAATTAGGAATAATTATGAACATGAATTAGTAATTTTTAATATTTTTATTGATTGTTGGACGGGAATAGATATAAATAATTAGTAATTATTAATGATTGATAATTATTAGTTTTGAAATATTTTCTATGATTTCAGTAGTTTTTAGTGATTGATAATATGTAAATTATGATTATTTTTGGTTGATTATTGAAAGAGAATAATTATAAATATTTTATGAATACAAATTTGATACTGAAAAAGATGAAAACTAATTATGTGATTGAATAATTTTATTTACATCCACTAATATAATAATAATTTCATTATGTATTTTTATTGTTATATTTACAAAATAAATTTATGAATAACATATTTTCATTTAACTTAATTTTATACAATAATTTTTTCATTAATTATTTAATATCTTAAACGTAAATTTGATATAATCCTCGTGCATCGCACGGGTACAAGACTAGTAGAAAAGTAAAGGACACCGTGTAATATGGAATGAGACCACAAAGACTCCACTCCTCCCTCTAGGGACCCAAGAAAAACAAGAAAAAAAATAGTAGACATGAAAATGAAATGGTAACGAGTCACGTTGTAACATAATCCCAAGTAGTGCATATCCATGGTTAAATATATATATATCTTTCTTTTGCAGGACTAATTTTTTAAAGATTACATGTTAAAAGCACATGTAGTGATAGTAGCAACATTAAAGGAGAGCTGAGAGGTAGAGGAAACCACCACATGCAGTGAAGGGAGTCATCAAGACCCTTCCTTGAAGCAAGGGTGCACTTGAAAATGAGAACCATGCAGACTAGGGGGCTTTCATGAAAGGACAAAGACAACAATTGAAAACTCTTTGCAGAACCTACCCATGGACGGTAGAGACGTGACAGTCTCTGCGTGCTGAGGACGTCACACACCCTACATCACGCAAGGGGGCTGATGTTCTAGATCAAAATTATGGAACAAATAATATTGGTTAAGTAATATGACTACAAAGGTTATTGGGCCTTAAGGGATGAAAGATGTGTGGGTGTCACATTCTAGACCTTAAGGAAAATTACCTTATGTTTTGGGGAACTATCCTTTCTGTGGTTTGGAGGAATTTGAGGTTCACCTACACCCCTAGGAGAGAGAAAAAAACATATCCCTTTCATCCGAAAAGGGGACTCGTATCTCTGTATGCCATGAGCTTCCAAACCTCTAGTTAGTTTAGAGTTTTAGAAAAAGTATCAAAAGTAGTAGAGAGTAGTTGAAAGATAACCAATATAGGTGTTAGTGAGAATTATCTGTACACTTAGTGCTTTTTATACATATCTCTAGGGTAAGGTAATTTGGTAGAGTGTTTTGGAGGTAAATAAGAGGGTATGATCACCTAGGAAGGAGTGAGATCTTGGGTCTAATCTAAGGTCACCCATCAACAAATCTTGCTTGGTACTCTAACTAAAGAAGTCAGCGGTTTATAGGAAGAAAAGGTGGAAAATGGATTATCCAAGAGTTAAGGACCGAGAGAGAGGGAAAAAGCTTAGGACCTTAGGCATTAGGGGAGGGGGCTTAACACCAAGGCATACAAGAGGGAAGGATGTGGAGAACTTGTTCCACTTCTGATACCACACCAAGGATAGTTTCTCTACTCTTCTCACCATCCAAAGAAACTCAATCTCACAATCCTTACAAGTTTACGAACTCCACCTCAAGCCAACAGAGGGGAACCAGGTGAACTTCTTGATCTGAAACAAGTAGAAATTGAAGGTTATATACTTTAAAATGTAAGATTTTACATTTTTTTGGTTGTATTATAAAATAAAGACTATATAGCTTATAAAATATTGAATCACATGAATTTTTCATATATAGTAGAAATTGAAGGCTATATACTCTAAAATGTGAAATTTCATAACTATTTTGGTTGTATTATAAAATATAACTATATCCTATAAAATATAGAATCACATGAATTTTTCACATATAGTACAAATTGAAATCTACATACTTTAAAATGTGAGATTTCACATTTTTTTGGTTCTATTATAAAATAAAGACTATAGCCTATAAAATATTGAATCACATGAATTTTCACGTATACTAGAAATTGAAGGCTATTTATTTTAAACCGTAAGATTTCACTATTTTTTAAATAGACTATAAAATAAACACTATAGCCTCTAAAATAATGAATCACATGAATTTTTTACATACAATAGAAATTGAAGGCTATATACTTTAGAATGTGAGATTTCACAATTTTTTTGGTTGTATTATAAAATAAAGACTATAGCCTATAAACTATTGAATCAAATTAATTTTTCACATATAGTAAAAATTGAAAGCTATATACTTTAAAATGTGAGATTTTACATTTTTTTAGTTGTATTATAAAATAAATTATAGCTTATAAAATATTGAATCACATGAATTTTTTTAAATATAGTAGAAATTGAAGGCTATATACTTTCAAATGTGAGATTTCACATGCTTTTGGTTGTACTATTAAAAAAAAGACTATAGCCTATAACATATTGAATCACATTAATTAATCACATATAGTTGAAATTGAAGGCTATATACTTTAAAATGTGTGATTTCAGAATTTTTTTGGTTGTATTATAAAATAAAGACTATAGCCTATAAAATATTGAATCAAATGAATTTTTCACAGATAGTAGAAATTGAAGGTTATATACTTTAAAATGTGAGATTTTATATTTTTTGGGTTTATTATAAAATAAAGACTATAGCCTATAAAATATTGAATCACGTGAATTTTTTCACATATAGTAGAAATTGAAGGCTATATACTTTAAAATGTGAGATTTTACATTTTTTTTGGTTGTATTATAAAATAAAGACTATAGCCTATAAAATATTGAATCACATGAATTTTTCACATATAGTAGAAATTGAAGGTTATATACGTTAAAGAGTAAACCCCCAAGTTGGTCCCTGACAATTTTCGTGGTGGACAAGGTAGTCTCTGACATTGAGAAATTAACAAGTGAGTCCCTGACAGTTTCAATTTTCGGACAACCGTTAGTCCCTAAATGGCTTCCGTTATTTCGTGGGACTAAAATGACTTATTTATTAATTGTTAGGGACTAATAATTTTTTTTTAATAAGAATAAATCCTATAAATTATGATATGAACATTGACTCATATTCATTCTAATTATGTATTAATTCTAAGCTACATATAACTACTCATGTAAATATTAAATCTCTATTTGGATGTATTACTATCAAAAAGCAAATATGTTGGGTAATTTTCAAATCGAAGAAGTAACAACATTTTATTACTTTAATTTGCTATGGAAAATAATTACATGCATATAATAAAAAAAAATCACAACTTAATAAATAAGACTTGTTGTTATAGTATTGTTGGGTGGGTGATATTGAGCTGAACAAAGTGTTAAACATCATGGAGCTTTCATGAGTTTAGATAAACTTGAATTGTAATGCTCCTAAATTGATAAGAGTTAACGAGTTAACTTGATAACATTGGAATTGAACACTAATAATTTGAATACAAACATTCCCTTTGCACGAGATAGAAACATATATGATAAAAATAAAATGGTCATTAAAAAAATACATTTATGATTAATTATTTATATGATTCCCTTGGTATGTAATTATATCGGAACCAACACAACTTAGAGGTCTTGTTTGATTTTTAATTTTATTTTTTATTTTCATAATTTGACGAAGAAAAATAAAAAATACAGGAAATGAATAATGAAAATGATAATGCTAAACGACGATGTAAGGTCGAAAATAGAGACCATTTTTTCTAACTATTATTTTTTTGTTCAATAAAATGTATTCTTTTTTCTCTTTTATTTACTTTTAAGACAATAAAACAAGCACAACAAATCTCGTGACCACTTAAATTAAAATTTGTTCCACGTTCTTCTGATTATGCTTGAAATCTTATTCTAAAACTGTCTTTAATTTGGTAAAGAAGCTTTTTCAAATCAATGGTGTTTTATATTAAGTTGTGATTTTTTTATTATATGCATGTAATTATTTTTTACAGCAAAGTAATAAAATGTTGTTATTTCTTCAATTGGAAAATTACTCGACATATTTGTTTTTTGATAGTAATACATCCAAATAGAGACTTAATATTTACCAGAGTAGTTATATGTAGCTTGAAATTAATACATAATTAGAATGGATATGAGTCCATGTTCATATATTAATTTATAGGATTCATTCTTAGTAAATTTCTTTTATTAGCCCCTAACAATTACTCCCTCCGTTTTTTTTTTAATTGTCCAGTTTTAAATACGCGCGGATATTTAGGAAATGATTGGTGTTCTACAAAAATTAACAAACTGTACACATACTTTACTAAATTACCCTTTATTACTTTACTTGGTAAAAGAGTAAAAGAGATTAGTGAGTAGTATTAAATAGGGGTAAAAGGAGAAGAAAATAATAAATTTTGTCTCAAAATTTGAAATGGACAATTAAAAAAAACACACGTATCTCTAAATTGGACAATTAAAAAAAACGGAGGGAGTAATAAATAAGTCATTTTGGTCCCTCGAAATAACGGAAGTCGTTTAGGGACTAACGGTTGTCCAAAAATTGAAATTGTTAGGGACTGATTTGTCAATTTCTCAATGTCAGGGACCAACTTGGGGGTTTACTCTTAATTAAATATAAAATTGTTAAAATTTTATTTAATAAAAAATGTTTAGAGAGTGAAACTAAAAATTAGAGGGCATTATAGTCATATATGTATTTTAGAATGTATTTTAATAATATATATAATATAATTATATTTGATTAATTTAGTTTATAATTATTTTGAGGGCATTATAATAATATACATACACTACTTTGTAATATTTTTAATATACCAAACAAGGTAATGTGGATTTAGTAATGTCATTTGTATATATCAAACAAGGTAATGTGAATTACCAGTGATTTACTGAGAGGTAATCTAGATTATCGGTAATCTTCCACGATAATGTGCCAAAGGCGCTCTAAATTTAATCAAGAACATTATCATATCGATTAAATAACAAAATAATAAATATGATAATAAAAAAATGAGTAATGCTACATGTACACCATAAAATCAGCCACCAAATGTAATAATCCAACATTTTAAAACTAATAATCCAACTTTTATTATTATACATTAATCCAACATCTTTAAGAGTTGAATTACTAGTTTCAAAATGTTGGATTATAAGACATGGTGGCTGATTTTATGATGTACACAAAGCATTTCTCCATTATTTGATACTCCCTCCATTCCAAAATAATGGACGTTTCAGGGAGAAAAAAAAAATTCACAATAATAGTCATTTTCAACTTCCAATGTAAATTTAATTTTTTTCATACCTATTATACCCCTACTATCATTTTAATGGAAGGTTGTTTGATGGAAAATGTGAGAATATAATAATAAGGATAATTTACTCATTTTAATATATTTTTTTATAAAATTAAAAATATTTATTGAATTTTTTAATCTACGTGTAAAAATCTTAAAAGACTAATATTTTAAAATGGAGGGAGCACATGATAAATTGGATCTTGGGCATAAGAGCAACTCCAACGCGTCTTTGGAGTTGGTCCCCATTTGACGTGGACCTGACATAGCGCAGAGAGTCCCGTTGGAGCAGGGACGCCTTTTGAAGATGGGGACGCTGGCTCAAAAATCGAGCATGTTGTGTCCCTCTAAACAGGGACTGATAAAAGCCAATGGGGATATGACACTTGGCACAAAAAAATTAAATTTTTAGAAAATCAAACGATATAACCGTTAAGCTTCCAACGGGAAAATTATAACTTTTATCTATAAATACATATCATCTAATATATATATAAAAAGCCACTCCCATTTCGCGAAAATTGATTTTCCTGCGGTCAAGAAGTCAAATAGATGAGAATTTCAGAAGCCTCACAATTACTTTCACAATCTAACAATCTAATCTCGAATCAATTGTTGGCATTGCACAGTGTCATACACTCTCTTAATCTTGTCCGAAAGTACTTTAATGATCCAAATATTTGTCCATTCTCATTAAATTCCAACTATTCAATTTCATTATTAAATGCATTTTAATTTGAAGAAGTTTCCTTATCATCAGTTGCATTAATTAAGATAGTGACATTCTGACAAAGGTGTTAATCAATGATCAAAACACACGAGTGGCACTTGATGTTAACTTCAGCATAATTATTTTTTAAAAAAAAATTGAATTTAACTCACACTTCTCTAAAAATTGTGGCACGTTTCCCCATAATTAAAGTTTCAACAATCTTTAACATGTAAGAATATTATCTCCATTTTTTTTGAAAAAAAATATCATTACCTCACTTCCTTCTCACTCACACAACTCATATTGTCTTCTCCTTCAGAGCTCTTACCCACACTTTGATCATCACAACTTCAGTTTCAGGCAAGGTTAAATTTTTATATTTAATTTTTCTCCTAAATTCTATGCATTGCATCTTGCATCATCAAACTTATATCTATAGGTAAATTCAATCAGAGCTTTAGATCATCTCCTAAAGCCCACTTATAATAGACTCTTATCATCTTTGTTTATGCAACTCCTCTCTAAACATTATTACCATTACTACCTTGTATTCAAGCTCAAAATATCTTAGGGTTATAGCTTCACCTTAACCATCCAAATAATGGATGAACCTAACCTACCCAAACACCTCATGGCTAAAAGTCCTGCAAACTCTGCAATCTACAATCATCCAATAGAACAAGGTCAACAAACGAATCATTCCCCTTTGGATTGTACCAGTGGTATGTATATTGTTATTTTATTGTTTAACTCCTCTATGTTTATGTGTGCTTTCATCTTTTTTGCTACCAATAATAACCAACACTTTCATGTTTGTAGGACCATCAATACATGGACTATCACCCAATTCTGTATTGTCCCTAGATGGTCAATCTCCATTCACAGTCACCCTTCCACCTGAGTTAGTATCATTACATAGACAACCTTTGACTGAAATACCACCCAACAACCTTAATGTTGTAGGTACCTTCCACTAAATCTTTCATATATTACAATCATTTGCACTTGTGGTTATTATCTTATGTTGTCTTCCTTTTACCATAATGTAGTAAATGTTGAAAGCACCATTGTCAATGAACCACCATTTAAAAAAGTCAAAAAGAAAAAGAATTCCCCATTGATACACTCTGTACCAGATTTAAGCAGTGGGAAGAATCTCCTTACTGAATTCACTGTTACATCACAGAGTAAGCAGCATAAACCTTTTTTTTTTCTTTTGCCAATGTTGTTAATAACATGCATCAATATCTAACTCAAATGTGCATCTTATTTATTTTCATATTAAAATCCAGGCCATCCTATTAATCAAGATGGTATTTTTGTACCAACTCAAGTCTTTTACGGTTCATGTCAAGTCAATGTGCAGACAATCCACAATTACCAAGGTTTATCCCACTCAACTGCACAATTCAATCTTCCTGAGTCATCTTACACATTAGAAGGTCAGCTTAAATTCATTATCTTATACATTTACGTCCAAAACTTAATCCATATGTATACAATTAAATGCATACACACTACATTATGCAGGATTAGTAGATGTACCTGTTGTAGCATCTGATGAAAGATTAACTAAACAATCTTGCTTTGGCCATGGTCATCAATTAAAGCCTCCTTCCATACTAATTTCGCAAACTCCAACGTCCCCAGTTCAGATAGATCAACAAACATACCAAAATCCACAACATCAACCATGTGAAGAAGGTATCAATCCTATCAGCCATGATAATAGATAACAATTATATAATGAACATAATGTTGACACAAATTAAAAATTTACTAACTAACAACAGTAATTAAATATTCTCATATACTATAAATGTTTACTCATTTACCATAATTAAAAAAAAGGCTTAACTTTCATATTTAAAACTTGCAGATCAGCTTGATGATCTTGAGTATCAATTTGATTACGAGTCGTCTGAATTTGGCATTGGTTAGTTGCATGCCTTCCTTCAATGTTCCCTCTATCATACATGGTTCTTATTGTTTATGCTAATGATATTGTTATGTATGGTTAATATATAACAGGTTACCAAGATTTTGGTGATCCAACATTTTTATGCCAACATTGTGGAGCTGAACTCCGGTATGATTAGAAAGTCATGGTGAGCAAAAAAGAGTCTCAACCATCCTTTTCGATATGTTGCTCACAAGGGAAAATTAAACTCCCTGAATTCAAGCCTCCTCCAGCTTATTTGGAAAATTTCCTCAACAATCCAAACTCTGCAGTAGCAAAACATTTCAGGGAGGCATCAAGGCTTTACAACATGTTGTTTTGCTTTACCTCAATGGGTGCAAAAATCAATACAATTGTGACAAGTAGCAGAGGGAGATATTGTTTCTCAATATGTGGTGTAAACTATCATCACATAGGCAGCTTACTCCCCTTCAATGACAACTGCCCTAGATTTGCTTAGCTATATATTTTCGACACCGAAAACGAAATTGACAATAGAGTGCAGACCATAAGGTAATGTCTCAATCTTTCCCAAACTCTATTTTCACATGGGAAATATACCTTATTTAATATATATATATTGCTCTGTCTACATAAATAACATTGTTAAATTCAATAGATCACAAGCACATAAAATTTAGAGAGATGTGGTTGATCAACTAAGAATAATGCTTGATCAGCACAATGCATATGCAAAGAATTTTAGGATGGCACGTGATCGCTTCAATCTTAATGAGATGGGTAATATCAAGATGCGGCTGATTCGGCGTCGTGACTCAGATGGGCGTACTTATAACCTGCCAAGTGTCTCTGAGGTTGCTGCCTTGGTCATTGGTGATGAGTCCAATCCAAATGAAGGGAGAGATATCATTGTAGAAACAAGATCTGACCTTTTGCAAAGAATAGATTAACTCCATCCTGCATATCTTCCCCTACAATACCCACTTTTATTCCCTTATGGGGAGGATGGCTATCGAGAGAATATTTTGCATTGTCAGCAATCTTCATCAAAATAATCAAAACGGAAAAATTGCACTGTTCGGGAATACTTAGCTTTTCACTTGCAAGACAGGAATAAGGTCGAAACAACTCTACTCCATTGTGGGAGACTATTGCAGCAATTTATTCTGGATGGCTACACAATGATAGAGAACCAACGCTTACGGTATGTTCAAACCCACCAAAAAGAATTGAGGTCTGAACTATATCAAGGATTGGCTGATGCAGTATCACAAGGAGAACAATGTACTTCAAACGTTGGAAGACGAGTTATCTTGCCGGCATCGTTCACAGGTGGTGCTAGATACATGCTGCAAAATTATCAGGATGCAATGGCGATTTGTAAATGGGCTGGGTATCCTGACATCTTCATCACGTTCACATGTAATCCTGCATGGCCGGAATTGTCGCATCGATTGAATTCTTATAACCTCAAAGTTGAAGACCGACCAGATCTGGTCGCTCGCATATTCAAGATAAAGTTGAACCACCTAATCAGAGAGATTAAAAAAGGACAATTGTTTGGCCACCTTAAAGCAGGTTTGCACAATTCACACCATAAATTTTAATTGTACTTAACAATTTTTATAATGGACTAACTTTTATTTTTATTTCCCATTTTTCAGTCATCTATACCATTGAATTCCAAAAAAGAGGCCTCCCTCATGCACACATTTTGCTATTCTTAGCAAATGACTCAAAGATTAAAGATCCAGCCGATATTGATCATTATATCTCTGCCGAAATACCTGACAAAGATATAAACCCAGAACTGTATGATGCTGTCAGCCTCTTCATGGTTCACGGTCCGTGCGGTTCGCAAAATCGTCGAGCACCCTGCATGCTGGATGGTAGGTGCACCAAATTCTACCCCAAAAGTTTCACTAATTTCACAAACTTTGATGAAGAGGGATTTGCAATCTATAGACGTAGAAACCAGAACAGATTCATCATCAAGGATGATGCAGTGATTGACAACACTTTAATTGTCCCTTACAATCCTCAACTGCTGCTTATGTATCGATCATAGATAAATGTTGAATACTGCAATCAGGCAGCTTCAATAAAGTACCTTTTTAAGTACATAAATAAAGGTGCTGACATAATTACTGTAGCTTTGTCGCACACCAGTGAATCCACACCAATGATGAAGTGAAAATGTTTTTGGATTGCCGCTATATCTCCGCATGTGAAGCTACGTGGAAAATTTTTGGTTTTGACATACAGTATCGACAACCACCGGTTGAAAGACTTAGTTTCCACCTTCCTAATCAACAATCAATTATTTTCCAGGAAAATGAATCCCTTGAGTCTATCTTACAAAAACCAAGCATAAAAGAGACTCAATTCATTTCTTGGATGGAAACAAACAAATTGTATCCGGAAGCAAGAAACTTGTGCTATGTCGAATTCCCTTCTAAATTTGTTTACCACTCTGACAAAAGGAAATGGCTGCCCCGGAAACGTGGTTTCTCAATTGGAAGAATGTTTCATGTTCCGGCAACAGCTGGTGAACTTTATTATCTCATAATATTGCTTACCAAGGTCAAGGGACCTACAACATTCGCTGACATTCGTACAGTCAATGGACAAACGTTCCCAACCTTCCGGGACGCATGCTATGAACGTGGATTACTTAACGATGATAGAGAATATATCCAAGCTTTGCAAGAAGCATCAATATGGGCAATGCCATCTTATCTGCGCTCATTATTGTGACAATGTTGTTAAATAACTCTCTCTCAAATCCTCTCAATGTATGGACAAACGCTTGGAAGTTGTTGGCTGATGATATCATCTACTACAAACGTAGACAATATAGATGTCCAGGTACACTACACTACTAACCACTTGCTGTCCTTATAAAATATTATTCAATATAAATTTTATGTTGCACTTATGAATTCTGGCAAAATATAAATTCTGATATAACTACTCATTTTGCTGAAATAATGCAGACCTACAACTCACAGAAGAACAACTCCATAACGAAGTTTTGCATATGGTAGAGTTGCTACTAAAATCAAATGGACGTTTGTTATCAGATTATTTAGGCATGCCTTTCCCAAAAGGACACTCTGCTGATTTTGGAGATAATAGGTTGATTGCATATCAATTAAATTTCAATAGACATCAACTAGCATCTGAGGTTGAAAATTTTTTGCAGTTAATGACAGAAGAACAACGTCATGTCTTCAACACAATCATGTCAACTGTTACAAACCAAAGAGGTGGATTCTTCTTCCTTTACGGTTATGGAGGAACCGGTAAAACATTCCTATGGAATAGTCTTGCTGCTGCAATCCAAAGTAAGGGTGAAATTGTATTGACAATGGCTTCAAGTGGGATTGCAGCAACACTGCTCCCCGTAGGAAGAACAACCCATTCCCGTTTCGCAATACCGTTGAATATTTGTGATGAATCTATGTGTAGTTTTAGAAGAGACTCACCTGCTGCTGAACTATTTCAAAGAACGAAACTCATCATATGGGATGAGGCCCCTATGGTGAAGCGCCAATGTTTTGAAGCACTAGACCGCACTCTGAAGGACCTTCTGCGATTTGATCCAACAGCAGATATTTCTAAACCCTTTGCAGGGAAAATTGTTGTCCTCGGAGGTGACTTTCAGCAAATTTTGCCAGTTATCCCTCAAGGAACCAGGGATGATATCATCCATGCTTCCATCAAATCATCCTATCTTTGGCCTCACTGCAAAGTACTCACCCTTACAAAAAATATGCGGCTATAGAGCGATGGATCTTCTACTAATCTCCAGGAAACAAAAGAATTCTCTGAGTGGATTCTACAAGTTGGCAATGGTGAAATATGTGAGCCAAACGATGGTGAAGATGAGATCCCTTTTCCCGCTGAATTGCTTATTACAGAATTCAATGATCCAATAGAAGCAATTGTCAATTCTACCTATCCTAATTTAACTGATCATTACAATGATCCCGTCTTTTTCAGCAAAAGAGCTATCCTAGCCCCAACATTGGATGTTGTCCACAAAGTTAATGAATACATCTTGCAAACAATCCCAGGAGAAAGCCATGAATACCTAAGCTCAGATTCTATATGCAGAGGAAGTGAACAAAACTATGAATTCATGGACATACATCCGATAGAATACCTTAACTCTCTTCAATGCTCTAGCCTTCCAAACCACAAAAATTTGCTCAAGATAGGAACATCGGTCATGCTAATACGTAACATTGACCAAACAGCAGGACTTTGCAATGGAACAAGGCTGATTATCACCCACTTAGGGAGACATGTTATTGGGGGGAAGCTTGGTGTATGCTAAAAGCGTCGTTAATTCTTTTAGCTACAACCAACTTAGAATTAAAAACAAGTTCCCAAAAAGGTATTGAATTAATTAGCTATAGTAGTATAGCTAGTCAACCCAAGTCGTCTCTCAATGAGGCTTATATCATTGATCTAGTGTGTATAGTATATGTAGATTTGGGATTGTGCAAGAAGTGAATAAAGCTATGCAAATAAAGGAAAATAACAATGCAAAAGAGTCTTGGTGTTGGGACATGCATCAAACCATATTTTCCCCATCCTAAACCCACCTAGACATTTTATCAAACACCTTGCAAGCAACTTACACATGAATAAGAATTATTCAACCAAAATGATTTGAATCCAAACCAAAATAGTAAAACTATCCTAAACATATGCAAACCTAATTCTCAATCAAGAATTATTCCTACTCTCCTAGCAAATGGGCATCAAATGATAATCCTCACTCAACACCCAAAAACACTCAAATGCACAATAATCTCTCAATCAAGAAATCAAATATGCATTCAAGATATACAATTAAAATCAGCAAGCATGGATCCACACAAACAAACTTCAATTGCATTTGGAACCAAGAGATTAGGAAGCAAGAGCAAAATCATACAATGGGTTTCAAGGGAAAATGTAATTCTAGCATTACCCAACACCAAGAACAAAGGGACTACTCAACCATAATTAAAGCAAGTAAGAAACAAGAAATTAAAGCAATAGCAAAGATGGAAATGAAATTAGAAATTAAATTGAACTTGGAGAATTGTATGTAATGTGTAGAGAGAAAATGTAAAGAGAGATTCTAGAGAGAAGGGAGAGCTTCTCTCTCTAGAATAACCTAACCTAAAACTAAAACTAAAGAAAATGAAAAGGTATTCAGCCCAATTGCAAAAGGGGTCTTAAGTATAAAATGAATTAGGGACTAAATTGCAAATTCTGCATAATTTACTGCTGCTGTCACGACCCAGTCGCTAGCAACCAAGCAAGCATAATGCTGGTCGCTAGCGACCAGTTACAGAAAACCAAAAGATGCAGCTTTTTCTCCGGCTCGCCGTTTCGTCCGCTCGTTCGCTCCGACGCTCCCGATGCTTCCAAGACTCGAAGTAGCTCCAACCTAGGTTCCTGAAATCCAAAGACACTACCCAAGAGTGCATCAAAAGATAACAAGACCAAAGTGTCACTAACAAGCCTCAAAAAGACGTAAAATTGCCACACTAACCAAGAAAGCGAAAATATGCACAAACAATGTAAAGAACCATTATTAAAGCAATAAAGAATGCAAGATGCACATGTAAAGGTAAAGAATGCACATAATTTCGCATCCTATCAAATACCCCCACACTTAACCACTTGCATGTCCTCATGCAAGAAATCCTAAAGCTAAGAAATCAAAACAAAAGAAACAAAGTGCTACTTGACTTTCAAAAAATGCTCAAAAGTGCTCTGGCTTAAGGCCAAGAAAACAATTAAAGCAGCAATAAATTCCAACAACCAAGCATTTCAACATCAATAGGCACAACATCACGAGCCAAGCATAAATCCCTTAAAATGCATAGATGAAATGGAAGGACCTCAGGGAAGTGTGTATGCTCTCAACTCACTTATACAGTGGCTTGGTCTTCCTCTCAATTCTCTTGTTAGACCAAGCATTCAACGTAGGTTTGCCAAACCTCTAGATCTCCACCACTAACATTCAATGCACCAAAGAATCAAGAGGTCTTTATTTTGGTTGTAACGAGGCCAAGGTTAAGGTGTGGAATGTATGGATAAGTGAGCTAAAGGACCCAAGAAAGTTAGACTAGCATTGGTTATGTGAGACTCAATTAAACACAAGGGGGAGTTCCAAGCACACAAAAGCAAAAGCACAAGAGTTTTACTCTTTTCTTGCACTTTGAACCTTTACATACTTAAACATGAGGTCTTTGACCTTGAATTTACTTTGCTTTTGTGTGCTTTTCTTCCTTTGCTCATGTATAAATTTTTTTTTTCTTCACTTACATGTTCTTTACATACAATTCCAACCAATTTTCACATTAACACATCAATATGTCCCTCCCCCACACTTAAAAGTTTGTCGTCCACGACAAACCCCCACACTTAGACTCAAGCACACAAAATGATAAAACCAATGCTACTCCACTTCCCAAAGTAGGGTGTCAAATAGTTTTTCACTTTTTAGGCGAAAGATGAGCTAGGATCAAAGAATGGGATATAAGGCTCAAAGCGGCTTGCAATGGGAATGTAGAGGGTGGGCAATATGGCCGTGAGCTAAAGAAAAATGGTGCCTCTATCACACTCAAGAATGCATATGAAACGTAGCCTCAATTAAGAGACAAGGCAAACCCTAGAACGACATAGTCCACAAGAGATACACACATCAAGAATGGAATGGCATGTAATGTGGCCACTCAATGTAAGGCTCAAAACTCACAAGGTGCATGTCCAGACACAAATCATCTATACAATTAAAGATCAATCACCGAGCAAGAATTAAAATCTAAATGAAATGCAACCATGTTGGAACTCCTAACCACCAAAAAATGATGAATGTCTCAAGCACAACATTTACAAAGCAACAAAGAAAGTCAAGGAGCACACAAAGTGAACCTAAATTACCTAAGCTTTTCATTTTCAGACTTTTTTTTTTATTTTTTTTTTTGAAGCTGGTCGCTAGCGACCATCAGCATTGTCGCCAGCGACCAAGAGAAAAAATTAAATTTGGCAGTGTGTTTCGAAGCGCGTGCGACGAGGCGTATGTGGCTGGGCGACCAAGTGGGTGGTCGCTAGCGACGAGGGGTTGGTCGCTAGCGACCAATGCTGCGGAAATCAGCATTATGCAGTAAAATGCTGCAGAATTTTGCAAAGTGCCCCCAATCCTACCCTAAGCTACGAAAATATAACTCCTAACACATGGAAATGCAAATAATAAAAAAGACTAGAAACAAGAAAAACATGATGGACAAGTCACTAACTCAAACAAACAAGCAACCTACACTATCACACAAACCTAAAACATGCTTTATTGAATTTAAATGCAAAACATAAAGTAAAAGAGTGATAGAAACTCCCTCAAGGTGGCTTATGCTTGAATTGGTCTAAGAGCTTCCACCACGGAGTGCTATCAACGCCCCCGCGGGATCCCACAAGAAGCAAATGAAACCACAGAGCATGATCCTCTTCTTGTCTCCGGACCCATGCATCTTGGCCCGAAATTTGTTCCTTAGGGAATGAGAACTCCCCTTTGACAAAGCATCCCAAGAGCAACCAACTTCAAGTGAGGAGGGATGGTGAACCCCACAAGAAGCCTTCACATGGACAAAACCAAAAGACTTCGGTTCCCAAGATGCCTCAATTTGAGAAGATGTTGACCCCCCACAAATGGCAAGGAGCTGTGCATCCGTCTCTAGGAAGGCGAACTCATGGCGAGAGAGGGTGAATGGCTTCGAACCAAGGAAAATGAACTCGATCGAGGGTAGGGAAAGAATGACCGCAACACCAACCGCTTCACAAGGTCCCATGGTGAAATCCTCCAATGAAGAAGCTCCTACAGTAGCTTCGACACACATATGAGAGTTCTCCATGATTCCTTTTCCTTCTAGCTCACAAGGTGGCGGCGGTGGGTCCGCATAAACAATCTCATCATCATCCGAGTTCTCCTCGGCATCCACTACCATGTCACCATCCAAGGGGTCACGAGGCTCCAAAACATAAAACATCTCAATGGGTGAAGGCTCATGGAATTGTGGGCAATCCTCCACGGGAATAGAGGGTGGTGAAGGTGGAGGTGAAGGCTCCTCAACTAACCCAGCTAGCTCTTCCACCATGGACTTCAAGGTTGTCCAATCTAATTGCTCCAGAGCAGAATCCTCCTCATGTGATAGTGGTGAGAGTGGTGATGGCGGTGCATGTGACAATTGGGGTGAGGGGGAAGGTTGTGGGTTGGATAATGGTGATGGAGATGAGGGTAGTGATGCTTCTTGGTTACTAGAGGGTGTGGTTTGAGCATTCTCCAATTCCATAAGCTTCCTTTGCATTTCATCTTGTTGGCGTAAGAGTTCTTCATTTCGTTGCTTTTGCTCCCGAAGAAGCTTAAGGATTTGGTCCAATGTTGAGCCTTCCGCCTCATGACAATTTGAAGAAGATGCAAGATGTTGAGATGAGGAAGATAGGTTTATGGATGGTGGGGTTGGGTTTTCGGTTGGGTATGGGTATAGGGTGGGCTCATGATAAGTGTATGGAGATTGTTCAAGGTAAGATGGTGGTGAGGTGTAGGTTTGTGTGTATGGTGGTGGAGGTGAAAAGAACTCATCATATAGCCTCCTATAAGTATCCAAAAGCTCATCCAACTTGACCTTATCCTCAAAAGAGAGGTAGTATACCTCACATGGAAACCCCATTGCCATATTCATCATAAGAGAGACATCCAACTCCAAAGAAGGTACCATGGCCAACTCATGAAGAATGTCCATTATCTCCGCCATTTTCTGGTCCACCTCTTGTTGAAGGGCCTCACAAAATGTCATATTCTTATCCCCTACATGGCCATAAGAGCAAAAATCGTGGGCACCAAAATAAGCATTAGAATCCATGTTAGTTTCAAAATAAGAAAATTATCAAAGAACAAAAATAACAAAAGGGAAAAACAAGAAAAAGGAGTTAGAACACATTTACACCTAACACTCCTATGTCCTCTACACCACCAATCCTCTAGAACGCCTTTAGTTCCTCAAGGTTATTCCATTTTCGGGTCAAAACGTTCTAGCGGTAGATCGGAGTGCAACCGAGTCATCTATAGATAGCATCGAAGGTGTAAGAGACATGAAAAACTAAATAAAGCAAAAAAAAATTCTGCACTAGACCAGAAAAAAATAATGCAGAATTTTTATTGTGTTTTTGTGTATTTTTGAATATAAGCTAGTAATAACTATGCATAAAGATCAAATCTTAAGCCTCCCCGGCAACGGCGCCAAAAATTGGTGTATGCTAAAAGCGTCGTTAATTCTTTTAGCTACAACCAACTTAGAATTAAAAACAAGTTCCCAAAAAGGTATTGAATTAATTAGCTAAAGTAGTATAGCTAGTCAACCCAAGTCGTCTCTCAAGGAGGCTTATATCATTGATCTAATGTGTATAGTATATGTAGATTTGGGATTGTGCAAGAAGTGAATAAAGCTATGCAAATAAAGGAAAATAACAATGTAAAAGAGTCTTGGTGTTGGGACATGCATCAAACCATATTTTCCCCATCCTAAACCCACCTAGGCATTTTATCAAACACCTTGCAAGCAACTTACACATGAATAAGAATTATTCAACCAAAATGATTTGGATCCAAACCAAAATAGTAAAACTATCCTAAACATATGCAAACCTAATTCTCAATCAAGAATTATTCCTACTCTCCTAGTAAATGGGCATCAAATGATAATCCCCACTCAACACCCAAAAACACTCAAATGCACAATAATCTCTCAATCAAGAAATCAAATATGCATTCAAGATATACAATTAAAATCAGCAAGCATGGATCCACACAAACAAACTTCAATTGCATTTGAAACCAAGAGATTAGGAAGCAAGAGCAAAATCATGCAATGAGTTTCAAGGGAAAATGTAATTCTAGCATTACCCAACACCAAGAACAAAGGGACTACTCAACCATAATTAAAGCAAGTAAGAAACAAGAAATTAAAGCAATAGCAAAGATGGAAATGAAATTAGAAATTAAATTGAACTTGGAGAATTGTATGTAATGTGTAGAGAGAAAATGTAAAGAGAGATTCTAGAGAGAAGGGAGAGCTTCTCTCTCTAGAATAACCTAACCTAAAACTAAAGAAAATGAAAAAGGTATTCAGCCCAATTACAAAAGGGGTCTTAAGTATAAAATGAACTAGGGACTAAATTACAAATTCTGCATAATTTACTGCTGCTGTCATGACCCGGTCGCTAGCGACCAAGCAAGCCTAATGCTGGTCGCTAGCGATCAGTTACAGAAAACCAAAAGATGCATCTTTTTCTCCGGCTCGCCGTTTCGTCCGCTCGTTCGCTCCGACGCTCCCGATGCTTCCAAGACTCGAAGTAGCTCCAACCTAGGTTCCTGAAATCCAAAGACACTACCCAAGAGTGCATCAAAAGATAACAAGACCAAAGTGTCACTAACAAGCCTCAAAAAGACGTAAAATTGCCACACTAACCAAGAAAGCAAAAATATGCACAAACAATGTAAAGAACCATTATTAAAGCAATAAAGAATGCAAGATGCACATGTAAAGGTAAAGAATGCACAGAATTTCGCATCCTATCAAAGCTTATGTGTGGTTCTTATGCTGGCCAACAAGTTTTTATCTCCCGCATGACTATGACTCCCTCTGAATCAATTTGGTCATTCCAACTACAAAGAAGACAATTCCCCATTATCATCTCCTATTGCATGACCATCAATAAAAGTCAAGGGTTTGTCGGCTTATATCTTCCAACTCCTGTCTTCACCCATGGCCAACTTTATGTAGCATTGTCTAGAATTAAATCGAAGAAAGGCCTCAGAATACTAATACATAATCAAGCAAATGAACCTCAAACCACAACAACCAATGTTGTCTACAAGGAGATCTTTTCACCTCAACAAATCATACATCTTTGACAAATACTTTTCCTACCATCAACACCTAACCCACTAATCTACACAATCTGACCTAACCTATTCATACTTAGCAAATTACACAATACTTTGTAAAGAACCCCAGAGCCATTGTACATATAACCCAACACACTAACCTTATGAATTTTCAGTCATCACCTCCACTATTAATTCTTAACATAATTATGTAATTCATATTTATTGTAGCCATTCTATTTGCATTGCAGCTCTTCAAAATGAGTGCACACAAAGTGTCACCACTTGATGTCATCTCAAGCCAAAAAGAGTCTTGGAAGATTGCAGTCCGCATTGTGCGCATGTGGCGTGTATGCTATCCTTCATCACCAAATGTTATATCCAGCATTCAAATGCTATTGGTGGATGAAAAGGTTAGCCCAATTTCTGTAATGCCACCACTAATTCTTCTAGCCACTATTCCTAAATGATTACACATTTTTACTTACAAGGACAGACAATCAAAGCTTCAATCGCCACAGAAAAACTAATCAGCAAGTATCAACCAATGCTTGATGAGGGTAAATGCTACATATTTCAGAAATTTGTGGTGGAAGATAACATAGGTCAGTATAGAGCTTCAAAACACAAATATAAAATTTGTTTCCATGTTGGGACTGCTGTAACCCCTACAAATGGTAATCTCCCACTGTTTTCATTCACATTTGTTCCCTTCGACAATATCCTACAAGGGAACATCGCTGCTGGGTATCTAATTGGTAATGTCATTCGTATAATCTATAATCAGCTCAACACTATTAAAATCTAATAATATAAACATTAATCTTTATTATCATTCCTAACAGATGTCATTGGAGAAATATCAACATATGAGACATCAACAGTGTTCCAAAGAAATGGAATCACCACAAAGCTGAAGAAGATATACTTAACAGATTTGAGGTCTAAATTCATCACATTTACCTATTTCCATTTTCTAACACTCCTAAACTCAGATTAATGATTTTTTTTCCTGCACATCAGCAATATACGAATCAAATGCACTTTATTTGGAGAGCATGTCGACTATGCTGAAAAATTAATTGAACAACACTGCAATAATCAAATGATTGTTGTTCTTCAATTAGTCATGATTTCATCATCTGCAGGTATGTAAAAAAAATATGTATTTGACTTATAGCTCAACCAATTATTCAATGACAAAATCAACTTACATTGGTTTATAATGTAATTCAGGTGAGATCAAAGTCTCCACAGCTTGGAATGCATCCAAATTTATGATCAACCATAACATTCCTGAAGCTGAGCTCTTCTACAAGAAGTAAAAAATATTTCTACACATTCCAGAAACAAAAAAAAGGTTTTAATAATTAAGTTGCTCACCTATAAATATTATGTGCAGGTTGGCAACAACACAAGAGTACTCATTGGCCACATGTTCTCAAGCACAATCCTTGACACAATCTGCTACTTCAACTGATTTCACTGATATAGACACATGGAAATCATTAGCAGAATTGAAAGCTATAACCAATGTATGTGCACTTTTCTCCACTAGAATATCTAAATACCCTCTCCTATTTTTTTCACCATAATACACTAATTAAATCATTCATGTCAACAGGTTGGGATATATACAACTAGTGCTACAATTCAGAAGCTACTTACTCAACATGACTGGTGCTTTGATGCTTGTGCATCACACGGAAACAAGATCAAAATCTTTAATGGTTTGCTGCATTGTGATAAGTGTGCAGAATCTCCCAAAAAATTTGTCCCTAAGTAATAGATATATCTTATCATCAATACTTTCCTGTCAAATTAAATTAACTACTACATCCATTAAACTGACCAAAGTACATACAATAATAATTACAGATACAGACTCCACCTACAAATCACTTACTATTAAGGAACAGATGCATCTATCATTCTATTTGATAACATTGCTTTCAAGATTATTGGAAAATCTGCCAATGATTTAAAAAACCAACTCATTAAGGTATATATACAGTACTTATCTAGATAATTAATATCAATTTATAATTGAAACCAAAACTACTTGTGTTTTTGTTGAGTTAAACAGGAAGGTGACCAAGATGGAATCCTAGATGAGCTAGATTCCTTTATGGGCAAACAATATATCATGAAACTTGAGGTGACCCAATTCAACCTCAACAATAGAGCTGCTGGATACACAGTCAAAAAACTATCTAATGATTCATCCCTCATAAGTCAATTCTTGGATAAATATTCTCCATCATTGGTAAGCAACCAATCACTTGTGACAATCTTAACTCATAAATGGCATCAAATTCTTTATAACATCCAATAAAATCAATTAAAACAGGTCTCAAACAATGAGGGTGCAATATCTTCAGCTGATAAATCACAGTCTGAGGAACTCTCTCCATTAAACATGGTAAAATCTCATTGCAATCCAATTTCAATTCTAATAATAACTATATCTCATTCATAACAATACATTCAATATATATTTCTTAGGTCTATCCAACACCACTGCTAGGAAATTCTGATTCTTTCAGTGATTTCTCTGAAAACTCACTGCAACAGGTATATCATAAGTTATAATATCTACTTATTTACTTTAAATCTAATTAATTAATTTCAAATATTTCTTATGTGATTCAATCTCAAAAAAATTACTTACAGCCTCCTAAACTACAACCACCTCCTAACAACAATGATGAATTCCAATTCTCCTCACAATCTGGAACACGACTGCCACCAAATAGACTGCTTTACAATATTATCCCAACCAAACTGAACTTCAGTGTAAGGTTTACTCTACTTTAAATATTATTATTTTCACTAACTAATTGCAACCTTGCTCAATCTAACAAAAAAATATTAAATTATTACCTTCCAGGACACTGACATTGAAAAAACTACTAGCCAATGCACCCAGTCTTCAGTCACTCCCTCCAAGAGGAGCAGCTCTGTAGCAGAAATTGAAATGGCAAGCAATGAAAATCACACAAACTTTTCCACCATGAAAAATATAGATTTGCTGAAGCAAATCAAAAAAGAAAAGGTAGAATGAAGGGTAACAGCAAATTAAACTAACCTTTTTTGCTTGGATGAATCCACTATGATGTGAAACGCTTATTAAAACTTTGGATTGCGGCGATCTTTTGCTTACCAACCATGGGATAATTGTGTTTTGCTCTGTAAATAGGAATATGAACTATGCCAACCTTCCTTCCTGTAAATTTGCAACTTTTAGTTACTATGAATGATGCTGGGAAACATTCCAAATCTACATCATCCAACACCTTTAAATTATACTAACTTAAAAAAATTATTGCTAAAAAAAGAAAAATAAAGTGCCATGAAGGCGTGAACCACAACGTGAACCACAAAACCTAGAACTAAAAAGAACAAACCATGTGCTGTATACCTTTACTCAAATATAAATAAAATGTCAAATCATTATTAATACATTACCTAACAAGACCAACTAATATTAAAATATGCTTCAAAGAGAACATTTACTTTTTTTCCACAAAAATGAATTCATCATTTTATTGGGCCTTCCGCCTTCCCCCATATAAACAAAAAATGCAACCAAAAAAATTAACAATCAATTACTAATAATCATGGTATCTCACGATTTAAAACTTGACATTAATCAAATTATTTCCACTTCAACACTAAGGTGAGTTTGATGGTAAACTTATGATTTTTTTTAATTTTTTATAAGTTATAAATTATTATATAGATGTTTGGATTAATTTTTATGTAATTTTTAACTTTTTAAAAAGTTATTTTAAGTGTTTATTGGAGAAGTTAAAATATTTGACTTCTTCAAAAAAATCTTTGCACAACTTTCTAAAAACTACCACTACAAACCAAAATAAGCACTTATATTATTTTACTTCCAAACACAAAATAACTTTTTCAAAAGTTATTTATCATTAAAGTCTTTATTAAGAAGTTCTTTAAACTTTTTATCCAAACTGGCTCTAAGAAAATAAAGGACAAAAACCCGTGCAACGCAAGGGTCTATGTACTAGTTATTATTCTTATATTTCCAAAATTCATTCTACTTATTTCATAATTTCTCTCATATAATTTCTACTCATCTATTTTTTCTCCAACATTTTTTCTCCAACAAATGGATCCTAATTAATTCAATCCATTTTTCAATTACATGCAATCCTCAAATTTTCCTCCAAATTCAAATGCTCAATTCTCTCAAAATTCAACGTCTCAAAATGCAAATCAAAATTTTCAAATTCCAAAGTTTTTCCAAAATTTAAATTCCAAAATCGTCCAAATTTTTATAATTTGTATTAATATGTTAAATATCTTTTAATTTATTAATTTTAAATTTTTGGGTGATTAATTAATTAATTACAAGTTATTTTTTATTTTAAATATTGAATAAAATATCTCATAACACATTATAAAAATAAATAACAACTATATTAATTTATCTTTATTTTAATTAATTAAATATGTGAGACCACAATAAGGACTCAAGATAGTCCTTACAACAGGAGAGGAGAGTATCTCCTTGGTTTCCATTTCCTCTTTTATGATACAATGTACACGTGACGGTACTTTTATAACAAGTGGGACCCAAATGAGGACCAAAATATTGGAGTTGCTCTAACAATTTATTCCCAACAGATATTACATCCATTCTTTTGTTGTTGAAGAAGATATTGAACAAATAAATAAATAGCTGAAAAATCCTCGACAGCAACTCTGCCTTAGTAGCGGATAAAGTGGTCCAAGTTTCTCCAACTCTCCAATACTTGTGGGCTGCGCCAGCTGCTCTCTGCTTCTGCTACAGTGCGGATCGGCTGTTCCCGCTCCGCCGCCGCTATTGCTCCGTCGCGTGGCTTCTCCTCGTCGAGCTTTCTCCGTCGTGGCCTATCCCTCGTCGGCGCTCTCTCCGTCGTGCTGTCTATCCACATCGCGATCCAAGGCTGCCGATCTCAGACACTGTCTCTCCAAGCTTTTGAAGGTAAGGGTTTGTTATTGGTTCTTAGCTTTTTTGTGTGTTTTTTGTTTGGAGCAGCAAGATGATGAATATGATTCATTCTTTCCTTCCTTCATTCGCTCATTCATCAAGATTGATTTTAAGTTATCTTTGCTACTTGTGCTGAGGAAGAAACAGCATTTTTATTTTGCAAACATGAATTCAAGTTATGAACTTGTTATGATGAACTCAAAGGCCTTAGCCAACTGAAAAACTCTTTTTTTTTTTTTGCGATGTGGTGAAGTCCT
Source organism: Aeschynomene evenia (assembly GCA_013621005.1). Lineage (NCBI taxonomy): Eukaryota > Viridiplantae > Streptophyta > Magnoliopsida > Fabales > Fabaceae > Aeschynomene > Aeschynomene evenia. The sequence goes on from CM024268.1 coordinate 15,269,035, forward strand.
CTGTGTGTTCTGTGTATTTTAAGGAAAAACAACCGTTATTGAAATTACTATGATACTAAGAAGAAAGGAAATGAAATGAATTGGAAGGAAATGAAATGCATTTGATGGAAATGAAATGAATTTTTTCAAAATCCAATCAAAATTTGCAAAATTTTTAAAAGTACAAAGGAATAGAATTCCAAGGAATTTCATAGAATTTAAAAGTACAAATGAAATCATTTCTCATTTTTGTTCATTTCAAACAATAGAATTGATTCTCAAATCAAATCAATTCCCATAATTTAAGCTTCCAAACACATCCAAAGGATTGTGTGAAATGAAGAAAACTGGAGCGAAGAAAATCATGGTGCATGAAAAAAGGAATGAACATATAGTATAGTATACCAATTCGTTGCCAAGCTGAATAGCAGCATCTTGGTAGCTACTCCTCTTGCCAGGGCTACACCCACAGAACACATAAATCCTCTTGAACTGTGAATGCCTCATCTCATTTATTGATGTGTGTCTCCATTTGGTACTTTGTTCTTGTAACCTCACAGCTTGAACTCAAATTATGTTGTAAAACTAAGTTTGTTGAACAACACTGCATTGTAGTTGAATTTAAATTCTAGTGCTATTGTTGATTTATTAGATTTTCAACATTTATAATTTTTTTCTTATTTCCCATATCTTTTAACAAATTTTTTAAGAATTTATTCATTAGGTTGGGGATCCCCATGGGGAACTGCGGGGAAACAGGAAACCGGGGCGGGAGGAACTATACCCGCACGATAAGGATCGGGGAGGATATGGGATTGATAGGATGGGGAGCGGGGAGGCACCCCAGCTCCCGCCTTGTGCAGTTGTCATCCCTATTCTCAACTTCAATAGTGACTGCAAAGAAATTCCCCTTTTCTCTGAGAAGAGTTCATCATTCACACTGAACACATAAATTTTTTTTAATGTATATATATATATTATATATACACTTTTGGCTAAACTTTCATTCTCAATTTTTAGGGTTGAATTCGCCAGAACAATGTTTTTCTATGTTTTATAACAGTTTAATTTTAACTCTGCCCCTTTATCTTCTGATGCAGAAAAAGTCAACCTTTTTACCAGATAAATAACTGGGGTGTTGCAATTCACTAGTTGGGCTATCGTCAGCAATGGAAGTTTTGCTTCCAAAGCTTCCATCTTTCAAGTTCCCAAGCCCCATTTGTTGCTGCTCAATCACTGCTAAGAGCTCACCATATATGAGATTTGGATTCCGACGTTTTTCTTCTTCTCTATCTGTTTCTGCATCAATTGTCAATGAAGCTGTAGCTGAACCAGCTATTGGGTCCCCTTCTTTGGGTCACACCACAAGACCCCATTTCCCTATACTTCACCAGGTTTCTATTTTCTTATTTTATCCCAAATTTTTTATTTTTCCTTTAAGTTTAGCTTGTGAATGATAAGATATTGCTAAGCTATCAAGGGGTTAGATTTTTTAATTTGATGTGTTTATGTTGTAAATTGAATGCTACTTGATGTGTGAACAAAGCAAAATCCCGCTTGAATGTTGTGAAAATGATTAGGGCAACAAAAATTGAACTCTTGACCACCTAGTCATGGAGGCTCTAGAGCTATAATTAATCTCTTTATTTTTGCTCAATGTCGCAGTTGCTATTCTTGAGCGCAATCTTAGGCTGCGTTTGTTTGCAAGTACAAGATAGTACAATACAATACACATACAAATACAAGGAAGACACATACACAAAAATTTGTGTATTGTGTTTGATTGTTATGTACAAGACAATCATTTGTGTATTGTATATTATGTATTGTGTTTGTTTAACCATGGTCAATACAATTTATTTTATGAAAAATCATATTTACCCGTGTTTATTAAATATAATAATAAAAATAAAAGCCACTTTTCCCCTTAATTCCCATTTCTTCCGGGACCTCCATTTCCGGCATGTTTGGCCTTCGAACACCACAGATCTACATATCCAAAGAAACTCTTTAGTCTCTCTCCAAATTGTCATTGATGAGCTCTCCAAGCAATCCCAGTAAGCCATGATGTTAGCGGTAGTCCCTGATCCCTTCTTTGACCCTAAATCGAAACCCTTTGTTGTGAAGAAATGAGACAACGACAATGAATACCTTAGTGAAGAAACCTTGCCATTGACGTCTCGCCGTCACATCTCCCCGTCGACTAGTACACTTGCCATTTCATCATAATCTCGATCGACCCTCACAAATTGACGCCGTCGCTCTCGTCGTCGACCTGGAAGCCTGCCATTTTGTCATCTAGTACCACTTCGATCTCTAGCGCCATTTTGTCCATTGCTCTTAGGTTGATGCTGGTGGTGATGCTCAACTGAAGGTTTGTGATGGTGGTGGTAGAGACAAAGATTAGAGATGTGATGAATGAGACTATTTGTGTGTTATTCTTAGTGAGGGAAAATTGGGAAATAAAAAATATCCCAAGAATATGTTGGGAAATAAAATTCCTGTATTCGTTTTTGTGTCCTCACTTTTAAAATGGGCACAAAATACACAATATTTTGTGTATTTGTATTTGTGTTTGTATATTTGTGTATTTGTACTTGCAATCAAACACAACCTTAATGTTTGGGTGTAACTCTTGGTTTATATGAGAGCAATGTATTGGTTTATAGGATGAAGTCTACAACTTTTTTGCTAAACCCATGTCAATGATTAAACACACAATGCCATGATGAAAGTATTTACCTTATCTCTTTGCAAATAAGATGTAGAATGCATGAACCTATCCTACTAAGCATCTACGTGCAAACTTCAGGACACTACATTGAGAACCTTCTAGCGTTTAAATTAAAATGGTTTATCTGTATTATCCTATTATTTTCATTATGCTTATGCTTGGACCATTTTGATGTGTCAAAAATTAAATCAATCTACAGATGGTGCAATTTATAACCAATTTTATGTTCCTTTAGCCAATTTGTAACTAATCTATCTGCAATGCTGTAGTTGAAAATTGGATATTATTAATAAAGATAAAGTTTCAAACCCCAATTTTAATGCTCGTAAATGTGGTTCTAATGTTTTACTTCATGGTAAAAGAGGAATTTGGTATCTTGTTCTTTAACATATTAAAGTTATGATACTTTTAAACTCAATTCACAGGAAGTAAATGGTTCAAAACTTGTTTACTTAGACAATGCAGCAACTTCTCAGAAGCCCACCATTGTTTTGAAGAAGCTGCAAAACTATTATGAAGCTTACAATTCAAATGTGCACCGGGGTATACATTTTTTGAGGTACAAGACCTGTAATTTTAATAAATAAATTGCTAATTGCTTAAATAGTTGAATTATATATCATGCACAATTTTTATTGGATGTAGTGCAAAGGCCACAGATGAGTATGAATCGGCTAGAAGGAAGGTTGCCACTTTTATAAATGCTTCTGAATCCAGAGAAATTGTATTTACAAGAAATGCTACTGAAGCTATCAATTTAGTAGCTTATTCTTGGGGCTTGTCAAATTTAAAACCTGGAGATGAGGTATTTCATTATAGATCAATATTTTTATGAACCTCAACTCAATTAACTGTTCAAATAGAACCTAAGAATATTTTGATAATCTTTTTGAGCTTTGGATAGTATAAACGCTAATTTGAATGTGTCAAAAGCAATGTAAAAATGAAATTTGAATATCAGGATATTGAGTGTTTTTAATTACTTAATTCTATTTGCCTAGATCTACCATCATGGTTTCTGTTTATATTGCCCTTTTCTCCAATTCATGCCCGTATCAAATATTGTGTTTTATATATTCTCGCAGATAATAGTTACAGTTGCTGAACATCACAGTGCAATTGTTCCGTGGCAACTAGTGGCTCAAAAGGTTGGGGCTCTTTTGAAATTTGTGAATTTAGACGAAGATGAAATTCCAGATGTAGACAAATTAAAAGAAATGTTGTCGCGGAAGACCAAATTAGTTGTTGTTCATCATGTTTCAAATGTGCTTGGTATGTTTCTTATTATGATGATGCTTTACTTTGATAATTCCAATTTTCCGAATGGTGCTTTGAATATATTCTGTCAAAAATTATGCTCTTCTTGATTAGTTTTGTAGTTTCTTAATATTGGTAATCTGCTGGTTTATTTGAAGCTTCATTTTTTTTTGATGAAAGAATTTCATTAAGAGCGAGGAAAAAAGTACATAGGTAGAGGATAAGCAATCCTCTGTATTACAACATAAAACTAAAAGAGACTACTTGTGAAACATAGCTTTCCAATCTCTTTAACATATCCGAGATGGGAAGACCCCGAAACAAATTATTAGATTTACTCCAGACAGATGCTAAGCGTCTAATTTTGTCGCACAAAACTTCAATCTCTGAGTACCTATCAATGAAAGTAAGAGAGTTGCGTTCCAACCAAATGGTCCAGACTTTGATTAGTGGAAGATAGGAATTATGTGACAGCCACATGTTTTCAAATCTAAAAGGGGTAGGACCCCATCTCACTTTGGCTGATTCTAAAATCACTGGAAAGTGATTAGAGACTGGCCGGAAAGAAATTTCTTGTACAATGTCAGGGAAAACATCTTCCCATGTGTTTGTAAAAAGAAATCTGTTAGTCCGAGATGAAACCATGTAACCCCTATTGACAGACCAGGTGTACTTAGCATTCGAAAGAGGTGGGTCCTTTAAACCACGATCTTGAATGAAAGCTTCGAAACCTCTCATACTTGTTGTAAGTCTATCACCACCTAGTTTCTCATTCGGGAATCTTACTGTATTGAAGTCACCCCCACACATCAACAAGGACCACAGTAGTCGTGAACATAACTCAGTTCTTCCCAAAAAAGAGAGCAAAGATTCGGTCTATTCGGGCCATACACTGAAGTGCATCACCAATTCCCTTTACAAGGGGATTGTAAGAGAACTGAGAGTGAGAAAGAGCCACTGAAAGCATCAATTTTCTTTGCTAACCTAGTATCCCAAATCAAAACCATAGCCCCCTGAAGCACCTGCTGATGGTAGAAAAATATAATCTTTATTCCTATACCCCCATATTTCTCTCAGGTGTCTAACATCAAAAGATTCCAATTTAGTTTCTTGGAGCATATCAATCTTGGGATAGGTCTTTAAAATTATTTCTTTTACTTTCCCCCATTTCCTTGGGTTACCCAACCCTCTTACATTCCAGCTGAGAATCTTTATAAACCCACTTGGTTATCCCACCTTCCTTTTCTTCCTTCATAGTTTACCGAACAAACTATTCTATGGAGTTCTTTTGACAACTTTTTCTTTCGAACATAGGTCTTGGGTGAACTTATTAGAGAAACCTCTTTTTCTTTAGAATCCACCAGGCTAACTTCCATGCTTTTTAGTAAGGATGTTGGGTCATGTTTGTCCTTATCATTACTTTCACAAACAATGGTTATGGCATTATCCTTATGCTGCAAACGAAGGCATCTTGTAAGTAACTTGGGAGCAGTATGATCATGGGCAAGCAAAGGCAGGATGCCTTTATTACTTCTGTTTGCTAACACATTACTATCACCTGATAAACGAGGAGTACAATTAAGAGGAGTATGAGGATAGTTGATAGTGGAAGGTAAAGAAGTGGGTACACAAGAAGATGAAAATGGTGAAGAAGAGATGTAAGAATTATTACTCCCTGGACAAGTCGAAACCAATATCTTATTTTCAGTTGTGCTTACAGAATTAGAACCAAAGACAATATTGCTAGGATGAGTACGATTGATTGTTTTCGTCCCTCCTGATTGACGTTCCACTTCAAAAAGAGTGGAAATACCGAAGTCTTCTTCCTTGCAATTCAAGTCATGATCTTTGTCATCATCTTCATCTTCATATAGTTGGAGAGATTCTATCAATACGCCATCTTCCTCTTCAAAGAGAGTTTCCGGCACTTCTTCGTCCCAAAGATCCATATCACCTAGAGTTGATGCTGATGAAATAGAGTCACTAAGATCATCTTCATTGTCATTCCCTTCCTTGACAGTCGACTTTCTTTTCCACAGTAGAAATCTTTCCTTCTTATATTGGTCACTAAGGGAAGCATGATCAGGAGCATGACCAATACCTACATTCGGTACATACATGTTATGTTCAAGGGAAGGTGAGGGGAGACTTCCAGAATTGTTGTTTCACTTTTGTATCCAAACTTGCTTTGCCTTTTGGTGCCGAAAGTGTTATGATTGCTATGAACAAGTTGCATAATGTCTTAAGAAGGGTGCCAATGATTGGTGGATATCGACCTAGAGGAGACATTGTCGTTAGGATAAAACAACCTAGAGAGTATGTGTCCTTTTGGAAACACCAGCCTAGAGAAAACACTCTTGATATTCAAGTTATCAGGTGGAGGTACTTCTCTTTTGATATTGTGTGGCTTATCACCTACATGAATCCAAGAAACAATCCTTCTCTTCCCAGGGGAAAATTTTATAAGGATAGTCCTATCTGAAGGATTATTCACAATTGGCTCTAAACATTGGTGTTTACCATAACCATTGTTACTTTAGACCACCTCTGAGAATGACCTTTCCCCAAAAGCTATAAGTGGTGTTGGACGAGGATGATGTATTTGTTTGGCTGTGGAAACCTTAATAGAGGTAGGTTTCAATACCTCCGAGAAGATCTCTCCAAATTGATACCATCATCCTCCTAGGCGTCCTTTGGGAATGATTATGGTGCTTCGCTTGCCAATACCAAAGAACTCTGTAATCATAAGGAGTCGACCACGGTTATTGCATTTACGGTGGGCAACAAAAGCTTTGTTGTGACATTCGTAATGCCTATAAAAGAAGTGGTCAGACACCAAAGCTTTGTTCTCAAGGATGGACAGCAACCAAAGGGCAGCATTTCTGTCCAAGATCAAGGACTTTATGTAGCCTTTTCCCCTTTCTTCCAAAAGGAGTGGAAAAATCCTTTATTTTCTTCCAAAGGCAACTTGAAAGACTTGGCTTCTATGGAGAACGTTCTTCCGTCAGCAGCCATGAAGGGTAAAAGACTGTTGGGAGAAAGAATCCCACACAGGGGCATAATGGGAAATCCGGAAGATGCCGAAAAGAAGTGGTCAGATGAGCAAACTGAGGACAGATCCGGGATGAGGAAGGTGAGGCGAGCTCGGCCACATGTTCATGTGCTACCGTGGCCAAGTCACGCGCCGGAAAGATAGGCGGCACGTGGAGGACGTCTCTCTGCGATCGGAGGTGCGTGACAACTCATCGATAAGCAGATGACGAAGCGATTGGAGGTTAAGGTCGCATCTGTCATGGCAGCTCCGATGCTGTGGTTTGTGTCCAGAGATGGTGACCGGAGGCGGTGGTTCATGCAAAACTTCGTTGAGGATGGACGGCTAGGTGGTGGTTCACTCTCAAGAAGAGTTGTTTGCCGCTAAAGTGGTTTACCGCTGCTGTTAGAGTGGTTCTCCGCTGCAGCAGGAGTGGCTCGCCGCTGCAGGAGTGGAGGGATTTGGGTGAGTGTATATATATAATGTACATATCAACAATTACAAGATGATAAAAATGAAACACATCGTATTTATGATGGGGTTGGAAGGTTTAAGGAGGTTTATGAAAGGAGAAAAATTAGAAAGTAGGCTGCCAGCTGGCATTTGATCCAGCTCAGCTGGAGTTAGTTAGCTCATACTTGTATATAAAGAGGTTTTTTGGAGGGAAATGGGTGTGGTTATTGTAATTCTGTTTTGATGGTTTTGCTGAGCACTCTTCTTTGCAATTGTTGAGAGAGAATTGAGGGCTCTTGTATTCATTTTAGGGTTTCGACGGACATTTCCCCCCCTAAATCAGCAATAATATTCTTGTTAATCAGTGATCGAACTCGTGTTCTAACATTGGTATCAGTGTCGGAAGATCCTGGAAGTGGCGTATGGTAGCTACGCGATCCAAGAACATGGAGAACATTGAGACTTTGATTCAGGCAATGCAGCAGAGGACCGAGGACGACCGGGCAACCTTGGCAGCATTCATGCAATCGATGTCAGAATCGCTGAGTCGATTGGATGCACGATTTGATAAAGTTGAAGGCTGCATCGGGTCCATGGAGGAAGATTGCGATCGCAGACGTCATGAGTTTCAGTCGTCACCTCGTCCGCCGTTGGTTCCTGAACAGTGGCGGCGGATTGACCTTCATGCGTTTGCGGGTGACGATGGGTTTGGTTGGTTTGACAAGGTTGAGCGATATTTCGAGGTGCGTGGGGTTCCAGAGGCTGAATGGCTGAAGGTGGCACTTTGTGCGATGGAGGGAAAGACTCTTACTTGGTTTAATTCGTGGTCGACGTCAACTCCTTTTCAGCATTGGGAGAACTTTCGCGAGGCATTGCTGAAGCGTTTCCACCCGGAGATTGCCAAGAATCCGTTCGAATTCTTGATGGGCCTGAAGCAAGAAGGTATGGTGCGGAGTATCGGGATTTGTTTGAAAAGTTCGCAGGCCCCATGCGAATCACAGAAAGTCGATACCTCACAAGTGTGTTTCTCTCGGGATTAAAGCCTTAGGTACGTGCTGAATTAAAAATGTTGAGGTATGAGAGTTTGGAGGATTTGATGGATTTGGCTGAGAGTGCAGAGGAAAAAAATCAGATCCATAAAATAGAGGTGACATGGAGTTCTAATAAGAGCAAATGGGGGCATATATCAGGGTGGCACAGTAGAGCACCCATGACTGTTCCAGAAAAGCTTGATTCCTCAAGTAGTGATCAACCCAAAGGGGCCGTTTGGTTCGTGGATGACTTTTTTTCCCGGGAATGTGCAGGAATCCTATTCCCGGGAATCACTTTCCCTGGAATGAAGCGTTTCGGTGTTTGGTTTGTCCGGGAATCTTATTGAACTTTCCCGAGAATGAATCATATCATGTGTTTGGTTCACAATGACATTCTTGGGAATGTTTGTAAATTTTACAAATATACCCCTAACTATAAAATGAAGAAAATTAATAATTAAAAAACTAAACAAGTAAACAAATAAAAAAATAATAATTAACTAACAATTATCAAGAATTAATAAAAATTCTTATCTCAAATAGATAATTTTTTCCATCAATATTATTTAAATCAAAATATCTCAAACAAAATAATTTAATTAACTGACACATTTAAATAGTACTTATATAATGTATTGATCATTTTCCTAAATAAAAGTAGATCTTACAGTAAGAACAATTTTTATAAAAAGAAGTAGCAGCAGCCAAGGTAGGTATATGTGTGGGAGGGGTACAATAGAAAGGAAAAAGCTTGAGGTAGGTATATTAAGGGTGGGTAAAAAGGTAAAATAACACCCCCTAAACATTCCCATGGGATGGGAATGTGAGATTCCCATGGGGGAGGTGGGTTTCAAATTGTGGGAATGTGGGATTCCTGGGAATGCAATATTCTCGGGAATATTGATGCAAAAATTCGAACCAAACATGGGAATGTGACTTTCCCATGAAACATTCCCGGGAATCTTAAAACATTCCTGGGAATCTTAAAACATTCCCCCCAACCAAACGCACCCAAAGTGAAATCTCAAAGGTTCCTCTCTAATGAAGACTATAAGGAGAGGCGGGTGAAGGGGCTCTGTTTTTTTCGTGATGAGCGATATTCATCTGAGCATGTTTGCAAAAATAAACAGCTCAAGTCCCTGGTTGTGGAGTGGGAAGAAGCAGAGGCAGAGGAGGCTGTTTCTATTGGAGTTGAGAGGATTTCATCAAAACCCAAATGCAATTCTCTGCAGCTGTGTTTGCGGTCTATGGCGGGGCAGAGTTCACACCGATCAATGCGGTTGTGGGGCGCGGTCGGTGGCCATCGGATTCGGGTATTAATAGATTGTGGTGTATCCCACAATTTTGTTTCCCCAGAATTGGTGGAAAGGGCAGCTTTGGAGATAGATTCTAGTTCCTCCTTTGTGGTGAAGGTTACTGATAGGAACAAGATTCCGAGGCAGGGCATATGTTGGGGTGTTTCCATCAAATTTCCATCTTTGATGGTCATACAGGACTGTTTTATTTTCCCTGTGGATGATGCTGAAGTTGTGTTGGGGCTTGCGTGGCTGGACACTTTAGAAGTCACGGCAAATTTCAAGAAAAACTCCTTGAGTTTTATGGGCCTTAATGGCAGAATTTCCTTGCAAGGAGCACCAGAATTGTGTTTTGGCAATATCAGGGTTTGATCTGCATTACAAGCTATAGTGGAGGGTGATGGTGCTTTTTTGGTTCAGCTCTGGCCTATGCAATCTGAGGAGGATTCAACCATTCAAATTCCAAAAGAGGTGCAGCTGGTTATTGATCAGAATAACAAAGTGTTTGAAAGCTTGGAAGGCTTACCTCCTAGGAGGAAATATGACCACTCTATTCCTCTTAAATCTGGTGCTGCCCCACCCAACATGAGACCCTATCGCTACCCTCATTGTCAAAAGGTGGTGATTGAGTCAATGGTGCAAGAGATGTTGCAGGCTGGTATAATTCAAAACAATGTAAGTCCTTTTGTCAGCCCTATTATTTTAGTCAAGAAAAATGGGAATTGGTGTTTTTGTGTTGACTATAGGGTTTGAATAAGATCACTGTACCCGATAAATTCTCTATCCCGGTAATAGATGAGTTATTGGATGAATTGGCGGGTGCTAAGGTGTTTTCCAAGCTTGATTTAAAATCAGGATATCATCAAATAAGAATGGTTGAGGGTGATATTCCAAAAACTGCCTTTAGGACTCATGAAGGGCATTATGAGTTCCTTGTCATGCCTTTCGGGTTGACAAATGCTCCGTCAACCTTTCAAGCTTTGATGAATGAGGTGTTGCGCCCTTTTCTGAGGAAGTTTGTGTTGGTCTTTTTTTATGACATTTTGATTTATAGCCCCAATAGAGCTGCCCGTGTGCAACATCTTCAGCAAGTGTTTGATTTGTTACTTCAATATCAGTTGGTGGTAAATAAGAAAAAGTGTTCTTTTGGGGTGGACCAAGTTGAGTATCTTGGTCACATTGTCTCTGCTGGAGGAGTGGCGGCTGATCCAGCAAAGACAGCAGCCATGCTTGGCTGGCCAGTGCCCAAGGATATCAAGGGGCTTCACGGATTTCTTGGTCTCACAGGCTACTACAGACGCTTTGTGAAAGGTTATGGAGTTATTGCTAAACCTCTCACCGATTTGACAAGGAAAGATGCTTTCTTGTGGTCCCCAACCACTCAAGTTGCATTTGAAGAATTGAAGAAAGCGATGGCTGAGCTTCCTATTTTGGCAGTACCGAATTTCACTCAAGAATTTGTCCTAGAGACGGATGTTTCCATTCTGGGTATAGGCGCTGTCTTGTCACAAAAGGGGAGGCCAATAGCTTTTCCGAGTCAGGTGTTGTCCCCTTTGGTCCAAAAGAAATCTGCCTATGAATGGAAATTAATTGCAATAGTGTTGGCTGTTCAAAAATGGAGACACTATCTCCTTGGTCACCATTTCACAATCATCACGGATCAAAGGAGCCTTAAGTTCCTCACCGAGCAGCGGTTGATTAATGGGGAGCTGCTGAAATGGACCTCCAAGCTGCTGGGATTGGATTATGACATTCAATATAAGCCTGGGGTGGAAACAAGGCAGCAGATGCACTTTCTAGGCAGATGATGTACAAGGCAATTTCAGTGGTACAAACTGACTTATGGGAAACAGTGGCAGCTGAGATTGAAGAGGATTCATATTTACAAGGAATAGTTAGAGACTTGCAGCAGGGCACTGCTGTTCCAGCAGGTTTCAGATTGTTCCACCAAGGTAGAGCTATGTTGCCAGAGAACTAGTCAAATTCCAGTGCTATTGGCTGAATTTCATGACTCCCATATGGGGGATCATTCAGGGTTTCTCAAGACTTTTAAAAAGCTAGCTGCTGTGGTTTTTTGGAAGGGCATGAGACCAGATGTGAAGGAGTATGTGGCAGCTTGTCAAGTCTGCCAACAAAACAAGTACCAGGCCTTATCTCCAGCAGGTTTATTGCAACCTTTGGGAATTCCAGAGAGGGTTTGGTCAGAAATTTCGATGGATTTTATAACCGTGCTACCTAGGTCAAAGGGAAAGGATACTATCCTTGCTGTGGTGGATCGACTTTCTAAGTTCAGTCATTTCCTTCCTTTGTCTCATCCTTATACAGCCAAGGATGTGGCTCAGGCATTTGTGAAGGAGGTGATTAGGCTTCATGGATTTCCCAAGGTCATAGTCTCGGATAGAGATAGCATTTTCCTAAGTCGATTCTGGTCTGAGTTATTTGCCATGGCAAAGACCAAGCTCAGCTATAGTTCATCTTATCATCCACAAACGGTTGGAGACCTATCTTCGTTGTTTTGCTGGGCAGCACCCGCGGTCTTGGGTGGATTACCTCTCATGGGCAGAATACTGGTTCAATACCACCTTTAATGCATCCACCAAGATGACCCCTTTCCAGATTCTCTATGGTATGCCTACACCGGTGTTGTTTAAGGGTGACACCTATCCTACTAATGTGGAAGAGGTGTCTGCTTTGACATCAGCCAGAGATCTGCTATTGGCTGAACTGAAGGAAAATCTTTGTAAAGCTCAGGTGAGAATGAAGCAGTATGCGGACAAGCATAGGCGAGAGGCTGAATTTACAGTAGGGGATTTGGCTAATTTGAGGCTACAGCCGTATAGAATGAAATCCCTGGCTAGGAGACCGAATGAGAAGCTTGCTCAGCGCTTCTACGGACCATTTAAGGTACTGGAACGGGTGGGACCAGTAGTGTACAGGTCGGAATTGCCAGAGACATGCTCATTACATCCTGTATTCCACATTAGCAAGCTCAAAAAGGCTGTACTGCCTAGACAGTAAGCTCACAGCATTCCAGCAAGTCTTACTGCTGAGGGTGAGTTGCAGGTCGTTCCAGCTGCAGTTCTGGGGGGTAGGACTACTGCTGATGGTAGAATGGAGCTGTTGATTCATTGGGAGGGACTTCCGGACTGCGATGATTCATGGGAAGAAAAGTAGAAGCTCCTCGCCCAATTTCCCGGGGTAAACCTTGAGGACAAGGTTGATATTCAGGGGGGGGAGTAATAATGGGGTTGGAAGGTTTAGGAAGGTTTATGAAAGGAGAAAAATTAGAAAGTAGGCTGCCAACCAATTGTTCCAGCTCAGCTGGAGTTAGTTAGCTCATACTTGTATATAAATAGGTTTTTTGGAGGGAAATGAGTGTGGTTATTGTAATTCTGTTTTGATGGTTTTGCTGAGCACTCTTCTCTGCAATTGTTGAGAGAGAATTGAGGGCTCTTTCTTGTATTCATTTTAGGGTTCTGAGGGACATTCCCCCCCTCCCCAAATCAGCAATAATATTCTTGTTAATCAGTGATAGAACTCGTGTTCTAACAATTTACAACCTTGAGTCAGGCTTCTTTGAATACTTCTTATTATTATCATATTAAGCCTATATTAATGCCTAGACATATTACTAATACTAATAAGATTAAATCTCGATGAATACATGAACCACAACAACATCCTAACTAAGCATTCCTTCTATGTTTTATCAATCTTTAAACTCTTCATTTTTGCAATGGTTGTACTTGTAACTTACTTTTCGAGTTTGTAGCTCAAACGATTGAGTTTTCGTACATTTGTGCAGCTTCTGTACTTCCTGTTAGAAATATTGCTAGCTGGGCTCATGATGTTGGAGCAAAAGTGCTTGTAGATGCCTGTCAAAGTGTTCCACATATGACAGTTGATGTTCAGAACCTTAATGTTGATTTTCTTGTTGCATCTTCTCACAAGGTAGGATTGCTTATTTTTTCTTGTAACTCTTTGGAACAATTGTAATGAGTTGTAAAGTACATGTTTCAGATGTGTGGGCCTACCGGCATTGGATTCTTATATGGTAAAATAGACCTCTTGTCTTCCATGCCTCCATTTTTAGGTAAGATATTAGACATGGGACTTTCCTTTTATCTTCCAACAAACAGGAACAACTACTAAGTCTAGTGCAATCAATAAAATAAAATTTCCTTTTTGTTTTAGACCCATGTTGATAATATTGTCTTTTGAAGCTAATGTATTGCTGGCAACCTCTGCCTATACTTGTTTTAGGTGGTGGTGAAATGATTTCTGACGTATATCTGGATCATTCAACTTATGCAGAACCTCCATCCAGGTTTGTCAACATGTTTTTGCTTTGACTCTTAATCTTATGGATAGAGGATATTCTACATGATCTCAGGCAGGGATCTCAAATTTGATTACCAATTTAATATACCAAAGATAGGAGCATCAATGGTTCTACAAATCATGATCTTGGGGAAGGATTAGTGTATTCATAATAACTGCTTTGCTCCTATGGCTTTGAAATTAACTCGGTGGTCAGTGCTACTCACATATTTATGACTATCTTTGACCTCAAAAAGATCAAATATTTAGTTATAGATGGTAACCTTGTGATAGAAAGGGTGTCCTGTTCTTATCCTGTGACAGATTCTATGGCAGTTTAATTCCTTCCTAACTTCCAGTAGAACCACTAGTATTGTCGGTTTCATGCCTAGATTGTTTTCCTCCGGCCCACAGTGGTGGACTGGTAGTTGTTCTCTACTAAACAAATGTTGCAAACCATCAGTTACCTGTATCTTAAGATTTGATGCATTTTGACTGCTCTAGATTTGAGGCCGGAACACCAGCTATTGGGGAAGCAATTGGTTTAGGAGCAGCAATTGATTACTTATCTGGGATTGGTATGCAAACCATACATGATTATGAGGTGAGTTGAGCTTCATTCTATTTAAGAAACACTTTTATCTAAGAGAACAAGAAAGTGATGACTATTTTTTTTTTTTTGGTAGTGATACATAATTATTGAACCTTTTGAAGCATGTTGCTGTTCTTTTTTTCTGAATAAAATCTACGGATAAAAGGAGAAAAAAAAAAAAACTCTAGAAAAGCTTTATAAATGCACCAATTTATTTCGCAACTGCAAGTAGTGATGGAAACTATTGATGGAAGAGCTAACATGCTTGCAGCGGCCAGCCAGTATTATGTGCGCATTAACATTTCTATGAAATGTTAATTTTCATAGGTGGAGCTGGGTACGTATCTGTATGAAAGGCTTCATTCAGTCCCAAACGTTCGCATCTACGGTCCAGCCCCTTCGGAAAATGTCCAACGAGCTGCTCTCTGTTCTTTCAATGTTGAGAACATCCACCCTACTGATCTCGCAACATTTCTTGACCAACAAGTAAGAACACATATGCATTTACTTAGTCTCTTAGAACAGTTCTGTCTGTAAACACGCCTGAATTTCGTGAATGAAATTGGCAAAGGTGTTGAACATTTCCTAAAGATTTCCTTTCTTGAATTGCAATTTGACGATGTGTATCATCTCAGCATGGAGTGGCTATAAGATCCGGTCACCATTGTGCCCAACCCCTCCATCGATATTTCGGAGTCAACGCGAGTGCACGCGCTAGTCTGTATTTCTACAACACTAAGGAGGATGTTGACAAGTTTATCGAGGCCCTGAATGACACAATCAACTTCTTCAATTCATTCAAGTAGAGTCGCAATGTATATATATTTTTATGTAGATTAGGTTTTGCTTGTTTTATTTGTCTATCAATGAAATGCCCTTAAATTCAATTCCTCGTGATAATCTTATTGCTAGGCATCTACTAATTTGTATACCTCCTAATTCCTATAATTTTATGTATTGAAAAAAAAAAAAAAAAAAAAAAGCAGATGCGGATCGAAAATAATATCATTTTTTCTGTCTACATGTTTGAAGGTGAATATTGTATCTATTTTTTTTTAAAACTTTGATGGTGCTTATGCATGCGAGATCCTTTATATATCAATAAATCACAGCTTGTACTTGCTTGAGGATTCTTAAGAAAATACGTAAACAATAAGATAGCAGTGACCGGTATAGACGGAGACAAACAGTCCTCTGCATCATTTTTGTTAGTGGTGTACAGAATATAGTGATTCTCCCCTGGCCCTGTATCATGTTTGGATATGTATGGATAAGACAGAAAAAAATGACTTTTTCGCTCATGAGACACAAGGTGTCGTAGGGAAAGGATGGAGAGGAAGTCTAGAGTATGATTTTAGTGATGATAAAGCCAATCAACCCGATTCGCTTAGGCCTGTCATGCCAAATGCCCTAAAAATTGGGTTAGCCTGTTCCACTTAAGTAAATTAGCTAAAGAATGCAAGTCAATCTGCTAAAAAAGGCAGGTTTGGTAGGTTAGCATGCAAATCTAGTCCATTTAGCCATTATTTCTCAAATATGTTTTTATATTAGATCAACTTGTCAAAAACATGTCAAAAGCTCGCTAAAACATGGAGAAGAGCGGGCTAGCCCACCAAATAAAAAATGGGACAATTGTAGCCCAATCCATAAAAATAAAGCAGGCTTAGTGGGATGGCAGACTTAGCCCGTTTGACCATCTTTGTATGATTTGATTGAAAAAAGTGAGAATGAAACTAACTTGGGTTGGTTAAGTGGTTAGCTCACTTGTCCTTTTAAACAAGAGTCAGGGGTTCGATTCCAGCCTTGTGTATGCAGCAACCCATTGACCATCGGCAAACCTTTAAATGAAGCTCAGATTCGCGTCGGATTAATCCTTGGTTTTTCAGGTTGAGGGATACCGTGGGACAAAAAAGAGTGAGAATGACAAATATGAAATATGAAATGTTTGAAAGGATATTTTTTTTTGGAAAAAACAAATTTTTTAAATTTGTGTATGATAAACATGTCTCTTTTGTACTCCAATCGTGAAGGTACAAAATTGACTTAAAAAATCTCCCCATGTGGAGACAATTTGACTTTTTATTTATGACCCCTATTCCAATAATATTTCTATATCTTACTATCTCTGTCTTTACTATCATTTGATTGTAAGCAAACCCTAAGGTAGCTTAATTGTAAAATATATCATTCTCTATTACTTTGGTTATATGATATTTGAAGAAGAAATCTTTTATGTAGCGTTTGTTTGAAATGTTGTACAATACAATACGGAAATACAAGTACAATACAATGAATTTTGTGTATTGTGTATTATGTTTGTTTTAATGTGTACATAATTACTTTATACTTGTATTTTCTGTATTATTTTATGTTTGTTTTAGAGGAGAGTACAACAAATTTGTAATAAAAGTCCAAATTACCCTTAATTAATTAAAACACTACTCAACCCCAAATTAAAAACCCTAACAACATCAATAAACCCAAATTAAAGTTTATTAATAAAAATAAAAATCAACAAATATAAAAATCAAAGTTATACAAAGCTTTATTTATTTATTATTATTATTATAATATTAAAAAAGAAAATAAGGACAGGACCTATAAGGGTCCCTATTCTTCTTCTTTATTTTGGGCGCCGCCCAATCTTCTTCTTCTTCAAGATCAAGTGTTGCGCCCCAGCAACAAGCTTGTTCATGGAGGCTACAATGGAGTTTCAAGGATTCGGTGGAGTGGTAAGGGGGTTCGCATTTGCTATTTGTTATTTGCATTTGCTATTTGCTAAGGGGATTTAGTGGAGTGGCAAGGATTTGGTGGAGCGGCGATGTGAACTGGCCGGAGATATGGTGACGCGACAGTCGAAGGTTGTGGTGGCGATGCGGCGGTCGGAGGTCGTGGTTCCTGCAGAGAAGATTTGGTGGAGGGAGGAGGAACTGTGTAGGTGCTTATTTGGGTGAAAATATGGGGTGGAATTTTGAAAAAATATCAGGGGCATCTTTGGAACAAATTTTTAATTAAAAATTTGTATCTGTATCTGTATTTTGTGTATCTACTTTGAGAGTAGACACAAAATACAGAAAAAAATTGTACAGATACAGACTATCTTGTATCTGTCTCAGTCAAACAAACATGTTACTTTTACTTTTGTACTGTATTTTGTGTCTTATACAAGGTAAACAAACGCTGCCTTATAGACTTTTCCATACAAATGCATACCGAACAGTAAAATGTTATTGTTGACCAAAGAAAAAAAACGTGACACTATGTAACAATGAACACCTATTATTCAAAGTGGAAATGCTAAGTGTACCTATGTTATATATCTACCTATTGTTCCACTGTATAAAATTTGCAAAAAATGATGTTCCATACCCTAGTCTGATGTGGGAACTCTTATCGATATTTGACTCCATGTGTTGTTTCTCTTCAAGGCAATGAGGGTGTTTTCTTGCAAGGACTCCAAAACTTTTATCAGAGTGTGAGTAAAGTAATAACAATTCAAAAAACATACCTTTCTGTGAGAGTGAAACCTTTATTTATAGAGTGGATTTCGAAAGAAATCCTAGCAACTAACTCTGAGAAGTTAGGGATTCAAGTTCGTTACTACTTATCCAGTGACGATAACCTTTCTTGTTTATAGAACAGTCTCGTGGATCTCACAACCTTCTCTCTTCTGGATGTTTTACTTTGGATCTGGTTCCAAGCCGAACCCTCTTTCTAAACCCAATTTTGTCAAGGTCCGATCTTGGGCCTGAAATTTGGCTTTATCCGGCCCACTATTGAGAATGGGTTGTTTTTGTTGGGCCTCTTTGCCTGGATTATGAACATTGCCCCCAACTCGGTCCCAAGATTCACCTTGGGTCCGAGTTCTGAGCTTTAACCCAAGCTTCGAGAGTTAAGCTTAAGCTTGATGCATTAGGTGAGATTCAATGTTTGTCTTTTCACATCCTTTCAGACCTCTAGGTAACCAACACGTGTCAGCCAAAGGCGAACCATCTTGGGAGATGGTTACTTTATTCCTATTCTACCTCCGGAACTACCTCATTAAAAATGATGAAGTGCCCCTTTATCGATTTTTCCCGTGCCTATAAATCACACTTTCTTCTCCCTCTCTTCTTCTTTCTCTCGTTCATTTCTCATCCACGCGAGAATTTCAGAAAACCCAGGGAGAGAGTGGAAACTCTACTAGCACTTCACAATTTTTCTTGCAAATATTGGACACTTTGTTTGGATACATTTGGGTAAGTACCTTCATCACCGTGTTTTCATCCTGTTGTTGAATTTTTTCTAGATAAGTTTTCTTTTTTTTTCCTCCACACCTATGACAGTCTTGCCATTTTGAGAGAAGAAACATATTCTTTTAGGAGATACTTCTAATATGTCCATCCTGTTGTTGTTCTTTTGTATTCCAATGCAATATACAATTTGAGATTTTTTTGTTTTCCCTCTGTGGAAACAATCAAAGCTTATCTCCTGATTTTCATGCTTCTAAATTTTCGCTTTTGATGGTTTCCCTTGTAGGTAAATGGGTAAACGTCTTAAGCCAATTCTCTGTCCTCCCCTTTTGCTCAACGATTATTATAATTGGGCCAATGAGGAAGCTCAAAGTATCGTCTCTGTCACAGATCACAAATACGCGGATTAAGGAGAGCATTTCTTCTACATGTATCACATGTTTTTTTTTACTAGACTAGGGCTCAAGATCCCCTTTTCTGACTTTGAACTAAAAGTTCTTCAGGCGACATGAACGACTCCGACCTAACTTCATCCCAACACTTGAGTTATGATACGTGTCTTCGAGCTCTTTTGATAATAGGTTTAATTAGATAATTTTTACCCTTTTTGAGGATTCTGTTCACAATTTCAAGGAAGTTTATTTCAAGGTTTCCGCTATTGCTAGGACTTCCCCATTTTTTTCTTAATATCTGTGGTGGTGGCTAAAAGGGTCATCATGAGGGTTAGTGGGGTGAGGGTGTTGTAGTTGAAATAAAATAAAATATGTGTGTGCATGGGGTGCATGGTCGCGACTTTAAGAGGAATAGGAGGATAGATTTATTTAAATCTTGTGTACTTATGGAAATTAAATAAGTGGTGATTTCTATTCTGAAACAAATTACTTGTAGAATGGACGAACAATGACAAATGATAACACATGTGGAAGGGTGTAGGGCCAAGGTTAATAGTTTCGTCATATGTCATGTGTATGTTTTCATGCATGCTAAAATAATAATTTATTTCATCATAAAATAAATTCTATAAATCAATCAACCAGTTAAAAGACATGTAATCATAATTATACAAAGCGATGTGTGATCCTCTAAATTACTAACATAGGCATAAATTTACTGTGTGTGTGTGCGCGCGCGTGTGTGTGTGCGTGTGAGTGTGTGCGTGTGAGTGAGTGTGTGTGTGTGTGTGCGCGCGTGTGTGGGTGGGTGTGTGCGTGGGTGCGTGTGTGTGTGGGGGTGGGTGTGTGTGTGCGCGCGCGCGTGTGTGTGGGTGCGTGTGTGTGGGTGTGCGTGTGCGTGTGTGTGTGGGTGTGCGTGTGCGTGTGCATGTGTGTGTGAAGGAAAACCTACATTTTTTATGAAGATCCAATTTCAGATAGCTATGTAACCGAAATCCTCGTGCAAGTGAAAATACCAAATGGCCAAAGACAATATCAGTTCAGTGTATTGGGTATAAATGGAGCTATAAATGTCTAAATCGGTTGATTTTTATGGCTGTGGAAAGATAACAAAATTATCAACAACTTTGATGAAGAAACCAAAGTCTGATTTGGAAGGATAGGGCCTCAGTTATTAAATGCAAAATAGATAAATACTAAAATAGAGGTAGATTTTTGTCACTTTACAACTTAAAAATAATAAAACTATTTAAAAACCCTCTTTTGTCATATTATGATTAATGTTTACCAAGATAAACATAAATACATTACATTAATATAATTCTAAAATTATTTTCCAAATATTGTATGAAAATATTGTAATCTAATATATTCACGTATTACGTAACACGATAGTTTACTTTATAAGTTCACATCTCAACTTATTGTGAATTTTCATTCTATCTTTCTTATTTTCTAGAATATACTCATTCTTCAACATATCAAATGAATTTCTCATACGTCATTCTATTTTTTGGGTATAATTATATAGTTAAAGTTGTAACATATATCATATACATATTTATACCATTCCAAAAATCATTGTAATTTCATGTATTTATGGCATATACATTTTATTTAACCATACCAAATCATCCATACTAAATTATAATATTTAACTTTGGATCATTTAGAAACCTTATCCATTATCAAAGACAAACAATCACAAATAATTATATTCTTGAAAGTCGCGGCCTTACACAACCCACTCTTGATCCAAACACTTCAACAACAGTTGACTGAACCCTCACTTATACAACTGGTCTCATGATACTTTAGAATGGGGATCTTCTTACCACGACCTATGATGCTTTCTCATCTTCCGAGGGGACTTTGAACTCAATGTAGATTTTAATTCGGACATCCATATCAGAGATGTTTCCACTTGCACAATTTCCTTTCTTTTCATTATTGAAGGCCCTTCTACGGTTTCTTATGTAACACCCTAATAATTACCTCTTTATTCTTAAGTCATATTGAGTTAATTATTGGAAATTTTCATCTTGTTTCAGAGTTCTAATTTGAATAAAATAACAATACGTGGAAAATAGGGCCAATTTGCTTCCTTTAAAATAACAGAACTTTGAAAATGCAGCTTGTGCGTCATACGATATAAACATTTATATCATTCTAAAAACCTGTTTATCACATGTCCATAACATCATAATACATAACCATGGCCCAAAGTAAACATAAAGTATTACAACACATAGGAATACACATAATGTCATAAATACTATAGATAATACAATAATATGATAGCGGAATTTTTAAAAAAATCATAAGCTTGTACAGACACTTATAATTCCCTTAAGAATTCCTGTAAACGTCAACGTAAGTCACAAGTGAAAATATATAACATAAATAAGATATAATCTCAAAATCTTAAGCTCTGGAGAATCCCAGCTTGGTCTTCCAGTGAGATCCCGAAATCACTCAACTGGTGGATGTTCCTGCGCCCTTGTATGCATCTTAAAACAAAAGGTGGTGGAATAGGGTGAGCTCCACGGACTCAGTAGGGGGATCACTCTGGTTTATTATAAAAACAATGTAACATGCAAGTTCCGTATTACTGGGGTTTTCATAAAACATCTATAATCCGGAGTGTCTTACTTATATGTATCTTGATGGATATGTATGCATTATATCATGAATCTGAAACATCATTACTCTTTTCATTTCTAGTTAATGCATAAAACATGGACTCTTTCTTGACATGTGCATAAGGTACATTTACTTGAATTGGCACTAACCCTCTTATCTCTTTCTACCTCCATGTCACCAAATCCCAAGACTATGAGCTCATATCTCTCTAGTTTCTACTAGACACACGGGGAAAGAGGGGTTTCTCACCTTCCCTTACTAGTGAAGTCAGTGACCGAGGTTGCCAACCCTCCCTTACCGAAGACACCGGTGACTGAAGGTTACAATCACTTACTTTGACATTTCAAGGCATTTCCATCATACTTAAGGTATCATATCATCATATTACAATTTATCATAGCACTACAGCATATATGCATGTGCATAAACTCATAACATCATTCTGGAATTATATACAAGTCATGCATAGCATCTTTAACTCATAAATCACTTGAAACATGCCATTTATGCACACAATTGCTTTAACATGTCATTTCTCTTTAAATTATTAATTTCTCTTCATAAATAGCCTTTTTTGTTCTAAAAACATATAATAAACTTGTTACAGTAGTTTAGATTCCAAGAAAAGGGTTAGAAATCATTAAAATACAAAAACTACAAAAACACAGCATTTATGGCAAATCTGTAGAAATTCTGCTAGTTGGCCGCTAGCGCGTTCCCTGTGGCCGCTAGCGCCCAAAGCAGTGCAACACCCGCTAGCGCTAGTACTTTGGTCGCAAGCGCGTGTGCACGCGCTGGCGGCTGTAAAATGGCCGCTAGCACGTTCCTCGATCATGTACCAGTATCAGTTCATCGCAACTACTATTTTGGTGCATATAATGATTATAAATTGGACCTTATGCATGAAAACACATATGTACACTATTTAACATAAATCTAACCCCTACCTCTTGAAGTTTTGCCCTCTAGTGCTAAGAACCACTTTGTTCTTCCTTGAGCTACTTGCTTAACAATCTACCTTAGCCTTTGATGATGATGGAGACAATCCTAGAGCCTCTGATGAATTATGTTAGGTTCAAAATGAAGAGAATGAGATGATAAACTCAGATATGGGGTTAGTTTATGAGTGGGTTGAGTTTTGGGTCGAGTGGTGATGAGGTTAATGAAATTTGAAGGTTATGGAGGTTATGGGTTTGTGTTTGAAGTGTTTTGAGTTATGATATGAGGGTTTTAATTTTCTTTAGGGTGAAGTAAGGCTATTTGGGATGGAGGGGATTAAGGGAAAAATGTAAAAGATGAAGAATTTGACTCAAAAATGCAAAATTGCAGAAATATTGTCCTGTCATCGAGCTGGTCGCTAGCGCGCATACTACGGCCGCTAGCGACCGCTTTCGCCGCACTACCCGCTAGCGCTCATCACTGGTCACTAGCGACGAAATTCTGCCGCCTCACCCGCTAGCGAGCTTAACCTGGCCGCTAGCGAGAATCCACTGATACATGACAGCAGCAACAATTTACATACTCTAAATCTCCAAAATGCATCTATCTCAGTCCAATCCATTACCAAATGTTTCCACTAGTACTTATACACTTATGTAAACATATTCTTACTAAAATTATCAATTATTCCTTACAATTCCCACCTAGATCATCATTCTAGATTCATTGATGCATTGTACTTACCTTTCAACCTTATACAATGCACTTACTACTTCCTAATGCACATATTTCACATAATACACATAGCACATACTCAATCAATCATACATATCAAAATACATCCTAATGCACATACATCCCAATTATACCTTGATCAAAGTGATTTTCACAAAATCTCTCTGATTAAGGCATAGTTAGACTTTTGGGGTCTTACATCTTAAATTCGTTTTGCTGGTCCCTTTCTGCCTTGTACTTTCTAATTTAGACAATATGTTTGCTCTAGCATTATCTTCTTTTGGTATATTCTTAACCTCCACTTTTCACACGTCTTCAACAAATCGGTTGCCATTTGCGAATACTTCTTCAGTTGTCCATCCTTAGCTTAGAATTCTCCCCCAATTTGCGACATAACAAATTATGAGTCGTTGTAAATAACAACTCCCAAACATCGACAGTGTGCGCTAATTTCAAACTCGCTACTAGTTCCTCGTACTTAGCTTGGTTGTTTGAGGCTCAGGATTCAAACTGTATGGATATCTCGATCTATACCCCTTGATTGTTTTCTAGAATAATGTTTGCACCATTTCCTTTTAGGTTTGTGGACCCATTTACAAACAAAGTCCACAACATCTTAACCTCTTCATCTTCATATGACATTTCTCTGATGAAGTCGGCCAAAACATGAGATTTTTTGGGGTTTTGAGGTTCAAAAATGGCATTGAAATCGAGAGTTCTACAAGCCATGCCACCATTAGTCTCTCCAAATGTGGTTTCTACAATATCTGTCTCATAGGACGATTAGTTTTTACCACTACAGTATGGGCTTGGAAGTATTGTCTTAACTTCCTTGTTGTTGTATGAGGGGAAAGACAACATTCTCTAACTTCGAGTATCGAGACTCAGATCCTTGTAAAGCATTGCTCACAAAATATACATGCTTCTAGGGTTTTTCTTCTTCATGACCAATAACGGCCTCACTGCCATGATCCCCACAGACATATAGGTAGCATTTGTTTACTGTAACACCCTAATAATTATCTCTTTATGCTTAAGTCATAATGAGTTAATTACCGGAAATTATCATTCTGTTTCAGAGTCAAATTTCGAAAATAAGGGTACGTGGAAAATAGGGCCGTAAAATTTTCAAAATAAAAGCGCGAGTTCTAAATTTGTGGCTTGTACGTGATGAGACATAATCTGATACGTCAAACTATGAAACTGTAAATTTCATATAACCATAATACAGTAATATGTGTAAGTGGCCCATTACATACATATAGATTTAGGTACACATAGGAATTACACATATAAACGTAAAATCCAAAATAATATTACAATAGTAAAGTGTTGAAGTTTCTAAGAATACCACAAGATTGTACAGTCACTTATGATCTTCTTATAAACTCAACTAAGCGTCAGATAATACATAACATGATAATACAAAATATCAGAGAAACAAGACTCTAAAATGTAAGTCTCTCAAGGTATCCGAGTCTTCCATCCTTTGTCAGTCTCAGCCCGCTCACCTAGTAGTGGAATCTGTACCTCGATCTGAATCTAAAACAAATAGTGGTGGAATTGGGGTGAGCTCCACAGACTCAACAGAGGGATCACTCCGGTTTATTATGAAAGTAGTGATACATGCATAATTCAATTAATATCATTTTCAAAGAACATATTTATATAGATTTCCGGAGTGTCACACCTATATGCGTCTTTGACAGTTATATTAATGCATGTATCAGATATGTAAGCAATGTCCAAAACATAATTAAGATACAATATAATACAGATAATAGAGTACTCATGTCATGTGTCATGATCTTTTACTTTGAATGGCACAACCCTCTTTACTCTCTGCCTCCACATCTCCGGTCCCCAAGGCTATGAGCTCATACCTCTCTAGTTTCTACTAGGAATCTATGGGGAAGAGGGGTTTATTCACTTTCTCTCACAAAATAGTATTGGGGACCGAGGGTGCCAACGTCCCTTGCCAATTCCATTTGTAGAGAATGTTACTCATAAACTTATTTCTCACTTCACATGACATTTCATCGCAATCTTTAGCATTCAGCATATACAAGTAGCACATATATATATACATCTATTTCAGATTTATTTACATTAAAACTTTAATCATAAATACATAAAAATGTTCATTTGCAATCCCTTATCATTAAAAACTTCTTTTAGTAAGTGAGTCTGATACATATATATATGCTTATGATACTGTCCTACAAAAAATATAATCATGAAGTTAAAATTATTGAAAATGCCCAAAATATCATAAAACTGGAATTTTGCAGAAAATCCCGCGACCTGGCCGCTAGCGAGCTCCATGTGGCCGCTAGCGCCCAAGGCGGCCTAACAACCCGCTAGTGCTTGTAAGATAGGCGCTAGCGCGTGGACCTTCGCTAGCGGCTGCAGCCTGGCCGCTAGCGAGTCCCTCGACCCTGTTCTCAGTACTGGTCCATCTCAGATATCATTTTAATGCATAAAACGAGTTCAAACTAAATATGATGCATGAAAAACATAAGAATATATTGTCTAACATGAAACTAACCCCTACCTCTTGTAGTTTCTTCCTTTCCTAAGCTGGGGACCACTTTCTTTTCTTGAGTTCCTTGCCAAATACTCAACTCTAGCTATTTTAATGCTGATGATGATGAAACCGTGTTTTGTGGATGAATTTGTTCGGTTAGGATTGAAGGAATTGATATAAGGATTCTAAATATGAGTTTAGTTTCTGATGTGGGTGAGTTTTGATGAAAGGATGGTGAGATTTGAGTGTGTTATGGTGGTGAAGGTTGTAAGGATTTGTGAAAAGGGTTTTGGTGCTTTGGAATTGTGTTTTTAGAGTTCTGAAGTTGCTTCAGAATGGGGAAATGTTATGAGGACGGAGGGGGACCTAATGACAATTTTTAAATGATGGAGGATTAAAAAGGAAAATGTAAAAATGTAGAAATCATGTTCTGTCATCGAGCTGGTCGCTAGCGAGCTTACTGTGGCCGCTAGCGACCGCTTCCACCGCATCTAGCCGCTAGCGCCTGATTACGGCCGCTAGCGAAGACCCTTGCCGCCTTACTCGCTAGCGAGATAAAACTAGTCGCTAGCGACCAAATGCTGATACATGACAGCAACAGCAGCAGAAACTGTTTTTCATGCTCTAAACCTTTAATTGCTCTCTAAAGGTTCCCAAACCATCACCAATAATCTAAACAACCTTAATATACTTATATAAACTTATACATGATCCTAAATACTTAAAACCTCTCATGATCTCTAATTAGATGGTTTTCTCTAAACTCGTTTTCCTATTTCAATTCACATTTTAAATCATAATGCAACACAAATGTCATTTTGTCATACACATAAGTCACATAGCGCACATAACACATATTCAATTATGCAAGCATATCAAAACACGTCCCAAATACACATACATCCTAATTATACCTTAAAAATGCGATTATTTCTCAAATCACCTTAGTTAAGGTATGATTAAGCTCTCGGGGTCTTACATTCTTCCCCCCTTCAAAGAATTTCGCTCTCGAAATTCAATACCTATGAAAAGAACCGGATGTAGTTTCCTCATGTCTTCCTCCCTCTCCCAGGTAAACTCTTCCGCTCTCCCCCGCCCCCAGGCCACCTTCACCAACGGAATAGTCTTATTCCTTAGTTTCTTGATGTCTCGGTCCACTATCTGTGTTGGTGGTAAGGGAAAGGTTAAGTCATCCTTTAGTTGTACTTCTTCCGTTTCTAATACATGACTTGGGTCTGAATTGTATTTACCGAGTTATGACACATGGAAGACATCATAAAGGTTGGATAGACTGGGAGGTAAGGCTATGCGATATGCAACTGGACCAATGCGACTCAAGATCTGAAATGGACTTAGGTACCCCGGATTTAACTTTTTAATCTTAATTGCTCTACCTATACCTATGGTGGGGGTCACACGTAAAAATACATGGTCTCCGGCCTCAAACTCTAGTGGCCTACGCCGATTGTCCGCATAACTCTTTTGGCGACTTTGAGCCGTCAGGAGTCTTTCCCTGATCCTCTTAATCTGCTCCGTAGTTTCCCTCACTAGTTCAGGCCCTAGAGTACTCTTTTCACCCGGATCATACCAACATAATGGAGAACGGCACTTCCTACCATATAGTGCTTCAAAAGGAGCCATTCCTATGCTAGTATGAAAATTGTTATTGTAGGAGAACTCAACTAGGGGTAACATCTTATCCCAACTACTCTTCTCATCCAAGACACAAGACCTCAACATATCCTCTAAGGTTTGGATTGTTCTCTCGGACTGTCCATCGGTTTGGGGATGGTAGGTTGTACTCATACGCAACTCTGTACCAAACGCCTTTTGCAAGGCTTCTGAGAAACGAGAAGTAAATCTCGGATCACGATCCGAAATAATACTCTCGGGTACCCCGTGTAACTTCACCACTTCACGTATGTACAAACTCGCTAATCTTTCCAAGGGGTATGTCGCTTTGATGGGTAAAAAGTGAGCCGACTTAGTCAATCGATCCACTATCACCCATATGGCATCATTATCGGCTTGTGTTCTTGGTAAACCCACTACAAAGTCCATCGCTATACTTTCCCATTTCCAGTGTGGAATTTGTAGTGGTTGTAGCATGCCAGGATCCTTTTGATGCACTATCTTCACTTTCTGACACACTAAACACCGGTTAACCCATTCCGCTACATCCTTCTTCATACCGGGCCACCAAAACATTCTCTTCAAATCTTGATACATCTTGGTAGCCCCAGGATGAATAGTGAAATGGCTCTTATGAGCCTCCTCCAAAATACTATTTCGGAGGTCACCATGAGCGGGTACACAAATTCTGCCCTTACATCTCCACAACCCGTCTCCGTCTTGATAAAACTCTCTCGCTCTTCCCTCTTGTACCGCCTTCAAAATTCCTTTAAACTCCTCATCCGTCACTTGGGCTCGTGCAATGTCTTCCTTAAACTTACTTGAGACCATAAGGTGACTCACTCTCATGCTCACTGGGGTGAAAGACACTCCTAGATTAAGGTTTCTAAAATCTTCTAATAACTCCATCTCCTTAACCATCATATGGGATACATGAAGCATCTTACGACTCAAGGCATCTGCTACTACATTTGCCTTCCCAGGGTGGTAATTCAAACAAAAATCATAATCCTTTAGAAATTCCATCCACCGCCGTTGCCTCATGTTTAACTCCTTCTGATCAAAGAGATACTTCAAACTCTTATGATCAGAGAAAACCTCAAATCTCAACCCGTATAAGTAGTGCCTCCAAATCCTTAAAGCAAAAACTATTGCCGCAAGCTCCAAGTCATGGGTAGGATAGTTCACCTCATGTGGCTTCAATTGCCGTGAAGCATATGCCACTACTTGGTGATGTTGCATTAATACACAACCCAACCCTTTTCCCGAAGCATCGCAATACACTTCAAAAGGTTCGTTAGGATCGGGCACAACCAATACGGGTGTGGTGGTCAATCTTTCCTTCAACTCCATAAAACTTCTCTCACATTCCGTTGACCACACAAATGAAGAGTTCTTTCTGGTAAGCTTGGTCAAGGGTAAAGCAAGCTGTGAGAACCCTTTAATAAACCTACGGTAATAACCGGCCAAACCTAAGAAACTCCGTACTTCCGTAACCGTGGTAGGTCTTGCCCAGTTTACTACTGCTTCAATCTTACTAGGATCCACAACTATTCCTTCCGCTGAAACCACATGACCCAGGAATTTAACTTCTTTCATCCTAAACTCACATTTACTCAGCTTAGCGTACAACTTCTTCTCCTTTAACACTTCTAATACAAACCTAAGATGGCTTTCATGCTCCTCCTCCGTCTTGGAATAAATTAAAATGTCGTCAATAAAGACAACCACAAACTTATCCAAGAACGGTCGGAAAATCCTATTCATATAGTCCATGAACACTGCCGGGGCATTAGTTAGTCCAAAGGACATAACTGTGAACTCATAATGCCCGTAGCGGGTTCGGAAAACCGTCTTTGGTATATCCTCCCCTTTGACTCTAATCTGATGGTAGCCTGATCTCAAATCTATTTTGGAAAACACCTTCGCCCCTCTCAACTGGTCCATTAAATCATCAATTCTAGGGAGGGGATACTTGTTCTTTATAGTCACCTTATTCAACTGCCTATAATCTATGCATAACCTCATACTCTCGTCTTTCTTCTTCACAAACAACACCGGTGCTCCCCATGGTGAGGCACTTGGCCTAATGAAACCCTTATCCAACAACTCTCCCAACTGGGTCTTAAGTTCCCTCAACTCACTGGGTGACATACGGTACGGGGCCATAGAGACAGGCCTTGTTCCCGGAACGAGGTCAATACTAAACTCTACCTCTCTAGGTGGAGGAAACTCTAGTATGTCATCAGGGAAAACCTCAGGATACTCTTTTACAACTGGTATAGCAGCCAAACTTGGCGTGGCTTCTATGTTGTTTGAGGCAAGAAAAACAAGACTTTTATCTGTAACCCCACTCTGTCCCACTTCCACAGGATGAACCAACAGACTAAAAGAAATAATAGAGGACTCAGGTGTAGAAATACTATAAGAATCAGGAAAAATGACAGACTTAGCATGACAATCTAACAAAATTTTATGTGCTGACATCCAATCCATACCCAAAATCATACCTAACCCAGACATAGGTAAACATATGAGATCGAAGGTAAACGACCTATCCCCTAATATGAACTGACACTTAGTGCAAACAGTACAAGTCTTTACGGGTTTGGCGGTGGGTGTGGAAACATGTAGGTCATATGGTAACTCACACATGGCTAAATGCAATTCCCTAGCATGCTTATATGATATGAATGAATGGGTAGCTCCGGAATCAAAAAGTACAACTAACTCTTGATTTTTAACCTTACACTTACCCTTAATCAAATCTTCGGACCGAGATACCTCCTCTGCATTTACTGTAAAGACCCTTCCCTGGTGCTGGGGCCTGGAGGGGGTCGGAGCTGCTGTGATCTGTGACTGAGAGGATGAACGACAATCCCTTGCAATGTGTCCCGGTTTACCAAACCTATAGCACACGTTCTGTCCTGCAAAGCAAACTCCTCGATGTGCCTTATTGCATTGTGCACAGATAGGTACCTCTGGAATTCTCGTAGTAACTGCTGAACGAGACGGAGGTGGTCCCTGTTGAGGTCGGGCACGATTAGGGCCCCTGAACTGATGAGACGGATACTGGCGAGGTGGGGGATGCTGTCTCTTGAACTGGGGAGCATGTCGTGCCAAACCCCTCCTAGTAGTCTCTACAGAACTACTTTCCCCCAAATGGCAAGCCTGCTCATGAACTCTTCATGCTTCTACCAACTGCGCATAGCTGTCGAAGTGAAGATGGTTCATTGTTCTCTGCATCTCTTGCGATAACCCATTCCGATATTTCATACATTTCCATGATTCCATCGAAGTGAAGATGTTCGAACCGCGCAGTATATTCCGCAATTGACATCCGCCCTTGGGTCAGATTCAAGAACTCTCTTTCTTTGGCCTCCCTCACTGACTTGGGAAAATACTTCTCATAGAAAAGCTCCTTAAACCTGTTCCAGGGAATAGGAATTCCTGCAGCCTCCAACCGAGCCTTTTCCCCTTTCCACCAATCTCCAGCATCCCTTTCTAACATGAAGGTAGCTAAAGTAGTACGCTGTAGATCTGAACAATGCACCACAGTGAAAATCTTTTCCATCTTTTCGATCCATTCTCCCGCTGCCGCCGGATTCGTAGAACCTGTAAAAACTGGAGGATTTAACCCTCGGAATTCAGCAAAACGAACATTTTCCCTTTCAGCCTCCGGCTGTGGTGCAGGAGGTGTCTGACGTCCCATATATTCTGCCAACTGTTGCACTGCCCTAGCCATCCCGGCCAGAGCCTCATTAGTCACGTTTCCAGTGTCGTTACCACTTCCGGTTGCCCCCGTCGTACGTCTTTTAGGCGCCATTTGTACCTGTACACACCAACACAATCACTGAGGTGATCAGTCTCAATAATCACATTAGGCGTACACAGTCACTAATGCACCAAACAGACAAGTTATGTTTTACGGTGACCAACTACAAACATAACACTATCGCACTATGCAACAAAAGCATAGATGGCCATAACCCCAAGCCTTAAGGTTCGACCTTCTCTGATACCAAAATGTAACACCCTAATATTTATCTCTTTATGCTTAAGTCAATGAGTTAATTACCGGAAATTATCATTCTGTTTCAGAGTCAAATTTAGAAAATAAGGGTACGTGGAAAATAGGGCCGTAAAATTTTCAAAATAAAAGCGCGAGTTCTAAATTTGTGGCTTGTACGTGATGAGACATAATCTGATACGTCAAACTATGAAACTGTAAATTTCATATAACCATAATACAGTAATACGTGTAAGTGGCCCATTACATACATATAGATTCAGGTACACATAGGAATTACACATATAAACATAAAATCCAAAATAATATTACAATAGTAAAGTGTTGAAGTTTCTAAGAATACCATAAGATTGTACAGTCACTTATGATCTTCTTATAAACTCAACTAAGCGTCAGATAATACATAACATGATAATACAAAATATCAGAGAAACAAGACTCTAAAATGTAAGTCTCTCAAGGTATCCGAGTCTTCAACCCTCTGTCAGTCTCAGCCCGCTCACCTAGTAGTGGAATCTGTACCTCTATCTGAATCTAAAACAAATAATGGTGGAATTGGGGTGAGCTCCACTGACTCAACAGAGGGATCACTCCGGTTTATTATGAAAGTAGTGATACATGCATAATTCAATTAATATCATTTTCAAAGAACATATTTATATAGATTTCCGGAGTGTCACACCTATATGCGTCTTTGACAGTTATATTAATGCATGTATCAGATATGTAAGCAATGTCCAAAACATAGTTAAGATACAATATAATACAGATAATACAGTACTCATGTCATGTGTCATGATCTTTTACTTTGAATGGCACAACCCTCTTTTCTCTCTGCCTCCACATCTCCGGTCCCCAAGGCTATGAGCTCATACCTCTCTAGTTTCTACTAGGAATCTATGGGGAAGAGGGGTTTATTCACTTTCTCTCACAAAATGGTATTGGGGACCGAGGGTGCCAACCTCCCTTGCCAATTCCATTTGTAGAGACAGTTACTCATAAACTTATTTCTCACTTCACATGACATTTCATCACAATCTTTAGCATTCAGCATATACAAGTAGCACATATATATATACATCTATTTCAGATTTATTTACATTAAAACTTTAATCATGAATACATAAAAATGTTCATTTGCAATCCCTTTAGTAGATCATTAAAAACTTCTTTTAGAAAGTGAGTACTGATTCATATATATATATATGCTTATGATACTGTCCTATAGAAAATATAATCATGAAGTTAAAATTATTGAAAATGCCCAAAATATCAGAAAACTGGAATTCTGCAGAAAATCCTGCGACCTGGCCGCTAGCGAGCTCCATGTGGCCGCTAGCGCCCAAGGCGGCCTGACAACCCACTAGCGCTTGTAAGATAGCTGCTAGCGCGTGGACCTTCGCTAGCGGTTGCAGCCTGGCCGCTAGCGAGTGCCTCGACCCTGTTCTCAGTACTAGTCCATCTCAGATATCATTTTAATGCATAAAACGAGTTCAAACTAAATATGATGCATGAAAAACATAAGAATATATTGTTTAACATAAAACTAACCCCTACCTCTTTTAGTTTCTTCCTTTCCTAAGCTAGAGACCACTTTCTTTTCTTGAGTTCCTTGCCAAATACTTCACTCTAACTATTTTAATGCTGATGATGATGAAACCGTGTTTTGTGGATGAATTTGTTCGGTTAGGATTGAAGGAATTGATATAAGGATTCTAAATATGAGTTTAGTTTCTGATGTGGGTGAGTTTTAATGAAAGGATGGTGAGATTTGAGTGTGTTATGGTGGTGAAGATTGTAAGGATTTGTGAGAAGGGTTTTGGTGCTTTGGAATTGTGTTTTTAGAGTTCTGAAGTTGCTTCAGAATGGGGAAATGTTATGAGGACGGAGGGGGACCTAATGACAATTTTTAAAGGATGGAGGATTAAAAAGAAAAATATGAAAATGTAGAAATCTTGTTCTGTCATCGAGCTGGTCGCTAGCGAGCTTATTGTGGCCGCTAGCGACCGCTTCCACCGCATCTAGCCGCTAGCGCCTGATTACGGCCGCTAGCGAAGACCCTTGCCGCCTTACTCGCTGGCGAGATAAAACTAGTCGCTAGCGACCAAATGCTGATACATGACAGCAACAGCAGCAGAAACTGTCTTTCATGCTCTAAACCTTCAATTGCTCTCTAAAGGTTCCCAAACCATCACCAATAATCTAAACAACCTTAATATACTTATATAAACTTATACATGATCCTAAATACTTAAAACCTCTCATGATCTCTAATTAGATGGTTTTCTCTAAACTCGTTTTCCTATTTCAATTCACATTTTAAATCATAATGCAACACAAATGTCATTTTGTCATACACATAAGTCATATAGCGCACATAACACATATTCAATGATGCAAGCATATCAAAACACGTCCCAAATACACATACATCCTAATTATACCTTAAAAATGCGATTATTTCTCAAATCACCTTAGTTAAGGTATGATTAAGCTCTCGGGGTCTTACATTTACTGTGTGCAAGACACAAAATACAATACGGAATAGAAATGACATGTTTATTTAGTATAGACACATACATGATAGATTGTATCTGTAAAAATTTATTCTGTATTTTGTGTCCACACTCAGAGTAGGTACACAAAATACAAGTGCTGACACAAGAATTTCAATGAAAATTTTGTTCCAAGTTTACCTCTATCATTAATCCATAATTCCACCATTTGCCCTTCTCATTTTTTATCAAAGCCCCAAAACAAAATTTTGTATAAATATGAAGGTACTTGTGACACGAAAAGGGGGGGGGGGTTAAATCACGTCTTTTAAAAGTTTGTTTCATGAAACTTGCAAGTTTGATCAAGCTATAAGATTGTTTAATTAAAAGAGTGCAACAAATTAGTGTTACTTGCAAGTTTAATGACGAGTTGTGTAGCATTAAAAATAAGGCTTACTTGTTGCTTTGTTAACTTAATCTTGTTGATTAAGAAGTGTGCAAGCCTTTAAGCTTTGGCTCTTGGTGGCTTGGTTAAGTTAATTAAAACTTTGAATGAGTGTGTGTTATGTGTAACACTCCGATTTTTATTAAGTTCGAATTAAGTGAAATTAAGGGAAATTGACCTTAGTTGGAATTTAATTAAGTTTGGGTAGATAAGTTTCTCCTAGATAAACCCTTGTTTTATGTGCTTATGTTATTATATGTGTTTTTATTAGTACTTTAATCATGCATAAGGATAGGTATCCTATATGTAAGGTTATTGCATGAGTTTGGACGTTTTTAAGGTGTTTAGGGGCTTTTTTATAGCACAGTAATCGATTACATGAATTGGTAATCAATTACATGCATCAGATTTTCAAATCTGGGCAATTGGTTATAATCGATTACGCAGAGTGAATTTTTAGTGTGTTTTTATTTACATGTTGGTCCCACAACGTCTTTTAATAGTATGGCGGTTGTTCTGTGCCAAAACCCTAAATACCACCATCAGAGTCATCCCTAACCCTCACTCAAAAACTTGTGCCTCCACCATTCTCTCTCACATTCAAAGCTCTAAGCCATAACCATTCCACAACACCAAACTCATATCAAACCTCACCCAATCATGAAAACAACCACATATTCTTCATCCTCTCACCAAATATCATCTATCTACCAATTCTAATTCTTCAAAGGGGATCATTTTCATAATCCTACCATTCGTGGGGCTTGTGTGAGAAAGAGAAGTTGGGTTACGCATCGAGAACAAGTCAAACATAGTTTTGGAGTCTAAGAGAGGTAGGGGTTTAGATATGCCATGCTTACATGTATTATATGTATTATATGATTTTTTTACCGATTGAATCATGTGAAAACTCATTTTTCCCGTTAGGGCTCATGAAAGGGTTATGTTTCACCGATTGATTTTTAAGAAAACCAAGTTTTACCGAACGAAATATGTTTAAAAATTGATTTTCACATATTGGTTTATGTGTATCTTCCTTTTCTACCGATGGGAAAGATTCTAGGTCAAGTTTTAGTCATTGGCTTGTGAAAAACGTGTTTTTGAAACCCTATAATCCAAATTCTTGTGTTCGTAATTGATTACGTCGAATACATAATCGATTAAGAGCTGAGAATTTCCAATCGTGAGAGAACAAGCTCTCCGTTAATCGATTATAGAGAGTCTATAATCAATTACCGTAATCGATTATGTCATTTTTGTAATCGATTATAACACTGAAAATTCTACGAAAATGTGTTGTGTTGACCCTTTATGTGCTCTAATATGTTGTATATTTTATATGCATGGTATATTTTACTTGTCTATGACTTATGTATGATATTATGAGCTATATGCATGATTGTATGTTGATATATGTTATGATATAATGCTAAGATATTATATTATGCTACTATGATGTTATTATGCAATGTCAACGATAAAGATGTTATGTTATGATGTAAAGTTAAAGTTAAAATACACTGTAGCCTTCGGTCACCAATGGAGTTGGTAAGGGAGGGATAGTAACCTCGGTCACTGACTTCATTCGTAAGGGAAGGTGAATACTCCCTCTCCCCAAAAGATTAGGATCAACTTATGCATAGGGGATGATGATGTGGAGGAAATATTAAAGAGGGTGGGCAGGCCAAAAGATGTTAATGAAAGATAAAGTTGAAAGATATTGTGATATGTTATGTTCGTTGTATATGTTTAGGAGCACTAGTATACCACACAGAGATATATTATATGTAATGTTATATGCATGTATAAAATAAGCAAGACACACCTAGGTTGAGGACGCTTCTGAGAAATATATTTTCGAACTTATACCTGAAATGAATCTGGCATGTTTCACTATTTTAAAATAAACCCAAGGCGGCCACCTCTATTAAGTTACTTCCCAGTACTCACCCTATGTTTTCCCCCTTTAGAGGATCAGACCGAGCAAGATGTTGGTGCTAGCGAGGAGCACGAGTAGACTTAGCTATTTATATTTCAGTTTTTTTATGTTTCAAACATGTTATATTTCCATTGGATATTATGCATTTGTTTACTTTATATTTATAATTTCAGACCTTTGTTAGCTGCCAACTATCTATATAATTGTATTTATCGTGGAGCTTCATGAGTCTTGGTTTTAGCCTTATGGTATAACACTTAGTACCTATTCATGTTCTATTCTTTATGGGAGTTTGTTTGTGATTTCTATGCATTGTCGACGTTTATTTTATACTATACGATTATTGTATATTAGTGAGTATTGTATCCGAAGATCCCTTACTTTCATATCGTAAAAATTTTTAAAATTTTAGCCCCGACTATTTTCCGCGTATTATATTTTGAAAGAAAAGAGATAAGTTATGAAATCAGGATGTGACCCTTAGGCTGCGTTTGGATTCAAGAGTGGACAGAGACGGTGAGACAGAGACATAGAGACAGAGACAATACAGAAAAAATAACCGTCTCAGTATCGTGTTTGTTTGTAAGGATGGAGACAATGGACATAAAAATAAAATGACATTATTGACCCTCACCAAACCACAAATGACCACCGCCGCCGCCGCCGGACCACCATTCAACCACCACCAAACAAGGGTATTATTGTAAAAATTATTTCTGTCTCCGTCTCCGTTTTTGCGTCCCAGGTATATGGAGGTACAGAAAATACAGATGGAGACAGAGACAATTTTGAAAAATTGTCTCCGTCTCTGCAAAACAAGCATGATACAAATAAATTTGTACTCCATCCCCCGTCCCCGTCTCCATAACCAAACGCAGCCTTAATGATTGGCCTAAGATGACTTAATCATTAAGGGCTAATTACTTGGGGGTTACACTATGTGTATTTTCGAAATGCACAAGTAAGAGAGTAAGGTAGAGAGAATGCACACACTAAGTTTTTATACTGGTTCGACAATGTGCCTACTCTAGTCCCCAAGCTTCACTTGAGAGTTTACTAATCACCACCTTCAACAACTAGAAGGGTTTCCGCCACAGCACACCACTGGGGACTTCTCTTTGCCTTCTCACACTTGAGATAGACTTCCTTGCCTTCTACACTGAAGGTTTTTCTACCCTTCCTTGAACCCTCAAGGACTTTTGCCTTCACAACTAGAAGGACTTGTACGAACATAGAATGAAAATGATTATTGAGGTTCTTAGAATAAAATAAGAACTTAGATGCAACTAAATTTTGATCTTATTTGTTCTTCTAAGCTTAATATGCAAATGCAAGGATATTCAGGATGTTCTAGGCTAAAAGATTAAATTCTACCCACTTTGATCATAAAATATCTAAATTTGAGTACAAGATGTTGTTAGAATTTTTTACTGCGTTTGGGAGTTTTTGTTCAGTGTTCTTGTGATGCTCTTGTCAAATTATGGGGTATTTATAGACATCTAAGTCCACTTCCAAATATGAAAGGTTTGGGCTTGAGTTTATGCTTAACCCATGCGCCAAGCTTGCTTGCTTGCCTTGCTTCCTTGCTTGCTTGTTTGTATGCTAGCTTGCCTTGCTTACTTGCTTGGCTTGCTTGCTTGTTTGTATGCTAGCTTGCTTACTTGCTTGCCTTGCTTTGATTGCATGCTCCCTGATGTGGTCTAAAGGCGTCATTAATTCCTTTAACCACACAAATAAATTTAGAATTTAAAGAACAAAAAGAGTTTTCCCAAGAAAAAAGGATTGAATTGATTAACTATGGTAGTATAGCTTGTCAACCCGAGTCGTCTCTCAAGGAGGCTAATATCATTGATCTAATATGTAGAGTATATGTAGTATTGGGATTGGGTATGAAGTAATCAAAGCTATAAAATTAAGGGATATTATTAATAATGTAAAAAGGTCTTGGTGTTGAGACATGCATCAAACCATATTTTCCCCATCCTAAACTCACTTAAGCATTTTATCAAACACCTTGTAAGCAACTTGCAAATGCATAACAATTATTCTACCAAAGAGATTTTAATCCAAACCAATTAGGTAAAGGAAAACTAACTTAGACACATGCAAGCCAAATTCCCAATCAAGAATTATTCCTAATCTCCTAGTTAATGGGCATAAAATGATAATCCTCACTCAACACCCAAAAACACTCAAATACACAATAATCTCCCAATCAAGAAACTAAAATGCATTCAAGATATCCAATCAAAATTAGCAAGTATTAATCCACACAAACCAACATCAATTGCATTTGGAACCAAGAAAAAAGGAAGCTAGAGCAAGAGACAAGTAATGGGTTTCAAGAGAATATATGATCTTAGCATTACCCAACACCAAGAACAAAGAAACTACTCAACCATAATTAAAGCAAGTAAGAAACAAGAAATTAAAGCAATAGCAAAGATGGAAATGAAAATATAAATTAAATTGAACTTGGACAATTGTGTCAAAAGAGTAAGAACAAAGTGTGTAGAAATAGAGAGAAATTCTAGAGAGAAGGGAGAGCTTCTCTGTCTAGAATTCTAAAATAAAAATAACCTAAAGTAAATCTAAAGAAAGGTGTAAAAGTGTGTTGAGCAAAATTACAAAAGGGTCTTAAGTACAAAACCTAGAGGGACCAAAATGCAAAATGTTGCAAATTAAGAGTGGCTGGGCACACATGGTCGCTAGCGACCACATGCTTGGTCACTAGCGACCAGCTCTGATTTCCAAAATCAAGAGCTTTTCTCCGCCTTGAAATTGCATCCGCTCCTCCGCTCTGTTGCTCCCTATGCTCCCGAGACTCGAAGTAGCTCAGGCCTAGATTCCTGAAATCCAACTACCCAAGAGTGCATCAAAAGATAACAAGACCAAAGTGTCACTAACAAGTCTCAAAAAGACATAAAATTGCCACAACAACCAAGAAAGTGAAAATATTCAAAAACAAAGCAAACGACTATTATTAACGCAATAAATAGGATGCAAGATCGATGCACATGTAAGGATAAAGAATGCACATAATTTTTCATCCTATCACTCCCCTTGGTGTGCATAGCTTGTTATACTATCTTCAAGCTAGGTGATTAGCTTTGTATTTGCTTGTATGAGTTAGCCTTGCTTGCTTACTCATTTATTATTTGTTCCACCTTACCCTCAAGTGGACTTGAGGCTTGAGCTTACATGAGGCTTGAGCTTCAATGAGGCTTGAGCCTAGTGTAAGGCTCTTGAACCTTGTTGTGCCCTACCTTAGTTATACCATGCTTCAAGTGTTTTCGTATTTTAGCAATATATCATAGATTAACCTCCTGAAACACTTGATAATACCATTAGATATTTTTATCATTCAAAACATTTCATGACTAATATAGGGTTCTTAGAGCTAATAATCTCCCCCCCCCCTTTTGATGATAACAATACTAAGTAGAATAAGTTTTTTGTTTGATCTTATTATGAAAAACCATTCTTAAGTCTTGGGGGCTTAGGAATTATTTCTCATAGTAGCATAAACATAACTTAGAGAGATAAGAAAATAATAGAAATAAAATTTTGTAATTTAACTTATGCAATAGCAAAATACAAAATAATTAAAGTTATGCTTAAAAAAATGATCAAGATAAAGTAAGCTATTTGCACCCCCTAGGTGTGTGCACTGTTAGCTCCAAGAACCCTACATTAGTCATAAAATGTTTTGAATAATAAAAATCTCTAAGTGTTAGATAAGAATTTTCTTTGTAAACTCTAATGATTTCATCAAGTGTTTAGGGGTTCAACCCATGATAAATTATATATAAAAAAAAATACTTGAAGCATAGTACAAGTAAGGTGGCACACTTCAAGGAAGCTCAAGCCTCTTGCAAGCAAGGTGGCGAAAATAATGACAGCAAGCTAGCAAGGGAAGCTACTTAGCACACAAGTAACCTTGCATGAAAGCTAGCTAGCAAGGGAAGCTGCTTGGCACACAAGTAACCTTGAGTGAAAGCAAGCTAGCTAGGGAAGCAACTTAGCACACAAGAAACCTAGCATGCAAGCAAGTACAAAGCTAATCACCTAGCTTGAAGATAGTAGAACAAGCTATGCACACCAAAGGAAGCAGCTAGAAAGGCAACCATGCATGAAAACAAACTAGCATACGAGTAAGCTAGCAAGACAAGCAAGCTAGCAAAACAAGGCAAGCAAGTCAAGCTAGTAAGCAAAGCAAGCAAGCAAGCTAGCTAACAAGCAAGAAGGCAAGCTCAAGCAAGCTTGGCGCATGGGATGCATGGGTTAAGCATTAAAGTCAAGCTCAAACCTTCCATATTTAGAAGTGGACTTAGATGCCTATAAATACCCTATCATTTCACAAGAGAATTAAGAGAACACTGAACAAAAATTCCCAAATGCTGTCGAAAATTCGAACAATATCTTGTACTTGATTTTAGACATTTTAAGATCAAAAGGGGTAGAACTTAAGCTTTCAGCCTAGAACACTTTGAATATCCTTGCATTTGCAAGTTAAGCTTAAAAGACAAATAAGATCAAAACTTAGTTGCACCTAAATTCTTATTTGATTTTTAGAACCACAAGAGTCATTTCAATTATGTGTTTGTACAAGTCCTTCTAGTTGTGAAGGCAGAAGTCGTTGAGGGTTCAAGATAGTGTAGAAATAACTTCAATGTAGAAGGCAAGGAAGTCCATCTCTAGTGTGAGAAGGCAAAGAGAAGTCCTCAGTGGCGTGCTGTGGCAAAAACCTTTCTAGTTGTTGAAGGTGGTGATTCGTAAACTCCCAAGTGAAGCTTGGGGATTGGAGTAGGCACATTGCCGAACCATTATAAAAACATAGTATGTGCACTCTCTCTACCTTACTCTTTTACTTATCTATTTTGCATACTACATAGAACACACTTACACT
Organism: Aeschynomene evenia; assembly: GCA_013621005.1. Taxonomy (NCBI): domain Eukaryota; kingdom Viridiplantae; phylum Streptophyta; class Magnoliopsida; order Fabales; family Fabaceae; genus Aeschynomene; species Aeschynomene evenia. The sequence goes on from CM024268.1 coordinate 15,310,645, forward strand.
TAACTTGTTTAAAGCAACTTAACTTAGCCACGTAGAGCCAAAGCTCAAAGGCTAGCTTACTAAATTTAAACTACAAGCATAAAGCTATCATAACATAGGCGAGCCTTAAACCTAAGGCTAAGCAACACGAGTCATAAGCTTGCAAAGGTCAATAATCTGCTGCACTCTTTTAACAAGACAAGTCTATAGCTTGATCAGACTTGCAGGTTTCAGGTAACAGGTTTTAAGTAGACGTGACTCAACCCCCTTTCTCACGTACAAATACCTTCATGCACCTACACTACTAACATCATAACAAAGATAACAAAGCTTCTACTTCCTCTACTTTTCCTCCCCCTTTGTTTTCATCAAAAATCAACAAAAACAAAGGAGATCATCAAATGTTGCACCTAGTCCCTCCAAGTGCTAGGAAGAGTAAATCTTGAATATCACGAAGTGTGTCGGTGTTGGAGCTTTCATTGTTGGAACTTGTTCTTTGTCGGTGATAATCCAAACCTTGAACTTCCAATATATGAAAGGAAGCAACCATGTCTTCATGAGGTGGTTGAGTTGGTGATGATGGCAAAATGACTTCTAGAGAGGGATCATGAATTTCTTGCCTTTGAGGTGGTGTAATTTCATGAGTCACATGCTCCCCCTCAACTTCATTTTCCTCCAAAGTGTTGGGATTTTGAAGGTTCTCATCCACTCCTATTGTGTTCTCACCACTTGGATCATCCATAAACTCTTGTAATTCATCCACCATTGATTGCACCTTTGGACATACTCTCATCATCCGAAACTTCCAAAAATAGGAATGAAGGATCATCGAAGTTAGAGCTATGAAGTTGTGTAGAATGTGGTGGGGGTGGTGGTGGGTCATTGGTTAGAGGTGAAGGTGGTGGTATAGGTTGTGTGGGTTGTGTTTGTGGGGGTGAGGGTAGTGTATGGTTAGAGGGTTGTGAGTTTGGTGTATATTTAGAGGGTGGTGAAGGTTGACTTTGAGTGGAGGCTCTTGAGGCGCTTCTTTGTAAGGTGACCTTTCTAACTATTGTATGTAGAAACTTCTTTCTCTTTTGAATGGGGTCAACCTTAGTAGCCTTTTTGCTTTTCTTTTCATTGTCAACACTTTTTGCAACATTCAATGACTTTTCGCCTTGGTCAACACTTTTTGCAACATTCTATGATTGTAATACCCCGTATCATAGTGTCCTTTAGGGAGGAATCTTCTCAGGACATGTCAGAAAAATGTCAGCTAGCTGCTGTTAGATGGGGCTCGCTAGTGAGTAGTCAGCTCCCGCTAGCGAGAAGCTGGTCGCTAGCGACCATATGTTATTCGCTAGCGACCGGACCGAGTCCTGCATCGGTCACAGCTTGTTTCGTCTTTCCTCCCTCACCCTATATATATAAGGGGATATGTTTGCTTTTCCCTCACACCTCACACTCCCGCCTTTTCAGAGCAGTGCTTTGGGCATCCTTCATTGTTGAGGATAATGTGAGGTTGATGTCTTGGGGATGTCTCTGCGTGAGCAAGTTCCCGACAGTGAGTGTAAAAAGTCTTTTATATCCTTTTTTCTGCGTGATGGTCGCCAGGAAGCAAGAGGAGCTCGCCAGCGACCGGCCCTTCGCTAGCGAGAGGCAGTAGCTCCCTAGCGACGGCGTGTTCCCCAATAGTAGTTCAAGTTTAATTTTTTTTTTCTAGCGGTTCTGATGTGTCTTTTGCACGCCAGGTGCAAATACGTGCCGATAGTCGAGGCCGGAGCTAGCGGTGCTTTCTAGTCTCAAGATTATCCAGGTGAGTGGAGATCTTGTATGTAGTTCAGCATTTACAGCATATATATGTTTGATCACTAGATAACTAAGTAAGATAAGAATCAGTTAAGTAATATTGCATGTGTTTGTAGTGGTAGAAGTAGTAGTAGTTAGTAACATGCTAGGTGGTTAGGAATATTGATATGCTAGGTGGTTAGGAACTTAGTATAGATAATTGTAGAGATTTATTTTCTAAGTTATGTTATATGCTGACTAAGTGATGATTGCTGGTTGATTACGTATTGTTATATATGACATGATAACATGTGACTAAATAAGATAAGGAATATAATTGAACTATAGATGCAGTTTTATGACATGTATGTTGTATGTACTACTTGCTGACTGTCTTGAGTAGTTACGCTGCCCCAGATTAGTATACGTCAGACGCTATGGCCGGTGGTCAGTCCCGGTATCTTAGTATGGTTTACTAATTAGCGGTGAGTCGCCCAAGCCTGCCAAGTACGTTCCGATCTCGGATGTCGGACGGCTTGGTTATAGATACAGTTATACCCCACGGGGGTCAGAGATGAGTAAACTCATGTCGCGTGCTGAGTCAGATTAGATTATGCCTATGTTGAGCGTTGGGTGACAAATTACAGATACAACTTACAGTAAAGGGCTTGGTATGCAGGCTTTAGTGTGACAGCTCGACGGGGTATTGTTTGATTGGATGATAACATGCCAGTATGTGTTATATATGTTGTGATTGTTGCATTGCATGCATTATCCCATCGCTGAGTCGACGACTCATCCCTCGCTAACCACGTTTTTTCAGAGTAAGATCCTGCAGCAGACGAGGAGCCGTTGATCCATTAGAGGTTGTACAACTATTATCTTGGTGAGCTCCGCTTTGATCGTGGAGTCTAGTAGTTAGTTATTGCCTATGTTTATTTCAGTTATCAGACAGTTCGGTTTCAGTTGTAATAGTTTGCTCCAGACTTTAGAGGCAGGTTTCCTTTTCAGTTATGTTTCAGATATCAGATTAGCTTTGCAACTCAGATATTATCAGTATTCACAGCAGTTATACAGTTATATACAATTATCAGTTAAACAGTTATTTCAGTTATTCAGTTTATTTAATAGTTTATGCATATCGTTTAGCCCTTATATTATGTCTAGTAGCGTGTTCGTTGGGATAGAACCCTTCGCACACGCACCCCACCAGTTTAGCGGGTGTTACAATGACTTTTTGCCTTGGTCAACACTTTTAGTAACACCCTTTGACTTTTCACCTTGGGCAACACTTTTTCCAACCTTTTCATTGGAGAGCAAGAGTTCTTTTTTCTTTTCTTTGTTCCTTTTCTTCTTAATGGAATCAAGATTGTTGAAGGAGATGATGTGGTCATTGAAGAAGTACTCAAATTTCTCAAGCTCCACCTTCTTATATTCTAAAATCTTAGTAAGTAACATTCCATTTGGTAGGATGCCTTTCTTGACTTGGTTAGAGGTATATATACATATAGTCTAGCATAAGTTTGGGAAAATTAATCCTTGAACCTACAAGTATATGATATAACAACATTTCTTCCATACTTAGAAGTTGATCATTGACACCCCTCCTAGGGAGTAAACAATAGTGGATTACAAGAAGTACAACCCTAGCTAAAAAATAAAGATGATTAAACTTGATCTCATGCAACCTTAGGTCGTTTCTTCTTGTAAGAACAAGGACCACCTCTTCTTCGTTGATAAGTTGAGTGTTGTACCAATCCTTTCGAGAGGTGATCTCTACTTCACTACTCTTGACTTTGAAGACTTTAGTAATGGTCTTTTCGGAGAGAATGATCTTAGTGTACGTATATGGACTCAGGCTGCTCAAGGCATATGACAAGGCAGAAAGGGTTCTTCATTCAACTCAAATCAAGAAATAAGGGACATGTGCAATTCGCTGATGGTACTAGTGCAAAGGTACAAGGTATTGGGAGTGTTGGTAAGTCTTCCAAGAACTTTATAAGCAATGTACTGTTGGTGGAAAAACTTACACATAACTTGTTAAGTGTAAGTCAATTTTGTGATTTAGGATTAAATGTCTTATTTGATAAATTGCATGCTCAAGTATTTGATCTTATCACTAAACATGTTAAGATTACAGCACATAGGATTGGCAACACATATGTCATGTATCTAGAAGATTTAGATCACACTAGTCTAAATTGTCTTTAATCTTTATTTGATGATAAGTGGATATGGCACAAAAAACTAGGATATACTAATATGAGGATCATTTCTGAAATATCTAGTAAGGATCTAGTTAGAGAACTACCTAAAATCAAATTTGATAAAGATATGACTTGTGATGAGTGTGAGAGAGGGAAACAAACTAAATCCTCTTTCAAACACATTAATGTTGTTGCTACTAAAAGGCCTCTAGAACTTCTACATATGGACTTGTTTGGTCCATCTAGAACTAGTATTTTTGGAGGAAAGAAATAGGTGTTTGTGATTATAGATGATTACTCTAGATTTTGTTGGGTTTTCTTTCTAAGGTCAAAGGATGAAACTTTTGAAAAATTCATGTTTGTCAAAAGGGTTCAGAATGAAAAGGGTTATAGAATCTCAACCATTAGAAATGACAATGGAGGAGAATTTGTAAACCAATTCTTCAAAACCTTTTATGAAGAATCTGGTATATTTCATGATTTTTCTAATCCTAGAACTCCACAACAAAATGGAGTAATGGAAAGAAAAAATAGAATTGTACAAGAAAAGGCTAGAACTATGATGTTGGAAAGAAAAGTAGCAAAATATTTCTGGGCTGAAGCTGTTAACACAGTAGCTTATGTTCAAAATAGAGTCTTCATTAGACCTATTCTTAAAGTTACTCCCTTTGAGTTATGGAATGGTAGAAAGCCTAATGTATCATATTTTCATATATTTGGTTGGGAATGTTATGTTTTAAATACCAAAGATAACTTGGATAAGTTTGAAGCAAAATCTGATGAAGCGATATTCTTAGGATATTCTGATAAATCTAAAGCATTTAGAGTTTATAATAAAAGGACACTTACTGTGGAAGAGTCCATACATATAACCTTCAAAGAATTTTCTAAGGATTTTGCAGATTCTGAAGGCAGTAAAGACAGAGTATGTGATGACTTGAATTCTGAAGAACTCAACAAATTCAAAAACTGTTCAGAATCAGAATTCAGAAAACAATGTTTCTGATCACGCGAGTTAAGAAATGACATAGCATACCAGTTTAGAATAATTGTTAAGAATCAGAATTCAGAAACCAGTGTTTCTGATCAACCTGTCTTGTAACACCCCGATTTTCATTAAGTCCTAATCGAGGGAAATTAAGGGTAATTGACTTTGGTTAGAATTTAATTAAGTTTGGGTGGATAAGTTTCTTCCAGTAAACCATTATGTGTTTTGTGATCTAAGTGTATGTATAAGTGTTATACGATCTATGTGTGTTTATTACATGTTATGTGGCTTAAGTGTATGGATATGTGTATTCATTGTATTTTATGTGAATTATGTGTTTATGTGTATGTTTTCTATGATGGTTGAGGTTAGTGGTGATATGTACAGGTTATAGCACGGGTGGGGACGTTTTAGAAGTGTTTTGGGGCTATTTTACAGTCCAGTAATTGACAAGTTGTAATCGATTACAGATTCGTGGTAATCGATTACAGACTGTGCAGTAAGGGTTTTTAGTGCATTTTAAGTTACGTATGGGCCCCACGATGACTCTGAACCATGTATAACCGAGCCACCACGTGAGAAACCCTAATCCTCACTTCAGAAACACTCCAAATACTCTCTCTAATCCTTGTGCCTCCATTGTTATTTCTCTCTCTCAAGAACTCAAAACCATAACCATTCCAAACCACGAAACTCACATCAAACCTTACCCGTTCACGAAACCGACCACATATTTGTAATCCTCACACAAAGATACACCCTTCTACCGATTGCAATTCATCAATCAGCTTCATATTCATCACTGCACCGTTCGTGGGTCTAGAGAGAGAAATCTAGAATGAGGGTTTCACCGGGAAAGGATCGTCTCTATGTTTTTATTTGAATTACTTAAAGAGGTAGGGGTTCTAGGCATTCTTCATTCTCTGTAATTTCATGCATGATGATGTGTATTTGATGAGATTGGTGTTGTTGCTCATTTTTCCCATTAGGGTTCATAAAAGGGTTATGTTTTATCGATTGATTTTCAAAGAGAAAGAGTTTTCACCGATTGAAAGTGTTTAGAAAGTATTTTACCGATTGGTTTATGTTTATCTTTGTTTTCTATCGATTGAGATGATTCTAGATTAAAGTTTTAGCCATTGGCTCATGAAAAACGTGTTTTGGAACCCTAGAATCTGATTTCTCGTGTTCGTAATCGATTACACGAGTTCGTAATCAATTACGAGCTGAGAATTTCCAATCGTGAGAAAACATGGTTCTCTGTTAATCGATTACAGAGTCTGTGTAATCGATTACAGCATTGCAGATTTTACGAAAATTAACTGTTTTGACCCTTTATGTTCTCTAATGTGTTCTACGACTTATATGTATGTTATATATGATTTGTCTATGAATTATATGCCATATTATGAGTCAGTTATATGTCGATTATATGTTATTATGTTATTATGCCATGTTGAATGTTAAATATGCTATGTAATGATATATATTATGATGAAATGCTCTGAATGAACTAACTCTGTCACCCGGTAAAGGTTAAAAGATGTTCTGAAAGATACTCTGATGCTCTGAAAGATCTCTGTTAACTCTGAAAGATTTGTGATAATTAAAATACGTTCTGAAAGATCTCTGATACTCTGAAATATTAAAATACCATGTAGCCTTCAGCTTGTGATGAGTGTTGTGGGGAGGGGTGGCATCCTCGGCTGCAACTCCTTCACTTGAGGAAGGTGAACTATACCCCCTCTTCCCCGTATGTTTTAGGATGAGCTCATGCCTATGGGATGGATTGTAGGAGTAAGGATGGGAGGGAGGCTTTGCCATGTCTGACAGATTTAAAGTGAAAGTTAATGACAAGATATTCTGAAAGAAAGTTCTGATATATGTTCTGTTATGTTATATTTTCCTTATTGATGTTTAGAAGCACATAGCACAGTATACAAAGACCTTTAATTATGATATGTTACATGTATTAAGTAAAAAGAACAAGACGCACTTAGGTAAGACGTTCCGGGAAAAGATTCTTTTTAAACTTATATCTGAATTGAACACATTCATACTTCACCTACTTCATAATTAAACTTGGGGCGGCTTCCTCTACTAAAATACATTATGTACTCACTATATGTTTTCCCCCACCTTTTAGAGGATCTGATCGAGCAGGATGTTAGAGCACACGAGGAGCCCGCACAGACTTGGTTATGATATAGTTCCTTAGGTACCATAGACCTGTTTTATTTCTTTATTCAGATGTTATGGTTTTATGCTTCCGCTACGCTTATTTATTTATTTTTGTTTTCATAGACCGGACCTGTGTTAGTCGGCAACTATTTATTTTATTTGTATTTATTGTGGAGTCTCATGAGTCTTGATTCTGGGCTCGTGGGATTACACCTAGTATCTATTTATGTTTTGGTACCTTATGGGAGTTTAAATGATATGACCATGTTTATTTAATGAATGACTTGTTATATCGCTTTATATTATCGATTATGTATTACGCAAAGTCCTTATTTTTGTATCGTAATGAATTGCGAAAATTTTACTCCCGCCTATTTTCCACGTATGATATTTTAAATATAAAGATAAAACATGATAACAGGAGGTAACCCTTATGAAATGACCTAAAATGACTTAAGCGTTAAGGGCTATCTAGTAGGGTGTTACATGTCTCATCAGAAAGTGGAACTTCGAACCAAGTAACTCATTTCTCAACTATTCTTAATAATGTAGATACACCCAGAGGTAAAACCAAAGGTAAAAATGAACTTAAATCTCTTAATCTAAACCTCACAATTGGAGAAAATTCAGATGGTGTGAAGACTAGGCTATTTCTGAATAATAATCAAGCTTTAGTTTCATTAATTGAACTTGATTCTTTTTTCAATAGCTTTAGAAGATCAAAATTGGTTAGAGGCTACGAGAGAATAATTAGAACAGTTTGAGAAAAATAAAGTATGGTATCTTGTTGAAAAACAAAAGGGTAAATCAATGATGGGTACCAAGAATAAGCTAGATCATAATGGAGATGTTGTGAGAAATAAGGCTAGGCTAGTAGCACAAGGTTACTCACAGCAAGAGGGAATAGATTATGAAGAGACATTTGCTCTAGTTGCTAGGCTAGAAGCTATTAGAATTTTATTAGTTTTTGCTTGTTATAAAGGTTTTATTCTCTTTCAAATGGATGCGAAATATGCATTTCTAAATGGTTATATAAATGAAGAAGTGTATGTAAGACAACCACCTGGTTTTGAAAATCAGAAATACCCTAATCATGTTTTCAAACTAACAAAAGCTTTGTATGGTCTAAAACGAGCTCCTAGAGCTTGATATGAAAGACTTAGTACATTTCTGATTAAAAATGGATTCAGAAGAGGTTTGGTTGACAACACTCTTTTACCTTACATAAAGATAAGTATTTGTTAATTTTTTCAGATTTATGTTGATGATATAATATTTGGATCAACAAACATGGTTCTTTGTGAGTATTTTTCTGAATTAATGAAGCAGGAATTTGAAATGAGCATGATCGGAGAACTAAGATTTTTCTGAGGACTTCAAATCAAGCAATTGGTAAATGGTATTTTCATTCATAAATCAAAATATTGTAATGAATTGCTTAAGAAATATAACATGGCAGGATGTAAACCAATGTCAACCCCCATACATCCCTCACACTATTGAAATTGATGAGAATAGAGAGAATGTAAATGAATTTGAATTTCGAGGCATGATAGGTTCATTGCTTTACTTAACATCTAGTAGACCTGATATTAAGTTTAGTGTAGGACTTTGTGCAAGATTTCAATCTAAACCAAAATTTTCTCACCTTGCATTAGTAAAAAGGATTCTTAGATATCTTAAAGGTATTACTAATCTTGGTTTATTCTATGAGAAATGAGATTCTTTTGATGTTGTAGGATACACAGATTCATATTTTGGTGGAGATAAGAAAGAAAGGAAAAGTACTAGTGGAGGTTGTTACTTTCTTGGTAAAATATTGGTAACTTGGCCAAGTAACAAGCAAGAAACAGTGACAATGTCTACTGCAGAAGCTGAATATGTTACAGCTGCAGCAAATTGCAAACAACTTTTGTGGATCAGAAACCAATTAGAGGGTTACCAATTAAGGTACAAAATGTTACCTTTATTATGTGATAGTACTAGTGGTATTTGTATTGCTAAGAATCCTGTGTTACATTCTAGAACTAAACGCATTGATATTAAACATCATTTCATAAGAGATCAGGTGTTAAAAGGGGGTATTGAATTAAAATTCATTGAAACAGAAAATCAATTGGCATATATTTTTACAAAACCTTTATCAGAAGATAAGTTTATTTCTCTAAGAAATAGACTTAATATGAAGTTTGTTTAAACTTTTTTTATTATGACAAAAAGGGGGAGAGATGGAAGTAATCTTCCTCTTACCTTTTTAGTTTCGGGAGAGATGGAAGTAATCTTTCATACCTTTTAGTTTTTGAAATATAATACAAAAAGGGGGAGTTTCTGAAGGAAAAGTAAAAGTATTTTCTAATTCTGAAATGATTTTTCTAATTCTGAAATGAATATGTCATTCAGGGGGAGCTATGCATGATATTTGATATTGCATTAATATTTTACTACAAGTGGTATCATATGCATGATGTGAATTCTAACCATATATTTCTGATACATATACTGCATAATGGCATTATGATATAATTCATATAGTTCTGATCATTATATTTTTTATGTTACAAGTCTGTGATATTGTTTTAATTGGCATATATTCATATATCTCATAAAGTTAAGTGAATCATGAGAATTACATTTCTATTACTTTCATAAGTACATTTCTGAAAATATATTTATGAAAATTACATTTTCTGAAAATACATTTCTCAATGCTATGTTTTGTTTTGAAAATCCATAAGAAGCATTGAAAGATTGCATAAGTTTTGTCATCATCAAAAATGGGGAGATTGTTAATGTAACATCTTCATTTGGTTTTAATAATAACAAAACTCATGTAACTTAGTTTAATTTTTCAGAAGCTTGATATTGATTGTATAATAGTTCAGAAGCTTCTTGGTTTGTTCAGAAAGTTGTGATATGAAATGTAATGTAATAGATGCTAGGAAGTTATGTAATAAGCTTCAGAAATAATGTGTAGAAGTATATGAGAAACTTTATTATAATTTCTAGATGATGTATTAGGTGTTGTTTCATTGTAATATGCAATGTATACACATCAGCAAGTCATCAGAAGCATCAGCAAGTCTTCAGAAGCATCAGTAACTCTTCAGAATCATGAAAATATAACATCAGAAGGATTAAGATGGGTTCAAAAGGTTAAAAACATATTCAGAAAACTTAATATTAGTTCAGAGTTATATTTTTTTAATAGTTTTTAATTAAGAGCACGTGTTAAATATGTTTGGATAAGGTTTATCCATATTTGCTCATGTTAGGTAATTCGGTTATGAATTACATTTGGAAATTGTTGTAATATGTCTATATATATATAGATGTAATCTCATTGTAAAATGAGTGAGATATAGAGAGAGGAAAAATCAATCATACTCAGAAAAAATCTAGAAAGAAAAACTGTGATGAGCTAAAAAAGGAGTTCTGAGAGAAAAGAAGAGAATTCATACTTTGAGAAAAGAAAAGAAAAGAAATATGCAGAACAAGATTTTGTGAAGAATCTGAAGAAAAGAATGTTCTAAAAGTGAATTCAGAATTAAGAAAAGAAGGGGGGGAAAAGAAATTACAGAAATCAATCACTCGTGGATTCAAAGACTTGATTACAAGAAAAGACCTTGAGGGTATATCAAAGCAGGAAAAATCGTTAGAAAGATGTTTCTGAAGTGGCAAAATCTGCAGGAGAGGATATCTTGCAATGAAAGACTTAAGGGGGGATATCCTTGAGCAAAAGTTTTTGGGAGAGGATATCCTAAAGCAGGGAAAATTCTATGGGCGAGGCTTGTAGTAAACCTGTGAAGGTTTCAATATATATCTGGAATTTGTAATCAGAAGTTGTGGAATTCATTAGTGGAACTCAATCGAAGTGAATTGAAGAACTAGATGTAAGCACATTTTTGCCGAACCAGTATAAAAATTGGTTTAACTCTCTTACTCTTTAACCTTTCGATTCTACATTTACATTTGTTAATCATTCTTTAATTGTTTGAATATATGATTGAATTGAATTGAATATAATCTCCATAAGAAAGAAAGTAAAAACAGAGCAAGTTTAATTGGTTCTTAAAGATGCAGTGATTAGTTATTTTTTTGAAGAAAAGATTTCTGGGTTTTTTTAATTGTTGGATAAGTAACTGAAATTTATAATAAGTTGATCAAAGAAAGGTATTCAGATTGGTGAATCAAAGGAATTCAGAAAACTAACTAAAATCTAGTTCTTGAAGAAACATGATTCTGATTCTCTATTCATAACAATTCTGATATAATTGAAATTTTGTTTTTGGTTGAAATAATTGTTTGAATTATATGTTTACATGTTGTTTTAAATGTGTATGAATTGATTTAACATTGTTTGATCATATAAAGATAGATCTTGACATCAGAAGATTGATACATCATAAGTTTGAAAATTCATAAACATAACTTGGTTCTGAAACAGTTTCAGAAGGATACTTCTGAAGTTGATTATGAAGAATTTCTTAAGAATTTTGAAGAAGATTCTGAAGTATTAATTCTAAAATACATTCTGATTAAAGTTCAGAAAGCTTGAAACTTAAGAAACTTGTAAATTGATGCATGTTATCTCAAGTATTTGTGATTAATAATTCCGCTACATATTACATGTGTTTGATATATTGATTCTGATATATTAGAACTCTGATACATGTTTTGTTAAAATCACAAATTGCATTGGATAATCATCTTGAATATTTTGCTTAAGACTAACATTTTAACAAGTTCAAAAGACTTGATTAATTTGAGAATTCCAGAATATCTCAATTAGCATCAAAGGTTGAAAAAGTTATCACAACCAATTCACCCCCCTCCCCCCTCTTGGGTTGTGAAGCCTTAGCTTGAGGTGTTTAGATTAAATACCTCCCCCAAAACAGAATCACCAAGAACCAAATGTATGATGTAGACTTTTTATGTAGAATCTAATACTGCCATGTTTCAAGATTTCTTTTAGAAATGCAATCTGAAATGCTTTCTTTGATCAATTCAATGTTAATTTGAGTTATTCAAACACTAAATTTGATTATCCAATAATATGATCAAAACAATTTCATTTAAATCACAGAATCTTTAATTTCTTTTATTTCAAGAAACTTATTCCAGTCTCTGTTCTTTCACAGTTTTGATTCAATTCAATTCAAATCAATTAAACAATTAATCAACACTTAGTAAAGAATTTGTAAATGCAAATACTAAGAGTTAAGATTTTGAGAGATAGAGAGACAAATATGTGATTGATCACTCAAGGACTTTTCCTGTAATCTTGCTTCGAAATCAAATATGTGATTGATGTGTTGTTGTTGTCTCTGTTCTTCCTAGAAATTATCCAATGATCACAATCTTTGACTTGAGCTTCTGATCTCCAATGTAATTGTGATTCTCTCTTTTCTTTCTCTCACTTTTTCAAAGTGTATTTTTTCACTTTTTGCTCATTATTTTTTCAGGCTTTCTTTTTTGAATCTTTTCGGCATTTTTTTCAATTTTCTTTTCCTTGTGTCTAATTTTTTTTCTCACTATTATTTTTCTATCACATTCAGATGTGTCAATTATAAACTAAGGAGCATCTCTTATATAGAGATGTCATTAAGTTCCAGCTGTAATTATAGAATCTATCTTATCGATTACATGTGTGCTAATAACAAAACTTCTAAAATGAATATACTTGAGCTTCTAAAGTTTTGTGTTTGTCCTTCTGAATTGATTTTCATGTTTCTGATGATTTTCAATGAGTTTCTGAACACTCAAACCATGTCTCTGATGTATTCTTTTAACTTTTGAACATTTTTTTATTAACTTCTGAAGTCTCTTCTCTTCTTTCTTAAGCGCAAACTATGCTTATGATGTATCCAATTGATCTTCTGATGTATTCAATTGATCTTCTGATATATCTATTGATCTTGTGAATGGATCTTTCGATGTGTCTAGTTAAGCTTCTGATGTGTTTAACCAAGCTTCTGATGTGCTTTTACATGCTTCTGATGTATTTTACAATACATATTACAAAAAATCTATCATAATACATCATCTGATCTAGTCTAATTACATTTAAATAATCTAGATTACATGATCACCCATTACACAACAAAAGACCTTATACAAAAATATACAACTAAACTTCTGATGTTATTTACATCATTACAATCAATCTTTTGAAGTCGTTATTTATGTGTCTGAAGACTTATGCATTCAGATATAGCTTCTAAAGATAATACATCAAATATAACAAGAATATTTACATTAGTTTTGTTATCTTCAAAACCAAAATAAGGTTGTTACACTAACAAGGCCTAGTCGAGGTTAGTTAAGGATAATAAAACTTTGATGGTCATGATTGCCTTAATTAGTCAACCAAGAGTGGTTATCCGTTCTTGACTAATTGTGACCTCTCTTTGATTACCTGTGTGATGATTCACACTCATGTATATTTTAACAAAGTGTTTTCAAACTTGATCTTCACTCTCATCTCTGACGGGAAATAGAGTGTAAAGTGTTTTTGAAAGGTTTTGCATGAAGGAAATATGACGTGTTTCCAGAACTCTTTTTCCATGATTAGTTTTCGAGAAGTTTTATACATAAACGAAAATTCAAAACTTGTTTTCTAGACATGTTTTCCATAAAACGATTTTACAAGGAGGTTCATCTCTTTTCATTAACACAAAATGGGTTTTGCCTTGACTTATTTCATAGTCATACATAAAATAACGCTAAGAGATCCCCTACATAAGTTTTCCAATTGAACCTTCTTTCTACTTGGAGATTTCTTGCCTTACCATTGCAGTAAGAGACACAAAATTATACCTTTTTACACCATTATTTTCTCTTATCCCTTCAGTATACACGACACCACTAAGCTACAGAGAACGGCCCCAACCATAAACATGTTGCACCTTGCTTGACACCCCTATACACTAATTTCTTCACCATTAGAAGTAAACGAGAGAAGTTTTTCTCACCACACCGCACCCCGACCCAAAGATTTTGAGGAACCAAGTAAGAAGTAGCCTCACCACCTACCTTCAAGTTCCAAAGGCTTGTTCCCTCAGACGACTGTGAAAGAATGTTGAAGAATTCCCCACCATCCTTTTGTTTTTCCAAAACTTACATAGAGGTTTTGTTGGTTAATATGCTTGCATTCCAACTTGATATTCAAAAGTTGTTTTCTATTACTTCAACCACAAGGGTAAAAGCCACTTAGAGTTGTTTTGCAAAATTAAAGAGATATGGTTTTGAAATTTTTTTTGGGAACAAAAGTTGATTTGAAAAGTATTTGAAATTTGTTTTGAAAACACCCTTAGAGCTTGTGTGCGGAGTGAATGTACTTATGACTTGTAGGGTCCTATTTTGCTTCTCATAGTCATCATAGGTTTGAGTTTGGGCGAATAGGCCACGGGTAGATGGTTTTCGAAAGACATTAAGTAAGATGATTATTAAGAATAATGATTTTCAAAAATGATTTCTCGCTGAGTTTTACGAAAGTACCCATGTGATTAAGGACTTTCGGAAATAACAAAAAACTTATTTTGGAATAAACAATACTTTCTTCTATTCTCTTATATTTCTCTATATTATTGTTATTAGTTTCAAAACAGATTGAATGATAAACTTGCATGGGTAAAATTACACATTGGTTTTATCTATCAAAATTTACACCAAATTTTTACCCCATAAAACCAAACAGAATGTATAAAAATCAATTTAATAAAATTAATCACATATCGAAATATATACATGTGGAGAGACAATTGTATTCAGAGAAGTCAGTATAAGCAGTAATAAATTTATTTGATCCATGCAAAAGAATAAAATTGCAGGAGCACATGCATGCTAGCTTAGAAGCGTGAAATGCTTTCAGATAGTTATTTTCCAATATTCAAATCTTATATTGCAAACAGATATAGATGGAAACATCATTGAGCTGGTGAATTTCCCGGCCACTCATGAATGCTGTGTATTAGGAACATTCATGGATCTCAAAGTTTCTGGTTTCATCTATCTACTAAAGGAAAAATAAATTAACCTCATGCATTATATTATTGCAATTTCTGACATGGCTTCCAAGTTGTAATGCTCAATAGAAAATGGTTCCAGTTCTAACTCTTGACTACAGTGACTCTGACTTTGGTGACTCCACTGACTTTGACCCTGAAGTCAGAGAAAACAAACGCAGCATTGGTCTTTTAGTGCCTGTAACATGCTTGGGTAATTGGAGTTGGTGGGTCAGTGAAAGAACCATTGAGTATACGATTAGCAACCCAATGGTTAGCAGCCTCAGCATAATGAACGCCATCCCAACTTACATATGCTGAAGGTTTTTCACAAGCAGTGCCAAACACGTCCTTCCCATTTGCGCTTCCTAGTGTCCCACACCATATATGGGTGTCATTCACATGATACCCACAACAGATCTTTAGCGGATCCACAAATCCTGAAAATAACAAAATATTTTATTACATGTCTCCAAATCATATCCTTTTTAAATGGCCCATCAAATTTTTTTTTTTTTTTGTTCTTAGGAGCTCCTAGTGGAGCTAACGGGAATGGGAAATGGAATAGGCATGTGGGGATTAAACCCCTGACCCTACACTCAAACCCCTTACGGCCCTTAGTCACTTTGACCAAGGAAAATGTCACTTGAGCTACCCCTGTCCCATCAATTATTTATTACCACAGAAGATAATCATGTAGAAATATTTCAAAACTTAAAATAACATAAAATATTTTTTTTCTGTCATATTTCGAGTGCTAGTCTGCTTATGTTAGCTCGTTTGTAAAGAAGGCTGAAGACATGTTTGTAATAATGATATGATATACTAGATTTTAGATTGCACCAAAAATAAAACACTAGATTTTAGATGGTAGGGGTTTTGTAAATTTATTGATTCGAGTCAATATAAGTTACCTTCATTCTTGGTGTTGCTGATTAGTGCATACTTTGCAGCATATACATCTACATAAGTAATTGCAGCTTCAGGGAGCTCTGTCCTCAGCTTGATTACTCTGTCCATAAGCTGCTTGTTGAACTCCACAGCCATGTCATTTCGCTCATTCACACATCCATACTGATCAACATAGCCAGATGGTAAATTATGCTTGTAAAATAGGTTCACTGGCAAGCACCCAATTGGACCAGTGTTGTGTATCCAAAACGACCTTCCTCCTTGTTCGTATATATTCTGCAAAGGGATCATTAATACATTAGATTTAAAACCATTCCATTAGGTAACCCCAAACTTATTAAACTGCACTTGCTTACAGGAAACAGGTTTCATTTTAATGTTTTCTAATTTAAGGAAATGCGGAGAACTGATAATGAAAACTAGATTATGTAGTTTTCAAAATTTCCAGAATTTCCTTCACAATATCCCGATACCAGGAAAACAAAAAATGATGTTTTTTTAAACTAATTGCACTAACATTTTCGGTGTCCAAATACTCATTACCCAAACCCATTCCACATCTTGATTCAAAATCTTAAGACGATTAGTTTAATGGACCTATCGATCTCATATATGTCGTACAACAGAAATAAATCCAACTAATATCCAATGTGCGCTATACATAACATGGAATGTGTGCTATACGTATAACATACATACGTATAGCACATATTCCGTATTATGCATAGCACATGTTGGATACTAGTTTGACGTATTTCTGTTGTACGACCAGCATTATTGCACATATATTATTCAATCACTCCATATTTAACCAATGTGCAACGTGGGACTTCAGCGCAAAAACGACAAGAAATGAGGAAGTTCAACACCTGCACTTGAAATTGCTAACAAATAACTCATCTATTGTGGCTTTGCAAGTGACCCAAATAATATTTAGTACTTACTTTGACTGCAGAGGCTAGCTGGTTCACTATATCTGGCATCGTTGCACGCATTTGGTCGAAGCTCATCACTCTGAATCCAACGGAGAGATCATTTTGACCAATGTCAAATGTGTAGAGAGCCTTAGAAAACTCCTCAGGCACTGGCAGCTTGCCCTTATCAAGCGAGTTACTAGCTAAATTTTCAAGAAACCAAAACCATACCAGTGTCTGTAAGCAAAAGAATGATAAAGAAGTCGCAAAATAGTACGTTCCAATTTGTTGAAACATAACAAGAGTTTTTCTTGGGTTCATCACCTTCTTGGTACATTTGCTTGGTGCGGGCTTTGAACTGATCAAACTGCACAATCTGGATGTCAAGGGAGAATGGGCTTATCCCATACTGAAATATGGTTTCATTCTGCCTCCTGATGGTGGATCCTCCGGTGGCAAAATTCGCACCATGCCGATAATTGCTTCCAAGGGAATTCAGATAAGCACTTATGTATGGCAAGTTTAGCTTCTCAGCTGAAGAGTAGAATACAAACATAAGAGTTAATAAATAAATAAGTGTATTTCATAACTGCCAACTTATCCACTGTCCACCATTAAAAACGACGATAGAAACTTTGAAAGCGAAAACTTTCTTCCTCAGTCCACTATAGTCTATCACTCTGTTAAATTGTTCAAAAAGAAAATAAAAATTAAAGAATCTGATTTCGTGTCCAATTTTTTTTTCAATGTGTCATGTTATTACCATTTCTTGAAGTACTAGATAATAATGCACAGTTGGAATAACAAATCAACGCAATATTTGAAGTGAAATGAGTAAACATGACCAAAGATTCTTAGATACATACCGAGCAAAAGATTTATTTGTTCTGGTATGGCTCATTTTATTTACACAAACAAAATACACAAATGCTTGGGGACCAACATTTTTCCAATCAGAACAGTCAACAAAGTCCATTTTAACAATTTTGATCCAAATAGCATTATTAAGCATATGTATTTTTGTCAATGGACTTTGATTGATTTAGGGCCAATTTGTTTTAGCAAAATATAAGTGATCTATACTCATAGCAAATACTTACCTCGTCTCCTTCTATATTTATGTGTCAAAAGATGAATGATACAAAATAAAATAACTTTTCAACTTTGACATCCTTTTAAAAACTAGAGTGAATATTTTATTTGGTCTCTCATAATTAATTTTAAGGACAATTTAGTCCCTTATGATTTGGAAGTGACAAAATAGTCAGATTAATTTTATAGGACACTTTAAGTGATAATTTAATCTCTCCATTAAGTTTCTGTTAATTGTACAATGTGTCATATACATCACTGTAACTCAGTTAAAAGAAATTTAACAGAGGTACTAAATTATCATTTAATTTATCTTGTAAAATTAATTTTGAAAGAGTATTTTGTCGCTTTCAAATCTTACGAGACCAAATTGTCTTCAAAATTATTTTTGAGGGACTAAATAGGATATTTATTATAAGATCTAAAAACAACTTAACTACAAAAAGACAGAGGAAGGAGAAGAGATGAGGGGTTGATGCAAAACCGCATTACCTATGAAATCAATGATAAGACGGCCATCACTGTCCCTTCCAGAAGGCTTATGGAAGAAGCCCTCACCATATGGCCCTGGAATTGGCTGAAATGCAGCAGAAATGCCTCCAGTATCCGAGTTGGAGTCACCGAAGTTGTAGATTGCTGAAAAAGTACAGTCGGGTGAATTTGCCTTCACAGGGACAAGTACACATGAGAGCAAGAAGCCAACAAACAGTAACCCTAACTCCATTTTCGAACTTGGTTAAAGTATCATGCTAAGCTGTGAGTGAGCACACTTATATACAGAGCGCACTAGAAGCAGAGCTCTAGGATAGGAAACCCCTTTTCTTATCTTGGACTAAAGTAAACGCTCACGAAAGAGATTTTGAAAGTGACAGTTTTCAATTACCCAATTTTAGACTAAGGATTACTTGCGCAGTTGCGCCTATGCTATTTGTGGGCAAGATTACGTCTTACTGTAGAACTAAATATAAAACCTGATTTGGTTGGTTTCTAATCTAACCATTCAATTTTAAAACGTGCTATTTTTTTTAAGTAGTCTTTAGTACTATTCAATTTTGCAGTAGTAAACTTTAGTAATTCAAGCATGTGTGAGTTGGTAGTGCAGTCATTTTTTATCACGGTTCGAGTTACTCTATTGTCGGCGAGTTTCAAAGCCAACAAGAAGTTCCACTTTGTTTCCTTTATCACCTCATCATTAGTTAATTTCTATGCCTGTCTTTTTTTTTTTTTTTTTTTAAGAAATTCTTGAGTGATCATGGACCGTCACGTAGAATTATGGTGCAGTTATCCAAGTAATGACATTTATATAAAAGAAATGTCATATATCATAGTTAGGATTCATTTTTATTAATTTAACATAATTTTCAAAAAGAAAAATAAAAAAAAAAGACCAACATCTCATATAAGTAAAATATATATTTAATATTTTTAAATTATTGAGAAGTGAATTTGATTCTCCTTTTTATTTTTTATTTTTAAAAATAAAAAATAAAATATAAATTATAATACATTTTTAATTATTAATAATAAGTTCTATGAATACACAATATTATTTATTAATAAATGATAAATATTTAATTTTATTATTTTTAAATTATTTACATGAGGAAGAAGAAATTTTTCATAAATTTATTTTTTATTATAAATAATCATTTTTATTTTTGTTCTTTCTTGGGATTCAAATTAGTTAGTTTTTATAAATTAAAATAATTTAAAATATTAAAGTTAAATTTTTAATAAGTAATATCTTAATCAGTAAAATAAATATTTATTTTAATATGATTCTTTTTTTTGTTTTTTTATTTTCTTAAATAAAATATGCTAGATTAGTGAAAATTTTATAACATGTGGCATGCCCCATGTACAAATGGCATCACTTGGGTGGCTGGACCATAATCCTACGGCGGTCCATGACTACCCAACAATTTCTCTTTTTTTTCGACTTTAGGAGCCACTTTATGAAATTTTAAGGAAGAAGATTTTATTTTCAACTATAAACCAGATTTAGTTAATGTATTTTTCGTTACCTAATATATAGTATGTATAATTTTTTTTATTGTCAAATTTGCTCCTCTTTGTCACTAACTTGATTCTTTAATCCTCTGGTCAGCTTTATGCTATTTTGAAGGGTCAAAAAGAATGGGTTTATTGCATTGCTATTTGATTACAAAGGAGAAAATTCATATGCACTTTGAGAATGGATCAGAACTTTTACTATTCTCTTATGCACTTGTATATGTTCATGCCTCAAATATATCGATGAGACGTACCTAAAGAAAAGGAGGGATAAGAGAGTAGTGAGAATGAATGATTGCATTTTTAATTTTGTCTTAAGAAGAATTTTAGAAGGTGAAGTGAGGAATTAGGAGAAGTCACGGTTACTAGGAGTCATTGTCAAGGTCAATCTCTTTCTATTAGTGACTAAATTATGTTTGGTTGGTGAGACATTAGACAATGATGGACTAAAAGTTGTGTCTAGGTGGATCAGTGAACACAAATTTTCAGTCCTTCCATCAAGTGAAAGACATGAAGGGACTAGAACTATTAATAAAATTACATTCTCACTTTGTCCTTATTATTTTTTGATTTTATCTATTTTGCCCTTCACAATTATACCTAAAATATCAGCTACTGAAATTAATTTTTAGTACACATGTTTTTGGATGATGACTTTCATGATTAGTTAGGAGTGGAGGTGATTTTTTTCTTTGAGTTAGGGGTAATTGAGGATAAATTAATAAGAACATAGTAAGAGTAATTTTTAGTTATTTTATATATGTCGTTGTGTCTTGGCCTTCATAACCAAACATGATGGATGGACAATTTGTTCTTGTCCATTGTCACCAAACAAAATACAAAGACACAAATTTTTGTGTCTCAGTCCTTCATTGTCCTAGTGTCCTTGTCCATGTTGCTTGCAATTTCTCAATCAAGTACGTAAAAGATGAACCCTAATCTCAAATACTGAGTATAGAAAATTAGGGATATCATTGCAAAAGATTTATTCTCATTAAAAGAAGCTCAGAAGGATTATTTTGCAAAAAACAAGAGGTACAACCTTGCCCACAAATGAGACAAGCGCAAGTAATCCTTACCCCATAATTTTATCTAGGGTCAGGATGACTTTGCGCTGAAAGTGTATGTGTGCACGAGAAGGGGGGGTTGAATCGTGCAGGTTTTAAAAATTACTTCTTAAAACTTTTACTTAGAAAGCTGTTTTTACTCAGAAGGTAGATTTTAAAGTTTGCAGCGGAAATTGCTTTCTGAGAAGATTAAGTTTCTGAGAACTTAGTATTTCTGAGAAAGTTCCTTTGTGAGCAGTTTTAAGAAAATGACTTTGAGTTAGAGTTTCTTAAACGCTTTCTGATTTTAATCAATGAAGTTTTCACGAGACCTCGTAATTAAAGTTGTGATAGAGTTTTTCTCAAAGATTTGTACAAGTAAGGAGTAAGGGAGAAAAGCTTAACACAGAGAATTTTATACTGGTTCGGTTATAACCAACCTACTCCAGTCCCCAACCTTCAGTTGAGAGTTCTTGATATTCTTCTTAAAGTGCCTTCCAGACAACAATGCTTTACCAAGTAAAGGACTTCCACCACTTCACAACCCGAAGTGGATTTCCTTGCCTCCAACACTAGAGGACTTCCTTGCCTTAATCACTTAAGGACTTCCTTGCCTCACAACCGAGAACTTCCTTGCCTTAATCAATTAAGGACTTTGAACTTTGCCTCAAACACCAGAGGACTTAAACCTGCCTTCACACAAAGAAGGACTTAGCGTTTTTCGGAAAGTAGTTTTTGCTTCGAAAACCAACTACTAAGATTAAGTTACAAACTTAATTTGACCCTTAGTAGACTTCTAGATTTAACTTACAAATGTAAGAATTTGCACCAGTACAGAACTAGAAGATTTTCGCAAAGTTAGAAGAACAATTTCATAAAATTGTCTTTCTGAGAAAGTTCTAAGTTTTCGCAGATGATTTTCAATTCAGCAGAGTTTTTGCACGTTTAATAAAGAGTTTTTAGCGCAAGAATTTCGTCACAATGCTCTGGAATTGAACTCATATATATAGGCATCAAAGAGCCGCGAATTTTAGAAGCTTTCACTTTGCTTATGTGGCTGTGTCCTTTTCAGAACGGCTCCCTGCTACAGTCAGCGCGAAATGAGGAACTTTTCAGAACTGCACAGTGCACGTGTTCCCACTTCCTTGGCTAGTTGTAGCGAGTTTTCTGAGACTGCTTGCGCTCCCTTGAGTCCAGACACTTGGTTGCTTCTGAGTCCAACTTTCTGAGAGTTGTACGGACTTCTGAGGCGAACCTTCTGAGGGGAGATCCATCTGAGAACTACTAGTCGCAAGGTCTTCTGAGACCCTTCTGAGGCGACAGTGTTCTTTCCTCAGAAACATGTTTTCACCTTCTGCGCTTCTGAGACATCCTTTCTGATATCTTTGGCGCTATGATTTTATCAATTGATCTCGAGGCTTCTTTTGTCTTGGTCTTTACTCATGGTATTGCAATAATTTAAAGCTTTCTGAGACACTTAGCGCACATATTAGCAAAACCTTAAGTAAAATTTTTATACTTATGGCTTACCTTGTTATCATTAAAACTTTCATAACTCTAAGAGAATTATGCCTAATTCTCTCAGAAGGGTTCTGGAGCTTACATGCGCCACATATCTTCTGTGCAAACATTGCGCCTATGAATATGCACCGTTAAATTATATTAAGTTGCGATCCAAACATTGACATTAAATTATTGTTTTTTCTTCCTGTTTTTGTCAAGTAGTGTCTCGTGTTTTTTTTTTTTTTTGCATTAATATCATTTTCCTCTCGAACAACCAAAGTGGAGGTGTTATAGTCACCCATCAACAGTGAGAGTGTTTCTCAACTCCATACTCGTCGGCGATGAGTTTTTTTTTCCGTTTTTCATCTTTTGTTGGTAAATCTTCATTTCTTTGAGACTAACATGAAAATATTAGCATCCGATGAGAATCATTTCCGAATTTGGATTTTAATTAGCCCAAATACTTCTTATCCCTTTTAGGCAATTAATTTGGGTATTGTACATTGTTTATGAATATGGATTTTTCAAGGCATAATTGCTTTTTTTTTTTCAACAACTACTGTATAAATTTAAAAACTGTCTAGTATGAAGGTGATACTGAAACTATATTGAACAATAGATCTTTTATTTAATAGAAAAACCTCCTAATAGAAGAACATCCCAATTTAAAAAAACTCATTTTCTATTTTTTTTTTCAACTCTGTTGTTGTCGTTGTTTGTTTGAAGCAGTTGTAGAAGAAGAGTTTTTAGAGACGAGTGAACAACAAGAAGATGTAAGTGCTGAAGGTTGCGTTTTAGTCGCAAGATGGGTTTGGGGTGAAGTCAAAAATAAATTGTGTCCACTCATGTATTTACCTACTGTACACATTTTTTGATCGAAAACGCGTGTACCTAAAATCAAAGTGCCGCCCATAATACGTGTACTCCAAACTCGCACAATCATCTCCTAGTAATTTGAATACAAAATGCTCTTCCACTTTAAAGAAAAGCGAGATTCTCGCTCTAAACGAGCATTAAAAAAAACCACAATCTAAATCAAACATCCTCAACATAATAAAATTAAAAAAAAATGTATCCAAAAAAGAATCACAATCATATCTTCAAAAATAATAACACATTTCTTCTTATTTTCCTCTTTTTTGTGTGTAAACCGACGAGTCTCTCCATCAACGCTGAACCCATTGAATCGACTTCTCATCTCAACACCAAGAAACAAAACCAAAAACCTAGCAGCTCGAAGAAAAGCAATCCAACAACAATTTTTTCCCCAGGTACGTCTTCTGCTCAAATGCGTGTATAACATGTTGGAATTTTGTTTTGTGGACTTACACAAATTAGCAAATAGTGCAGATTAATTTTATTGCCAAAATATTTTATGAATTGATCTGGATTGATATTAATCTCGTGCTCTAATTTATGCTGTCCAAGTGGGAGATTGTTGGATAATTATTTTTGGTGGACTAGTATAAATTAGTATTTATCCAAATCAATTCATTTATTAAATATTATGTAGCAATTATTATATTTATTAATATTATTGTTATTGTGCTACATTAATATATTATTGTGAAAATGTGAAAGAAATTATGTTTGGGTCAGCTGATGATAGGTGGGCTGACCCATTATTATCTAACCTTGGAGAGTCCCTACTGTTGACTAGTTTACAGTATTTATTCCGCCCTATTAGAAATAAATTAATATATATATGATGCTTAGTCTTGCCTAACGCATTCTGTCTCTTGACTTCACCAATACACACTCTCCTCTTTCTCTCTTCTCTTTGTTCTCTTTTTAGTGACTCAGACTCTTGGTGTGAGGAGCAACAATAAACGAGAAACAACTAATGACTTCTATACATCCAATTCAGGTTTTGTTTCTCATTATCATTTTGTTTATCATATGCTATAATCAAAACTAAATATTATGTTGTTCTTATTTTCCTTCAATTAGAGCACGAGATTAATATCAATCCAGATCAATTCATAAAATATTTTGGCAATAAAATTAATCTGCACTATTTGCTAATTTGTGTAAGTCCACAAAATAAAATTCCAACATTCTCCCACTTGGACAACACAAATTAGAGTAAAAGGAGTCAGACTAGTTCAGATTAATTCACACAGTGTGTGATCACAACAAAATGCCAAACATCACAATATAGTTAGCCATAAGCTCCAAAATGAAATGTAGTATCTAATCTCTGCAGAAAGTCTCACCCGAAAGAGCAAAGATATCATACAGAAATAAAACACTTATATCTCGATGACCTTTAACAATGTGAAATACAATAGTCCCTGACATCCGCCCAAGATGTAATATGAGATTAAGACAAATACTTTCATTACAATATCAACATGAGACATGGTCCAAAATATCTCTATGAACAAAGGAATAAATAACTATAATTGCCGAAAACCACATTAAACAAAATACGGTAATACAAGAAGATTGTCATCATAACAATAAATAAATGTTGGCCTTAATATGACAATCGTAAGCATGAGGTTCAAACAATACGTGAGACAAACTCCCACTAAACCAATATATAATAAAACCTCATTATATACATTGTGTTGGATAAAGACAAACTGAGCTTGCTCATACAAGCCAACTCAACACAGACCACCACATATCCTTAATTGAGAGTGTTAACAATATCACAATAATTAATCAAATGATATACGTTAATCTGATACTCAATATTCAATAATAACTAAAATTGATTTATGTAGTCCACAACAATAGCAAGACCAACAATTCTTCCAGTTGGACTACATAAATCAATTATCAGATTATCAATAATAATATGTATACATTATACATGGCCATAATAGTATACCAAAACACTTTCAATAAACAACAAATATAGAATATGGGAAGAAATTAAGGATTGCACAACAACAATATTATATAACACAAAAGCAATCCTTAAATCAACTTGGTCAAACGATATGCCAAGACATTCAATAACAATATATTATTATGAGACTAACCTCTAGGGTCTCTACAAAATGTCAGTCATTACTGACAATCATTTGATTTATGTTAGTCTACAACAATAAGTTATCAATTCTCCCACTTGGACTACATAAATCAAACTTTACAAAATGTCTCATAATAAGCAGAGTCATAACAATAGTTACAAAATGACTCCCACTAACTCAATGCACTACAACAATTTTCAATTTCTTACTAACTCAATGTAGACTTGAAAAAACACTAGACTAACGACAGCGGAAGCAAAAGCAAAATTCCAAGTCATTATGAGTAGCAACATAATCTCTCGGGTTACATAATTGTCACCCTTTTAAAACAAGTTGTTTTCAACAACACAAGAAAAGAAAATTAAATCCAAATGGATACCCACAGGAAACATTGAGCATCAAATAACGATCATCATATCTTTAAGACTAATATCGAGAGGATACTGAGAACCTTAAAATATGATTGCAACTCATCAACAATTGCATCAATGAAAGCAAGCCGAAGGGAAAAACTTTTATCAACACAATTTTTAATGCAACAATAGAAACAATAATATAAAATATCATTATGCCCTACATAATCCGTCCTACGAAGATGAACTCTCAATCATGCAAAACATCCACAAATTTCTATAAAATACAATACTATATCTTATCATAGTCTGTCCTGCGAAGACAAACTCTCAACCATGAAAAAATAGTCATCAATATACAATAATTTATTAAAACAACAATATTCAATGATATTTTTCATAGTTCGTCCCACGAAGGCGAGCTCTCAACCATGAAAAATATCCAACAACATTTAATGAGCAGCACAATAATATTCATAATTGAGAATGATTATATTTAATCAACATTTATAAATAAAAACAATAATATCTTCCATGGTCGTCTGTCCCGCGAAGGCGAGCTCTCAACCATGAAAAATATTCAACAATATTTATAAACAAAAAAAATACAAAATTATTCAAAAATATTAATCTTAATTATGTGAAATGCTTATCACAATTTAAATCTTCTCAATGCAACATTAGTTAACATTATAAGAATTATAAATATTGGGTTATTTTGTCACAACCATAATGGGAGAAAAACAAAAATTTATTTGTCTCAATATATACTCACATAGTTATCAATAACTTATTGAAATACAATAAATTAAGCATAATACCAAGAGAAAACTTGTGAGTCAAAAAACCAAATATCTCCCAAAAAGAACTAAAAAAAAAGTTGTGAAGCAAAATATAGAAAGATTTACAAAATAAAACATATTATCTTTCTTAAAACTTGATCCACAATAAATTTCTCTTTATTAAAAAATAAAATTTTAGCATAATAACAATAATATAACTTAACTGTCATAGAGTCCTTGGATATATAACAAGAAAATAAAATAAAAAATATTTTTATGGACTCACAAATGCTAAAATCCAATTTTGATTTATGCAAGTTCATAAAATAATACATTATTAAATATTCTCCCACTTGAACGACATAAATCAAATATTGTGCAACATAATATGGGAGTATAATCATGTCCAAAAAAAATCTTTGAACAAAATGCACAATATAATTTACAAAAAATATGTATTTGTCATAATTTAAATCTCCTCATAATATTCATCTCAAATAATGATTTAAATAATTTTCAATAACAGCAGTATAAAAAAAACTTTACATAATATACAAATAATTATGAGATGAAATAAGCTCAAACTTTATGCTGCAAAATATATGAGATTATGCATGAATATAAACCCCAAATATCAATAGAAACATGCATAAAAATTTTTTTAAGACAAAATAAGGAGATTATCACATAATTTTCAATTATTTAAAATTGAAATAAATCATAATAAATATTTCTGATCCTCAAAAAATTAATTAAAATATACCAATAAATCAGAAATTAAAAACTATTAATTTACAAAAAAAAATTGGAAATTTTTTGGGCCTGGGAGTGGGCCACACGCGCTCAGAAATGGATCATCCATGCGCATTCACGCGCTACACACGCGTCGCACGAGCCTGCTTCTGCACGGCTTCAAACGACACGTGGCCGAATCGTGGAGCGCCAGCGCCTGCACCATCGGACGGCTGCGGACGCAAAACGGGCACAATCCAGAGTAGAGATCCTACTGCAATCAACGGCAGAGAAAGCGACGCGTGGCGCGATCAGGAATGCAGGCCCTGCAGCCATCCAACGGCAAAGCTTTCAACACGTGGCGCGATCCAGCACAAAAATCCGACGCCTCTCAGCATGACACGTGGCACGATCCGGACGGCCAGGGACACTGTTCATCGTCCCTAACCTCCAGCCAGGTCAGATACCGGGTCGGGTTAGGTTGCTTGCGATCCGAGAACCCGCAAACTTCTTTCTTCGATATCTCCTTCCACAAAGCTCTGTTTCATGCGTTCTTGGTGTCTATGGAATCGTGAGATTGTCTTCTTCATGATTATGCAATCAATTCGAACGAAAAGAACCCAGAAAATTACAGATATCGATCGAAAGAAAAGGGGTTTGAGATGCGATTTTTCATCGATCTCTCACTCAAAAAGGGTTTTGTTTAGAATTTAATTCTCTACAAAAGCCCTATGGTTTCACAGTATGAATAAACCTAGAAAAATAAAACCATAATCAAAAGGGTTTAATGTTCGAAATTAGGGTTCATATGTTCAAATTACAAATTCTCTCTGTATACTTAATGAAATCAAACATATTATATGTCGATTTAATCAGAAGAACACGAGTAACAATATCCCTCAATCAATTTCGGGTTTAATTGACTAGAACAATAAATTCTAATTTTTCTTTTTAGGTTTCTTCAAAAATTGATTTTGACAAAAATTCACACATGTATTATCAACAATCAATCTAAAACAGCACAATGAAACCCTGAATCAAAATTAGGATTATCATAAAAAATATCACCAAAATTAAAATCGAAATTGGAACATAAATAACAAATATACACAACCATAATCAAAACTAAAATTGGCTCTGATACCAATTGAAGGAAAATAAGAACATCATAATATTTAGTTTTGATTATAGCATGTGATAAACAAAATGATAATGAGAAACAGAACCTGACTTGAATGTAGAGAAGTCATTAGTTGTTTCTCGTTCGTTGTTGCTCCTCACACCAAGAGTGTGAGTCACTGAAAAGAGAACAAAGAGAAGAGAGAAATAGGAGAGTGTGTACTGGAGAAGCCAAGAGACAGAATGCGTTAGGCAAGGCTAAGCAGCATATATATATTAATTTATTCCTAATAGGGCGGAATAAATACTGTCAACTGGTCAACAATAGGGACTCTCCAAGGTTAGATAATGATGGGTCCAGTCCACCTATCATCAGCTGACCCAAACATAATTTCTTTCACATTTTCACAATAATATATTAATGTAGCCCAATAACAATAATATTAATAAATATAATAATTGCTATATAATATTTAATAAATAAATTGATCTGGATAAATACTAATTTATGCTAGTCCACCAAAAATAATTATCCAACATAACCTTTGTAATTAATGTGTAGTATGACGTATAATGTGTGTAAGTAGAATTATATTGTGTGTACCGGAGCGCACGTGGCCGCTGGGGCGCATTTTGGGCGCCGGAGCGCACGACACCACTGGGGCTCAGTATGCGCGCTGGAGCGCGCGTGGCTGCCCCGGGGCGCGCGGCACCGCTGGGGCGCCCGAGCACTCGCGATTCTACAGAATTGCAGAATGCGATGCTCAGCTGCATAAACTTCCCCAAATTACCTTCAACTTGTGCCAATCTAGTACCAAATCATCAGAATAACATATATACATATAATACACATCAGAAACAAAAGAAAATCTAAACCCCTACCTCAAATTGCTTCAAGATTGGACAAAACTTCAACAAATTCTTTAATTTTCTCTATATCTCGGGTAGCCTCTTTGAGGGGGTTAAATGATGAGTTTCTTGAGTGTTTTGGGGCTGCAAATCGTGGAAAATGAACCTAGGATGATGGTATATGGTATGAGTGGTGAGTTTTGATGATTAAAGTGGTGGTTTGGGTTGATTTTGGTGAAGAAACTGGGGAAGGAATGGGGTATACGAGATTAGGGTTTGGTTGGGGGTGTTTTCAGTGTTTTTGTGTTATGAGAGGGTGATAGGGGTTATAAGTGTGAAGGAGGGGCTATTTTGCAAATTTGGAAAGTTCAGGGGCCAAATTGCAATTTTGAGGGAGGGGCCTATGTGCAATTTCGCAAAACATAGAATTTCCCAAAACCATTTATTTCACTTTCAAATACATTTTATTCCCATCCAAAATACATTTTCTAATACTTAAAGCATATTCTCATGTAAATACTCATATAAATCGCATATATATCAAACAATGCATACAGTACACACAACATTCCATACACATAAATCCAACAGATCCTAATCAAGGTTAACTACCACTAATTACCCTTCAGTAGGAAGTAACTGAAAAGCGTGGTGTTATATGTAAACACAAAATCCATTGTGTGTCTCCCCATTAAATTTTAAATACTACATACCTCATCATTTTTTTCAATTGATCCTTTTACGTTCTATACCTTGCTCGAAACTCCTTCATCATCGTCTCGGCTATCGGTCCCTATATAGCGCGCGCCTTCCATATGCGGATGAGTGCAAGCTACCGATTGATATGTGCTAAAAAAACGGTGGCTGCGTATCTGCAAAATGAAAAAGTTGATAGGTGCAGTTCAAAAACATAAATATATTCTTATTCATAATCTTGACATATTTATTTTCGGAATCTCCAAAACAGATAATCACGAAGATTTATTTTAAAATTTTTCCATTTCAGCGTGATAACGTGGTTTTTGCCAATATTTTATGCCCTTAATTTGGATGATTGTATGCAATTCTTAGCTCTGTTTTAGCCTTTTATTATATTTAATACAATTTGGAATTAATTTGGACTTAATGGAAATAAAGGCTAAAATAATAAGTTTTATGATGTTTTTGCAATTCAAGGATGACATTTGCACTTGATCTTGGGTATTTTGTATTTTTGATGCAGGTCATAGGAATTATTGGAGCAGTAGACATCAGGAACTGAGCACAAAGTGGAGCAGTGGAATTCAGAACCAGCATCGAGCGCTCCAGCGCCCACAGCGCGCGAAACCCTCTTAAATCCATCACGTGCACAGCACTAGTGCCCTAGCGAGCTATATGCGCCCCAGCGCCGCGCCGCAATTCTGTTACAGCAGAAACCTATCTGCAAGGCCGATCTGGGGGCCCAATTAGCTAGGGTTTGGAGGTTGCTCACTCTATTTAAAGAAGGCTAATGCATCAGAAACAATACACCTCTACATACCCACTATTACTTTCATATATTTTCTTAGTTTACTTACTTTCAACCCTAGGCTTTAGTTAGAGTTATTTTCTCCATTAGGATTCCATCTTTTTCCTAGTTTAGCTCTAGCTCCCTCATTTGTATTTCCAACGTTATTCGTCTAGCCCTTTGGGTTTTGTAAGTTACTCTTTTAATTAATTCAGTTATTCGTTTTTCCATCTTTCCCATTTGCATTTATTTCCTTTACTTTACTCTTTATTGTTCAAGTTGTTTAATTCTCCATTCCATCTTTATTTTAATTCCAATTTATTTTCTGCTCTTTTATTTCCTCCATGATTAACTAAGTCTCTTGGTGGTTTATGAGGGTGTGAACATCATTGGGGGTAAATTGAGGCTTTGCTCTTAATCTTGCATAAGTTTTCATTATCAAAACCATGGCATATAATTTGAGATCTTAAATTGTATGTTAAACCTTTGTCTTGGCTTACTTGATTGAGTTAGGCTAATTCATTGGCATGTGTTTATGTGTTAATTGATTAATTGATGCATGGCATATCAGGATTTGGTAATGATTAATTAATTGGCTGATTAGTCTCTTTAATTAGATTAATGTGATTGGCTTTAACAATTGTTCAAAGTGGAACTAAAGGTGAGATCTCACTAATTAATCTCATTCTAGGCAATTAATCATTAGAATCACAACAAAGAAGTTAGATCTAACTCCGGCGTAACTAATCAACTCATGCATTCTTTTGCAACCAATGATTAACATCCCAATGAATGTTCTACCCCCATAAACCACTGCTTTTATTATTCCAATTTAATTCCAATTTATTTCCCCTGCATACAAAAACCCCCCAATTGTGACAACCGTCATACAACTAGTCATGTGTATTGCTTTCTTAGTCATTCCTTGTGAGAGACGACCCTGGTTTCCACTAAACTATATTAGGGGAACTTGGTTTTAAAAATAATTAAATTTATGAGTGTTGCGACACCGCTCATCAAATTTTTGGCGCCGTTGCCGGGGAATGGTGATGAAAGTAATCTCTAGTTATGTGATTTGTGAATATTGTACATAATTTTTTTTCTTTGTTTCTTTGAAAAAAAAAAACCAAAAAGATTTTATTCATTTTTTTGCATTGCATTACATAGCATACTGCATATTTCATCTGTACATTGCATTACATCTAGCATTTGCATCCATAGAACTTGCTATTCGCAAAACAGCAAAGTTCTGCGTCGATACGAGCGCCCGAGCGCCTAGTGTGCGCCCCAGCGCCCTCGGACCGCCCGAGCGGCCGTTCGTCGTCCTGCAGCATGTTTTTATGTTTTCTTCTCTTATTTTTCTTCTTTTCCTAGACTAACATGAACACTAACCCAAATTTTAGTCTCCAAGATTTTAGTTTCCATGGTTTTGCAGGTTATCAACCAAGCAGTGAGATACAAGTGCCACCATTACCTTCAAACCTTCACCAAACATATTACCCGTACCAAGACCCTCAACCGTACTATGAACCATACCCATCCTTTGACCCCTACTACCAGCCATATACTGAACCACCACCCTCCTACATTGAACCGTTTCCATACACATACCATGAGCCTAATCCTTACTCATATCCCATCAATTGCCTTAACCAACCAACCATTGACCCATTCTACCAACCTTCTCAACCTCTTGCACCGTCTACTCCTGGTGATAATACTGACAACTCCATGATGAAACAAATTTTTGAAGTACTCATGACAAACCGGCAAGCACTTTTGCGCATGGAAGAAGACCTCCAACAATTGAGAACTCAGGCCACCTCATCACCACCACCACCTTCTCCATTACCACCTTCTTTACCACCGCCACCTTCACCTCCATATTCACCATCACAAGAGGAACCAGAGTTCCCCATTGTTGAAGATGATTATGCTTTAGAGCAATTGGATTGGGAGACATTGAAGTCCATGGTGGAAGAATTATCGGGAGAAGTCGAGGAAGACCCCGATGTGGAGATAATCTATGAGGACCCTCCACCCTTACTCAGTACCGTGCTGGAGACCGTGTATGCGGAGGAAAGTTCTTTGAGTGTTGGAGTCGCTGCAGAGATTCCATCACTAGGAGGAATTGACGAGACATGCAAGACGGAGGAAGTCATGGATTCTACCACCTCATCCCCTGTTGTTTCAAGGCAACCATTGGGACCTTTCCAATTTGCTCTTGGGCCTCATGAGTACGCTTGTCTCGAGACTGATACCCATCTCCTTACCCTTTGTGGGGTGTCGGTACTTTCTCAAGCTCAAAAGTTTTGGAAACTAACTGATTTAAATTATGTTTTCTCTAACCCATCTTGTGAGGACTTTCATCCCTCCTCACTTGATTTTGTTTGTTTTAGGGATGCCTTTTGCAGGAATGGGTGTTGTGCTTCAAGGGGCAAATTAAGGATCAAAACACTTGGGTCCCGAAATAAGAAAGGGATCATTATCTTTGGAGTGGTTCACTTCTCATGGGATCCCGGTGGAGGTATGGAAGGCACACCATGGTGGAAGGTCCTAGATCAATTCAAGCATAAGCCACCTGAGAGTGGCTAACCAAACGTCCAACTTAGGGACGTTAAAGCAAAGTGCTTGGGGGAGACAACCCACCAAAATTTCAATTTTCAGTTATTATTTCAATTTATGCACTTAGATAGGTTCCTTTCTATGTTTTCTCATCTATTATTCTTTATTTTTCATTCATTTAGTTAGTCAAATGGCAAGAAGTTCGCAGCACAGCAGCTGTCATAAACTCTGCAGCGGACCTGCGCTCTGGCGCTTATCACACGCTCTAGCGCCCGTAACGGCACAGCCTCAGCGCCCTAGCGCGCGCTCCTCGCCCCAGCGGCCCTGGACAACCATCTTCTACGTAGGTCCTTTCTATATCCTTCTCTCTGTTATTTAACTGTTGACACTGGGGACAGTGTCTCATTCAAGTGTGGGGAGGGTGTAGAAATTTTGGCTGTTGTAAATATTTTTCGTGCCTAAAATCTTTTTCTTTATTTTTCCCTTTTCTTTATGTGTTTTTAGGTAGATGATTAGTTAGTTTTCTTTATAGCACCTTTTGGTCTGAAATTGCTGTCCCCCTTTGATTTTAACTCAGAAATTATTGGCATAATATCTCTTATATGAGTTTGAATTGTTTGTGTTATCTCTGATTGGTTGTTTGGGTTACCTGTGAGATTTGAGCCTTAATGTGATTACATACATCAACTTATCACTTTCTTTCTGTGAGCACACAAACACTTGTAATTGTTATTCCTGAATTTGCTTGATTCTTGTTTTGCATTTTATACATGTTGCATGTGATTGAGGCATAATTTTGTTTTTACATTTAAAAGCCACTTAGCCAAATAGCCAACCCATACACAATTCCCATTGTTTGTAGCCAATTTGAGCCTTTATCCCTTTTTTTTTTTTTATTACTAAGCTCATTATAAGCCAAGGATAGAAAAATAATGAAAAATCCCTTCTGAGAAACTAGGAGGACATAGTTTGATTATTGGGCAAAGGTCTTAAGTGTGGGGAAATTGGGTTAAATTGAGCACTGGTATAAATTGCAAATGTGGGGATATAACTGTAAGGGTAGCTTTTGTACATAAGTGGTCTTTTGTTGTTTTCTTTTCCACCTCATTTCAACTACCAAAAGAATTGAGATGAGGTAATTGTAAGCTCCAGAACCCTTCTGAGAGAATTAGGCATAATTCTCTTAGAATTATGAAAGTTTTAATGATAACAAGGTAAGCCATAAATATAAAATTTTACTTAAGGTTTTGCTAATATGTGCGCTAAGTATCTCATAAAGCTTTAAGCTAGTGCAATACCATGAGCAAAGACCAAGACAAAACATCAAGTAGCCTCGAGATCAATTGATAAAATCATAGCGCCAAAGATATCAGAAAGGATGTCTCAGAAGCGCAGAAGGTGAAAACATGTTTCTGAGGAAAGAACACTGTCGCCTCAGAAGGGTCTCAGAAGACCTTGCGACTAGTAGTTCTCAGAAGGTCTTCCCTCAGAAGGTTCGTCTCAGAAGTCCGTACAACTCTCAGAAAGTTGGACTTAGAAGCAACCAAGTGTTTGGACTCAAGGATCGCAAGAAGTCTCAGAAAGCTCGCTACAACTAGCTAAGGAAGTGGGAACACGCGCACTGTGCAGTTCTGAAAAGTTCCTCATTTCGCGCTAACTGTAGCAGGGAGCCGTTCTGAAAAGGACACAGCCACATAAGCAAAGTGAAAGCTTCTAATTTCGCGGCTCTTTGATGCCTATATATATGAGTTCAATTCCAGAGCAATGTGACGAAACTCTTGCACTAAAACTCTTGATTAAACGTGCCAAAACTCTGTTGAATTGAAAATCATTTTGCGAAAACTTAGAACTTTCTTAGAAAGACAATTTTTACGAAATTGTTCTTCTAACTTTGCAAAATCTTCTAGTTCTGAATTGGTGTAAATTCTTACATTTGTAAGTTAAATCTAGAAGTCTACTAAGGGTCAAATTAAGTTTGTAACTTAATCTTAGTAGTTGGTTTTCGAAGTAAAAACAACTTTCTGAAAAACGCTAAATCCTTCGTTGTTTGAAGGCAGTTTTAAGTCCTCTGGTGTTGGAGGCAAAGTTTAAAGTCCTTAATTGTTTAAGGCAAGGAAGTCCTCTAGTGTGAGGCAAGGAAATCCACTTCGGATTGTGAAGTGGTGGAAGTCCTTTACTTGGTAAAGGCAGTGTTGTCTGGGAAGGCACATTAAGAAAAATATCTAAGAACTCTCAACTGAAGGTTGAGGACTGGAGTAGGTTGGTTATAACCGAACCAGTATAAAATTCTTTGTGTTAAGCTTTTCTCCCTTGCTCTTTACTTGCATAAATCTTTGAGAAAAACTCTACTACGAGTCTAATTAAGAGGTCTTGTGAAAACCCTATTGATCTAAACCAGAAAGCTTTTAAGAAACTCAAACCTTAAGTCATTCTCTTAAAATTCCTCAGAAAGGAACTTTCTCAGAAAGACTAAGTTCTCAGAAACTTAATCTTCTCAGAAAGCAATTTCCGCTGCAAACTCTCAATCCTACCTTCTGAGTAAAAACAGCTTTCTAAGTAAAAGTTTTAACAAGTAATTATTAAAACTTGCACGATTCAACCCCCCCTTCTCGTGCACACATACACTTTCAGTAATAAAAAAAAATCGAAAAAATACAGAAAAAATTTTAAAAAAATGTGAATTCTTCAAATAAAGGTTGTTGGGTTCCTGGGAATTAATGTGAAATTATTTGGGAACCTTGGGAATGCTAAATTTAAGAATTTATGGGATATTGATCTTGGGTATTTCTATTCTCTCCATCTCTTCTCTCTCCATCTTTTCTGTAGTGATATAAGTCATCTAGGATCGATCAAACCATGAAGTCTTAGTTTTTTGGAATTAAGTCCACTTCCCATATATGCCACACCTGTCCAAGCCCGTTACAACCCTGAAAAGACCTCTTGATGCACCATGTTGTAAATTGGCAATGTTAGGAGTATAGCAAATTTATGGAATGAGAATACTTGTGTGAGTTATTCAATTGAGTGCTTAGCCAAAATACCGAGTGATTGAGAGAAAAACACACTGGTGACGGCCAATCAACCAACTTTGCATAACATGAACTGATTCTCTTAACTCATGAATTTCTCTTAATGCCAACTGATAACATGTTAAGGTGTTGCATAATTCTGACCAAGGTGTGCTGTTTTGAATAACTTTCCATCATCTGTAGATTTTATTTTTCTTTAGGACTTAGGTGTTAGATGTGTTAGCCAATGCTTTGCTTTGAGAGATGCTTGGAACATTGCTTTTGCATGAGGACATGCAATTGTTCAAGTGTGGGATATTGATAACGTAGTTTTTGCCAATATTTTATGCCTTAATTTGGATAATTGTATGCAATTCTTGCTCTGTTTTAGCCTTTATTATATTTAATACAATTGGAATTAATTGGACTTAATGGAAATAAGGCTAAAATAATAAGTTTTATGATGTTTTTGCAATTCAAGGATGACATTTGCACTTGATCTTGGGTATTTTGTATTTTTGATGCAGGTCACAGGAATTATTGGAGCAGTAGACATCAGGAACTGAGCAAGAAGTGGAGCAGTGGAATTTAGAACCAGCATCGAGCGCTCCAGCGCCCACAGCGCGCGAAACCCACTATATGCGCCCCAGCGCCGCGCCACAATTCTGTTACAGCAGAAACTTATCTGCAAGGCCGAGTTGGAGGCCCAATTAGCTAGGGTTTGGAGGTTGCTCACTCTATTTAAAGAAGGCTAATGCATCAGAAACAATACACCTCTACATACCCACTATTACTTTCATATCTTTTCTTAGTTTACTTACTTTCAACCCTAGGCTTTAGTAGAGTTATTTTCTCCATTATGATTCCATCTTTTCCTAGTTTAGCTCTAGCTCCCTCATTTGTATTTCCAACGTTATTCGTCTAGCCTTTGGGTTTGTAAGTTACTCTTTTAATTATTCAGTTATTCGTTTTTCCATCTTTCCCATTGCATTTATTCCTTTACGTTACTCTTTATTGTTCAAGTTGTTTAATTCTCCATTCCATCTTTATTTTAATTCCGATTTATTTTCTGCTCTTTATTTCCTCCATGAGTAACTTGAAAGTGTATGTGTGCACGAGAAGGGGGGTTGAATCGTGCAAGTTTTAAAATTACTTCTTAAAACTTTTACTTAGAAAGCTGTTTTTACTCAGAAGGTAGAATTAAGAGTTTGCAGCGGAAATTACTTTCTGAGAAGATTAAGTTTCGAGAACTTAGTCTTTCTGAGAAAGTTCCTTTCTGAGCAATTTTAAGAAAATGACTTTACGTTAGAATTTCTTAGCGCTTTCTGATTTTAATCAATAAGTTTTTACGAGACTTCTAATTAAAATCGTGGCAAAGTTTCCTCAAAGATTTATGCAAGTAAGAGTAAGGGAGAAAAGCTAACACAAAGATTTTATACTGGTTCGGTTATAACCACCTACTCCAATCCTCAACCTTCAGTTGAGAGTTCTTGATATTCTTCTTAAGTGCCTTCCCAGACAACACTGCCTTTACCAAGTAAAGGACTTCCACCACTTCACAACCCGAAGTGGATTTCCTTGCCTCACACTAGAGGACTTCCTGCCTCCAACACTAGAGACTTCTTTGCCTTAATCACTTAAGGACTTCTTTGCCTCACTGAGGACTTCTTTGCCTTAAACACTTAAGGACTTAAACTTTGCCTCAAAAACACTTCGAGGACTTAAACTGCCTTCAAACAGCGAAGGACTTAGCGTTTTTCGGAAAGTTGTTTTTGCTATGAAACGAACTACTAAGATTAAGTTACAAACTTAATTTGACCCTTAGTAGACTTCTAGCTTTAACTTACAATTGTAAGAATTTACACCAATACAGAACTAGAAGATTTTCGCAAAGTTGAAAGAACAATTCCGTAAAATTGTCTTTCTGAGAAAGTTCTAAGTTTTCGCAGATGATTTTCAATTCAGCAGAGTTTTTGCACGTTTAATCAAGAGTTTTAGCGCAAGAGTTTCGTCACATTGCTCTGGAATTGAACTCATATATATAGGCATCAAAGAGCCGCGAAATTAGAAGCTTTCACTTTGCTTATGTGGCTGTGTCCTTTTAAGAACGGCTCCCTGCTACAGTCAGCGCGAAATGAGGAACTTTTCAGAACTGCACAGTGCGCGTGTTCCCACTTCCTTAGCTAGTTGTAGCGAGCTTTCTGAGACTTCTTGCGATCCCTTGAGTCCAGACCCTTGGTTGCTTCTGAGTCCAACTTTCTGAGAGTTGTACGGACTTCTGAGGCGAACCTTTTGAGGGAAGACCCTTTGAGAACTACTAGTCGCAAGGTCTTCTGAGACCCTTCTGAGGCGACAGTGTTCTTTCCTCAGAAACATGTTTTCACCTTCTGCGCTTCTGAGACATCCTTTCTGATATCTTTTGGCGCTATGATTTTATCAATTGATCTCGAGGCTACTTGATGTTTTGTCTTGGTCTTTGCTCATGGTATTGCAACAATTTAAAGCTTTCTGAGACACTTAGCGCACATATTAGTACAACCTTAAGTAAAAAAATTTTATACTTATGGCTTACCTTGTTATCATTAAAACTTTCATTGCTCTAAGAGAATTATGCCTAATTCTCTCAGAAGGGTTCTGGAGCTTACATAACTAAGTCTCTTGGTGGTTTATGAGGGTGTGAACATCATTGGGGGTAAATTGAGGCTTTGCTCTTAATCTTGCATAAGTTTTCATTATCAAAACCATGGCATATAATTTGAGATCTTAAATTGTATGTTAAACCTTTGTCTTGGCTTACTCGATTGAGTTAGGCTAATTCATTGGCATGTGTTTATGTGTTAATTGATTAATTGATGCATGGCATATCGGGATTTGGTAATGATTAATTAATTGGCTGATTAGTCTCTTTAATTAGATTAATGTGATTGGCTTTAACAATTGTTGAAAGTGAAACTAAAGGTGAGATCTCACTAATTAATCTCATTCTAGGCAATTAATCATTAGAATCACAACAAAGGAGTTAGATCTAACTCCGGCGTAATTAATAAACTCATGCATTCTTTTGTAGCCAATGATAAATACCCTAATGATGTTCACCCCATAACCACTGTTTTTATTATTCTAATTTTATTCCAAATTATTTTCTTGCATACAAGAACCCCCCAATAGTGACAACCGTCATACAACTAGTCTCGTGTATTGCTCTCTTAGCCCCCTTGTGAGAGACGACCTTGGTTTCCACTAAACTATATTAGGGGAACTCGGTTTTATAAATAATTAAATTTATGAGTGTTGCGACACCGCTCATCACAGCGCGTGTGTGAAGGATTGTTACGCGCGAGTGAAATAGAAAACATGAGAGAGATTTGCATTTTGAGCCCACAAAATTTCATAATCGGTGGATTATTGGGTGGCACCTATATTGGGTGTACACCAAGCTTTTTTGTCCGGCTACGTGTACACCCATTATGTGTCCACCCATGTATCCACCTACTGCACACATTTTTTGAACGAAGACGCGTGTACCTAAAACCAACGCGCCCACATAATGCATGTATTCCAATGCAAACGCGCACAATCATCTCCTACTAATTTGAATACAAAATGCTCTTTCACTTTAAAGAAAAGCGAGGTTCTCGCTCTAAACGATCATAAAAAAACCACAATCTGAATCAAACATCCTCAACATAAAATTAAAAAAAGTGTATCCAAAACAAGAATCACAATCATATCTCCAAAAATAATAACACATTTATCACTACTAGAAACATGCGGATTATCGATAGGAGTTATCGATAGACCATCGACGGACAGTTTACATACCGTTATCGGCGGATTTATCGACGGATACTGAATGGTGGGAGTTTTTATTTATTAAAAATAATTATCGAGGGATATTTCGAAATTATCCCTCGATAACTTGTTCCCGCCCAAACAAAAATTTTTTTTGTTCAGATTGGTTTTATCGATGGATGAAGATGAAAATATTTGTCGATTAAACCCTAAACCCTAACCCTAAGTATTAATTATCGGCGGATAACATCCGCCGATAATGACCTAAACCCTAAACCCTATATAGCGAATGAAAATATCGACGGATATTTGTAAATGCATCCCTCGATAAATGAAACGCACCGTTTCATTTAATCGGGTGCCCATTATCGAGGGATATTATCGACAGATGTATTAAAATCATCCGTCGATAATCCGCGAATATGAGGAGACAACGTCTCCTTCTTCCTCATTTCGCGACAACCTCTCTCTCTCTTTTCTCTGCTCTCTCTCTCTCTCTCCGCCGCGAAAAGGACCATTTTCGCCGCCTGTTCGACCACCGGGAAGTGCCAACATGTTAGTCTCTCTCCTCTACATTTTAATCGGTTTAGAATTTTTGTTTGAGGTCTCTAATGAGAAATCACATTTTGTAGCCATAAACCGTCGCCTGTCCGCCGCGCACCGCCGCCGACCAGCTGCCGAGCACCGTGAAGACACTGGTCTCTCCTTCCTCTTCATTAAGGTATTTTTTCTTATTTTTTAATTATTTTTCGTACTTTTATATATTTTGTTTATTATTTTTTATTTTTGTATTTATAAATATTAATTTATTTATTTGTTAAATTTTTTTATTATTCTAAAAATTAAAATTTATAATTTTATAAAAAAAGTTTTAAAAATTGTTTATAAAAAAAATTTAAAAACTGTTTTGTAAAAATTATATTAAAAATGTTACAAAAACTATTTTTAAAAAAAGTTTTTAACTTCTGTAATTAAAAAATAAAGTTTTTAAAAATGTGTTTTTGAAAAATAAGTTTTTGTAAAAACAGTTTTAAAATAATCATTGAATGTAAACTTAAAAAAATAGTTAGATTTAACAAATTTATATGTAATGTAAAGTTAGTAATTTTTCAATAACAAATATATTATTTAAATGATATATATGAGAACAGTTGTTTATATATTCCGGTGATTGGAGCTTACGGTTGGAGCGTACAGTTATATTTGGTATGTTTATTTATTACTTTAAATTATATGATTGTGTTGTTACTGTTGCAAAACCTTAGGGTAGATGACTTAGTCTGAGACCGGTCCTTGAACTCTGGCAATACTGGTTGATTGATTTGTAAATTAAATGGGAAACTATGTTTAAAATTAAGGGGAGACTCTATCAAAATTTTGTGAAATTAAAATTCTGCGAAATTAAATAACTTTTGTTATGTTATGTAAAATTAAGGGAAACTCTGCCGAAATTTTAAGATTTAAGAAACTTGTAAAAATCATTAGTGTCGTATTAATGGTGAGATTAGATTAACTAAAAAACTGTTATTACTTACCCGTAGTTAAACTTCTCATTTTAGGAATCCCTAATAATTCAAGGGCAATGTCATCAACAAATAGATCATGGATGTATGATAGGTTACACCCGAATAGGGGGGAATTAAGCCAGAATTCTATGCTGGAGTTGAAGAGTTTGTGGGTTTTGCTTCTATGACTGAACAATTTAGGTCTGAGGAAAAAGTCAAGTGTCCATGTGCCAAGTGTGTTTGTAGGTTTTTCTCTGATTTTGAGACGATTAAGGTTCATCTGTACAAAAAAGGATTTATGGATAATTACTATGTATGGACATTCCATGGGGAAGTGGAGTCCGTACAGGATCAATTTGTCGGAGGTAGTTCAAGTGGGTTTGATGCTGAATAATATGGGGAGAGTAATTTAAATTGGGGCGGTGATCATCCTGGGTGTTATGAGGAAATGATCTTTGATGCGTTTGGGGGGCAACATGATCAAGATTATAATGAACCCAGAGAGGAGGAACCAAATCCTAAAGCACAGAGTTTTTATTCTTTGTTAGAATCTGCAAAGACACCCATTTGGGAGGGTTCAACCCTTTCTGAGTTGTCAGTGACAGTTAGGATGTTGTCTATCAAGTCTGAGGCAAACCAGAGTCAGAGTTCTTTTGATCAATGGGCAACTTTAATGAGTGATGCTAGTCCACGACCAGAGTAAATTCCTAGGGACTATTATAGGGCAAAGAAATTAGTTTCAAA
This sequence comes from Aeschynomene evenia, assembly GCA_013621005.1. Lineage (NCBI taxonomy): Eukaryota > Viridiplantae > Streptophyta > Magnoliopsida > Fabales > Fabaceae > Aeschynomene > Aeschynomene evenia. Next base: position 15,353,169 of record CM024268.1, read on the forward strand.
ACTTGGGTTGAAATCAGATAAGATTGATTGTTGCATGAACTGTTGCATGTTGTACTATAAGGAGGATGTTCAATTAGTTGAATGTAAATTATGTCAGGCCCCTAGGTTCAAACCTAGAAGAGCAGGAAAAGGGAGGTATAAGCATATTCCCAACAAAAGGATGCACTATCTTCCCCTTATCCCTAGGTTAAAACGCTTGTATGCCTCTATGAGCTCTGCACCTCACATGAGGTGGCATTATGAGAATAGGAGAAGTGACGGGATAATGACGCATCCCTCTCATGGTGAAGCTTGGAAGCATTTTGATAGGTGTCACCCTCAATTTGCAAATGATCCGCGGAATGTTAGATTAGGGCTTTGTTCAGATGGGTTCACCCCAAATAACTTATTTAACAAGCTCTATTCTTGTTGGCCAGTTGTTGTTACCCCTTACAACCTCCCTCCTGAGATGTGCATGAAAGATCCCTACATGTTTTTAACATGTGTAATTCCTGGCCCTGATAATCCAAAAGCTAAAATTGATGTTTTCTTCCAACCACTCATAGATGAATTGAAGCAGTACTTGTGGCGCAATGGGGTCTTGACCTATGATGTGTCCACCAAAGAAAATTTCATGCTAAGAGCCGCTATGATGTGGACGATTAATGACTTTTTTGCTTATGGTATGTTGTCTGGGTGGATGACACAGGGGAAGCTATCTTGCCCTATTTGCATGGAGGATACAAAATCCTTCACTCTAAAGAATGGAGGCAAGAACTCATGGTTTGATTGTCATAGGAGATTCTTGCCAAATGATCATGCATTTAGGAATAATAGGTATGGGTTTAAGCGAAACAGTGTTGAACATGAAGAACCACCTGTTAGGCTTACTAGACGACAGGTCTGGGACAGAGTTAAAAATTTGCCTAAGATAACCGAATTAGGTAAAGTAGTCAAGTTTCCAGGATATGGTGTGGAGCATAACTGGACTAAGCAAAACATATTATGGGAGTTACCTTATTGGAAAGATAATCTTGTTCGTCACTGTCTAGATGTCATGCATGTTGAGAAGAATGTTTGTGATAACATCATGAATACTGTTATGGACAATGACAAGACTAAAGATAATCTCAAGGCAAGACTAGACTTAACAGAGTACTGTCGACGACCCGAGCTACATTTACAAGAGACACGTGATGGTCGCGTTGTTAAGCCGAAGGCAAGCTATGTTTTAAATCCTGTGTAGAGGTAATCCGTGTGTAAATGGGTGCAAGAGTTGAGAATGCCAGATGTATATGCTTCCAACCTCCGTAGGTGTGTGAATGTTGTGCAGGGAAAGTTCCATGGGATGAAAAGTCATGATTGTCATGTGTTTATGGAGTGTTTGCTTCTGGTTGCCTTTCGAGAGTTACCTTTACATGTGTGGAAACCATTGACCGAGCTTAGTTTGTTCTTTCGTGATTTGTGTTCTACCACACTGAGGTCCCATGATTTGGAAGTCATGGAGCAAAATATTCCTGTAATTTTGTGCAAGTTGGAACAAATATTTCCCCCCTCTTTTTTTGACTCAATGGTACATTTACCTGTGCACTTGGCTTATGAAGCGAAAGTATGTGGGCCGGTTCAATATAGATGGATGTACCCTTTTGAAAGAAATATTGGCACCTTTAAGAGAACTGTCAAGAATCGAGCTCGTGTTGAAGGGTCAATATGTGAAGCTTATCTATCAAAGGAGACATCTTTCTTCTGTTCATTTTATTTTGAGCCACATGTCCATTCGAAAAGAACAGCAGTAGGCCGCAATGATGATGGAGGTGAAACTTCATATCCGCCTACTTTGTCTGTGTTTAATCAACCTGGATGTGGTGCCGGTAAACCCACAAACTATTGGCTCATTGATAGAGAAAAGCATGCAGCGCACCTACATGTTCTCATCAACTGTGATGAAGTGGAACCTTATAGAACGTAAGTGACATATCTAATTCATCATTTCAATAATGTTTTTGTACATAGTAGTGAATGTTGCCTTAAAACTCTTTTATTTCCACTTAATGTCAACAGTTATTTTGAACAAACCATTCCAAATCATACGCTTGAAGAATTCCCTCAATGGTTCAACTCGTTTGTAAGTTTTTAATCTTCCTACAATCAAACTTTGATTTATCGGAACATAAAATTCAATTTTTTCCCTTCTATTCTATTTTTTTGACAACGTAGGTGCTCAATCATGACAATAATGTCACAAATCCTCATATCAAAAGCTTAGCTTGGGGTCCCACTAATGTAACTATTTCGTAGCCAATTTTCCATGTTAATGGTTATAAATTCCACACCCTAGACTGGGGTCGTGAGAAGACCACGTACAATAGTGGAGTATGCATTAGGGGGGATGTTGGAACTGAGGAGGATAATTGGTACGGGGTACTCAGACAGGTCTTGGAGTTGGCTCATGTTGGTGAGGACCCAACGCCAAAAAAGGTTATCTTGTTTAACTGTGAGTGGTATGACCCTAGACATCCTGATGGAACACGCAAGCACGCTGATTACAACATAATCGAGGTTAACCATACACGACGATTTGGTGCATATGATCCTTTCATCATTGCACAGAATGCTCGACAAGTTTATTACACAAGGTATTCGGGAAAGTGCAAGAATAAGTGGTTGGTTGTTTTCACAACCAAACCTAGGGGCAGAGTTGAAAGTGAGGATGTGGATGAAATTGCTTACCAAGTCGAAGTTACACATGCTCCAAGGGTGGTTTTAGACACAAGAGTCCCTGCTACTTTACATGATGATGCCAGTGAATATGACATTATTAACATCTCTCGCCAAAAACATAACAAGTCGGGGTGATGACTCCACTTAAGGTAGTGACGAAGAAGATGAACTCGACAGTAAGGATACAGAAGACGAGAGTGAAGACAGTCCACAACTTTCTGAATAAATGCTTTATAACAATTAAATTTGCCTTTCACTTAACACTAATTCCTTTAAGATACTTTGTCAAACACTTTAATGAATGAAAAATAACTTGTATTGTTGTGATTAGATATGGCAGATGACAGGGGCAGAGGCAGAGGTGATCGTGGGCATAGGAAGACGGCCGCCCAGCCTCGTGGTTATCGATCGAGGGGTGTTGACTTGTATGTCATCCCTCGTCGTGACCCGAGACCAGAGACACATGAGGACCCCGACTATGAGCCGGAGGTGGAGCCAGTACCATCACCATCACCATCACCATCACCATCTAGTGGTGGACCTGCATCATCACCCATTACTGCCTCCCCACATGACATAGGGGGCAGTAATGATGGACCAGTCGACATTGCATCGACTGTTGGTTAAGGCACACGTCCTCTGCCCTCCATTAGACCGGATCCATCCGGTCTAGGGTATGTGATTTATATTGTTATAAATGTCAATCTTGTATAATTTAGATATGTAAAAGTGATTATTATATAAAACGGAAACTAATTCTTTATGTCAATGTAGTTTTGTGCCTTCCAGCCTCGCTACTCACCAGATCACGGCCACGATATAGAAGATGTATCATAGGCCGGTTGAGTATTTCTCAAAGCTGACCGAGGAGGAGAGGCGGCGGTGGTATTAGGAGTGGAAGGTAATATTAAATAGTATCTTCAATTGTTCCATATTATTGTAGTAATTAGTAATTTATTTATGTTGTGGTAACTAACAAATTAAAATTGTCTATATAGTCTCACTTCACCGTCAGTCCTGCCGATGATCCAGTATTGTACCGTGCCTTCTGCCATCGGGCAACTAAGAGGCTCGGTGACATGTACTTGTGGGTCCGGAATGGCAAGGATCGTGACCACAGGTGGCTCTCAGATGCCCATCACCGTGTGCTGCAGGAGTACTCGTCTTCTCCGAGGTTTAAGGCCAAGTCGGAGAAGGCCAAGGCTAGCAGGGCATCTTTGAGGGGTGGCTCCCTTCATTGTGGTGGATCCGCTACTGTGGACTCCACTAAGAGACGGCTGGAACGTAATGTTTGCATATATATGTTCTCCAAGGTTTATGTTTCATATATATATATATATATATATATATATTGTGATTAATTAATGTTTTGATTGTTCAATTATTTTTACCTTACAGGAGCAGAGGCTCAAGAGACCACCCACACAGGAGGAGTTATTCAGGGAGACACACACTAGAAAGGGAGAGAAGACGGTGTGGGTAGACGAGCAGTCGGAGCGCACTCATGTAAGTCATATTTCATCATACATGTATAAATGTATTAAATTATATAACATGGTTGTGTACTATATCAAATCATGATTATGTTTGCTTATAATTGTAGGCTGATTATACGCGCCGCTTGGAGGAGGTCCGCAGCCAGCAGTTAGCTGCATCACAGCCCGGTGAGTCCGTCCCACCCGTCGATGAGGAGGCGGTGTGGATCGAGGTTGTGGGCGGCCCTTACAAGGGCCGCATATACGGGCGGGGCGCAGTCGCGAACCCCAATCCCCGTTCCTCCGCAGCATCTGCTGCAGCACCAGCTAGAGGAATATCAGCATCCAGCAGCGATGCTTAGGTCCATGACCGGGTTCACCAGTTGAACCTGGACCTACAAACCCAGGTCCAGCAGCTGCAGGCGCACCTTGCTGAGGAGCGGACAACCCGCCAGCAGCAGATTGCTGACGAGGTCACTAGGCAGCTTAGGGAGCATATGTCCCAGTACTACGGGATGTTTGCTGCTAGAGGGTCATCATCAGCTGTGGGTGGCGTCCCTACGACCACCACCACCTTCTCAGCCAGCACCCTTCCCTCCCACTCCCCCACAATATCATCATCAGCCTCCGCCTTATCACCCATTCTGGCCTCCTCCAGCTCCATATCATCATCCAGGCTATCCTCATCCCTCTTATTCTACACCACCTCCACAGTCTGCTGCTGCCGCCCCTGCCCAGACGACACCACCTCCTCAGCCTGCTGCTGCCGCCCCTGCCCATACACCGCCTCGACCTCCTCCTTCCCTGACTCCTCTTACTCTGCCGGATGCATCCATAGATGCTGGTGATGGTGATGACGATGATGATGGTGACTATGATACGATGGAGTTTATTTGAGTTTTTTTTATCGTTTGTTTTGGATGTTCAAACACTATGTTTTTACTTTTCTTTAGTGTTTGGATTTTATCTATTTTGTAAATATTGTTGTACAGATATATGATTTTTCATTATACTTTTGTTTATGGATATTATTACTATTTTGTAATAAATATTGATGTAGTTTAATTATTATTATTTTGATTTCATTATGGATTATATTTTTATAACTTTAAATAATTAATTTTAGGAATTTATAAAAAAAATCATTTTTCCATATTATTATCGATGGATAGATCCCTCGATAATTTAAAGTATTTTATATCTACTACTATCGACGGATGAAATCCGCCGATAATAAATAAATTTTTTTTTTTTTTCTTATAAATTATTTATCGGCGGATATGTATCCGCCGATAAAATTATTTAATAATTTTTAATTTTTCTAAAAAACCTTTATCGGCGGATGTATCCGTCATTACTTCCGTCGATACTATCGAGGGATATCGACGGATAACAGAGAATATTCGTCGATAGTAGACTTCCGACCATCAACAAATCATGGGGGACTATCCGCCGATATATCCGTCGATATCCATTTTTATCGACGGATAACCCTGTCATCCATCGATAATATCCGTCGATAATACGATAGTTTGTAGTAGTGTATTCTTATTTTCCTCTTTTTTGTGTGTAAACCGAGGAGTCTCTCCATCAACGTTGAACCCATTGAATCGGCTTCTCATCTCAACACCAAGAAACAAAACCAAAAACCTAGCAGCTCGAAGAAAAGCGATCCAACAACGATTCTTTTCCTCGGTACGTCTTCTCTGCTCAAATGCGTGTATAACCTTTGTGATTAGTGTGTAGTCTGACGTATAATGTATGTAAGTATAATTATATTGTGTGTACATTTCTGTAAAATTTTAAATACTAGCTACATAACATCCAAATTTTCAATTGTTTCTTCTTCATTACTTAATCAATTTGTGCACAACAACTTAAAAAGCAAATAAAAAATAATGTTACACTCACATGTCAACTACCCCCTTATGAAAAATTAGACGACAAATGCTGACATTAAAATTGTGTGTAGATGAGTATTGATATGTGTGTATACCTTTATATTTTGTGTGTATGCTAACATTTAATGTGTGTAAACACAAAATCCATTGTGTGTCTCCCCATTAAGTTTTAAATACTACGTAACTCATTATTTTTTTCATTTGATCCTTTTACGTTCTATATCTTGCTCGAAACTCCTTCATCATCATCTCGGCTATCAGTCCCTATATAGTGCGCGCCTTCCATATGCGAATGAGTGCAAGCTACCAATTGATATATGCTAAAAAATGGTGGTTGCATATCTGCAAAATGAAAAAGTTGATAGGTGCAGTTCAAAAACATAAATATATTCTTATTCATAATCTTGATATATTTATTTTCGAAATCTCCAAAACAGATAATGAGGAAGATTTATTTTTTAATTTTTCCGTTTCAGCGCATGTGTTAAGGATTGTTATGCGCGAGTGAAATAGAAAAATGAGAGAAGTTTGCATTTTGGGTCCACAAAATTTCATAATGGGTGGATTATTGGATGACACCTATATTGGGCGTACACCAAGTTTTTTTGCAAGTCCTATTTACGCAAATATTATTTAAAGGTTTTTAACTGAGTCTCTATACTTTAAACAAAAAATCAATTAGGTCCATAAACTAATTTATCATTTAAAATGTCAAATTTAATTAAATATTTTAAGCATATACTGTTAATTTTTTTTTCTTAAAACATTCTAAGAAAATTCCTTTAAATTTGTGTTTTGTAACAAAATAAATAGGTTCGGGACCTGATTCAATTTTCTTAAAAAAAAATACAGGAATCCAATTGAAAATTGTTAAGATATAGAAATTTAATTGAAAATTTAATAAAATTATAAGAATTCGTAAACTAATTAAACTTACTTTTAATTTTTAGACTTTAATATTTGTTTAAATTGAGTCAGGTCAGTATGTAGAATAATTTTTAATATTGCTTATTTTTTATTTATAAATTTCTGAGGAAGATCTCATTTAAGAAAAATTGGGATTGAACTTTTGATTTAATTTTCATCCGATCCATTGTGTATAATTATACAATTATCCAATCATGTTTTGTAACGTCATTCCTAATTATGTTTTTTCTTTTTCACTACCTGAAAAGTTATACAAATTGAGTATTTTAATTGAATGATAGTATAAAATATTTTTATATTGTCAGTGCATCAAAATTAAACTCTTGAACATTTTAGATCAACCAAATAATATAATGTTGTATATGATAAATAGAAAATGTTACGTGTACAATAAAAATTGTATAATACTTATAAAACAATCGTATCTATCGTTAGATTGTATTAAGTTTTAGTGAAACCTTAAACACGTAAATGTTTTTCTGCATAAAAAAAAAGAAACACGTGAACGTTTTAGAAAGGGTAATAAAACTTTAATTTCCGACCTTCTTAGAACATAAATTTTTCAAAACGTTACCAAATCTTCAATGGTTCATATTCAAATTTCAGATGTTTCAACTATTTGTGCATTAAAAAGACTATTGGTAGAGAGAGTGTGTTTCATTATATGTTTTCCAGGTCCTGTAACTCACGTGATTTCTAGCCGTTGGGTACGCAAACACCGGCTCTCTTGTACATCAATCTCAAAAAAGAAAGAAAATACTAAAGAAATTCGGTTGATAAATATTTAAGAATTTAAAGTTAATCCACTATCAAAGCAAAATAATTTTACACAAACATCTAATCATGGATTAATACATCAGTAAAAATATTTATCTTATCTATTCATTAACTAAAAAGTCTTACAAATCAATGGATGAGATTCGTTTTATACTGTCAGTGCACCATAATTAAATTAAAATATTTTACTTTTTAGGAAATATCAATTTTTTCTTAGGAAAATTATTAAATAAGTCCAGAAAATATAATTGAGTATAGAAAAAAAGTGTTATTCTATACAATCAATTAAATTTATCTAAACACAAGATTTCTTTTTTTTGAGAAATATTTATTGTACGTTACAATGTCAATTAATATAAGTTACTTTATACAATAATTTAACTTTTTAAAACAATTAATCTAATTTTTAATATTATATATTAATTCAATATTTTTAAAAATTAAATTATTATATATAATGACTAATTTTATAGTGTACATGTAATATTATTTTTTTCTAATTATTTTCTTAATTTGTATGTCTAATTAAAAATTGTAAATGTGTGGGATAAGATAAACATTCTAATTTTCTATCTTTTATTTTATGAGTATTATATTTAAACATACATAATGTTATTGGTTACGTCTCATTTTTGCAACTTTGATAAAAACTTAACATACAGAAAATAATGTTATATATACGTCTCTTCTCCAACTCTTACAACTTTGATGAAAACGTTAATAACTTGTCAATATTTATTACATCAAAATTATAAGAATAAAAAAGAGGTATATTATTATTCTATATATTAATAACACTCCACTTAGATGCATAAAAATTAAAACAGTATAAAAAGCATGATCCAAATAAAAAAGGGAAGTGTTATTTGTACATAAAATAATATCATCCATTAATTTTTTACTCATTCAAAAGTTGACAACTTTTATAAAAATGTTGGCAAGTTGTCAATATATTCATAAAAGTTATCAATCTTTTAAATAAGTAAAAAATGAATAGAAAGATATTGTTATATATATGTACAAGTAGCATTTTCCAAAAAGAAAATAAGAAAAGCAAGTAACTTATATTAGGTGGAAAAGATAACAAAGGAGGAGTATAAATAATAGTGGAGGAGTAACCATCTTGGTGTACAATAAAGATAACAAAGGAGGAGTATAAATAATAGTGGAGGAGTAACCATCTTGGTGTACAATGAACTTAGGTGGTGTGTCTTTGTTGAGTGACAATATGGGGCCCCTGAGACAGTTCGGTGTTGTTGTTATCTTACTCTCGTGGTTTCAGAGTATTGGAGCAGAGGAACTCAAATCCTCATCACCACCTTGTGATTTTCCAGCAATCTTCAACTCTGGTGACTCCAACTCAGATACTGGCTACATGTCAGCTGCATTCTACCCTGCCATATTGCCACTAAACACCCGGATGGGTACTTCAAGAAAATAATCAGAAAAAAAATCTAATTTCTCAAGAAAAAAATGTTATTAGCTCCAAGATTATAAATATATGATGATTTTAATTAATTTGAATTATTTTAAATAATTAGTTAGTTGTAAAGAATTAATTTATCCCATTTTAATTATGACAGAGCATAAGTAACATTTTTTTTCTTAAATTTAGAGGTTCAATTTGAACGTTTATTTGATCTAGATTGAATTCAATGTTATCTTTTACTAACACCTCTTTAGAACCAATGCAGTTTTATTACTATTTATTCCAGCTAAAATGCTTCTAAAAATTTTTTGTATGATCATGAATTATATTTAATATATACTTCAAAAACTTTGATATTAAATATTATAAATAAAAATATGTAGTTATTACTGTTCTTGAAATATATATTAAAGGGTAAATTAGACTGACCTCATCTGAGATTTGATGAAATTATACTCGGTTCCCATCTGTTTTCAAAACCTGCAGATGAAATCCTTAAACTTTTAATAATCTACACTGACCTCCCCTAAAAAAGTTTGACTAACAGTCAAACTAACAATTATGTTGACATGTGCCCGTCACATGATTGCTAATGACACTTTTATAAATATTGGACCTATTTTTTATAATAAAAGTACAAAAATAACCTTATAGTGTTTTTAAAATAAATTAACCCCACCCCTCCCACTCACTAGTTACTGCATCTAAAAAAATTAGAAAAAAAACCAAAACATTGTGAAATTCATCACGGGTTTTACATCTGTCTTTCTCAATTCCTCTTATTGTGTTTGAGAACAGAGAGATGAAATTATGCAATAAAATAAAGAGGAAGAGAGCAGAGTCCAACAGAAGTTTATGAAGAATAAATATAACAACACTTTTTGTATCTTCTTCTATTCTTCCTCTTCCTTCTCTAAGTCATGTAAATAGTCGTGAAAGGGAAAATAATAATTAAATTGAAAGTAAATTAATTTAAAAGAATTTGAACTAATCATGAAAAAGTTGAATAAACAAATTACTTGGAATACATCCAAGCGGTCAATTTTCTCAATGGAAGAAGAACCAGCGAAACAGCGCTCTGCAACGGTTCTTCGAAGCAGTAGCGACGGTGGGAGATTGCACTTTGAAGCAGAATCAGAACTAGTGTTGGTTGGTGGTGGCTATGGAAGCAGAACCCGCGTTCGCTCAGTGGTGGCTCTTGGAAGTAGAAGCAGAGCCAACAGTTGATGGTGGCTATGGAAGCAAAAGGTCGTGGTGGCTATCGAAGCAAAAACGGAAGAAGAAGCATACTTCCGTGGTGGTGGTGTGGCAGCTATGGAAGCGGGTGGTGGAGGCAGTGACGGATCCAAAAAATTTTAACAGTGAGGGCAAAAATATTATATTACTTACATATAATAAGTACAATATGATGTTTCTCAGAATTTTTATAGTGTGGGGGCAAATCTAATAATACAATGGGGGCAATACACATACACATTTATATACTTTTAAACAATTTCTAAATTTCAGTGGGGGCATAAGCCCCACACTAGTACACATGCATCCGCCCCTGGGTGGAGGACTGGCGGCTGAGAAGAATCGAGAGTGTGGGGAGAGTGAATGACTGCACATTCAGGGGAGTATTCAATTTTTTAGGGTTTTTGGATTAAAAATTATTAAGGGTAGAAAGATAATTGTACATGTTTCATTAAATTAACCTAACATTATTTTTCTCTAAATGAGTCAGGGGAGGTAAATGTCAGGTGTTAAAATAGAGGGGAACTAAATGTAATTTCATCAAACTTCAAGAGAGGTTAATGTAATTTACCTATATTAAATGTAATTTAATACTATACAAATTGCTCCCATCTTAGTCATAGGTATTCATTAAGGCGGCATTCTCCCAAAATATTTATATCTACAACATAAGCATGTGCTAGGAACATGATTTGGTAATACTCTATGTAAGAAAGTGAATACGGTGCAGAGAAGAAAGAAACCATTGAGAGAGAGAAAGAGAAATACTAACTGAATTAGTAACTGAATGAAATACAATTTGTCAAGTTGTTGAATCTAGGAACAGAGCTACTCTATTGATAATACATGGAAACTACCAGAGCATACTGCTCTTAACTAACTAAAATGTTAACCACTAGATTACAAGCTTAATCCTAGCTTAAGTATGTTTATCTCTTACATTCCCCTTCAAACTCAGAGGAGATTCGACTTTGAGTTGGTCTCTTAGGCAGGGAAATTTTGTAACAGTGAGAGGTTTGGTGAGTATATAAGCAATTTGATTTTCTAAGGAAACATGTTGAATGACAATTTGCTTGGCATTGACCTATTCACGAACAAAATGTAAGTCAAGCTCAAAGTGCTTGGATCTGCCATGGAGGACTAGATTTGCTGATAGCATTATGGTACTGATGTTATCACAATAGAAGAGAGGTTGTGTAGGATGAGGAACTTTTAATTCAGAGAGAAGAGATTGAAGCCACATAACCTCTGTTATAGATGCTGCTAAACTTCGATACTCCACCTCAGTTGAGGATCTAGAGACTACGACCTGTTTCTTAGAGCTCTAAGAAACTAAGTTCGAACCATAGTAAACACAGTACCCTGAAGTTGACCTCCTATCATCAGGATCAGAGCCCCAATCCGCATCACAAAAGGTAGTAAGACATAGATCAGTAGCAGGTCGAAGAAGTAAGCCGTAATCAAATGTACCTTTGAGATATCTCAATATTCTTTTGACTGCTTGCCAATGACTGATGAGAGAATTGGACATAAACTGGCATACTTTGTTGACACTATAGGACAAGTCAGGTCTGGTTATTGTTGCATATTGAAGAGCACCTAGCACCGAGAGGTACAGAGTTGGATTTTCAAATGTATCTTCACCAACTTTGCTAAGTTTGACACTTGTAGTCATAGGGGAAGGAACTAGATTACAATCATACATGTTTATTTTCTTGAGGAGATCATTTATATATTTTGACTGAGAGAGATGAAGAATAATTTGTTGCCATGTTTAACTTCAATATCTAAAAAGTAGTGTAGTGAACCTAAATTCTTGAGAGCAAAATGCTGTGAGAGTTCAGAAATGAGTTGTGTGATGGTTGCTGTATTTGTGGCTGTTAAAATGACATCATCTACATAGATGAGTGCATAGATTGTAATAGTAGGAGTAACTTTGATAAAGAGACTAGGATCAGATTTGGCAGGAGTGAAGTTCATGGACAAGAGAGTATCTCGAAGCTTCTCAAACCATGCTCTTAGGGCTTGTTTCAAGCCATAAAGAGCTTTATTTAGCTTGCACACAAGAGACCTATCTTCTGACTGAAAACCTTCAGGTTGCAGCATGTAGACTTGTTCATTGAGATCCCCATTGAGAAATGCATTGTTGAAATCTATTTGATGAATTGGCCAACCCTTTGAGATTGCAATAGTGAGAACTGTTCTTATTGTAGCTGCTTTTATAACTGGGCTGAAGGTTTCATGGTAATCAAAACCTTCTTGTTGGTGAAAACCTTTGGCAACTAGTCTTGCCTTATGCTTGTTAATGGAGCCATCTAGGTTAAACTTTGTTCTGAATACCCATTTACAACCTATGGCTTCTCTGTTTGGAGGCAAAGGTACTAAGGTCCAGGTGTTATTTTTCATTAAAGCTTGGTATTCTTCCCCCATTGCTTTGACCACTTTGGATCTGTCAAAGCTTTCTTAGCTGTTGAGGGCTCTAATTCAACATTATACACTTTTGGTTTGAAGATTCCATTCTTTGCTCGTGTCACCATTGGATGATTGTTGTGGATGTTGGATGAAGTGAGCTGCTCAGTGGAGTGAGCTGGAGCTGATGCTGAGATGTTGCTGTGATGATTATTATTATTGGTGAAAGCTGTTAAATTTTCAGCAACAGCAGGTATTGGATGAGACCGTGCTTGATTTGTTGACCTGTCAAGGTTAGTGCATGGTATGGAAACAGAAGTAACAATAGTATTTGTATGAGTATTCAAACTAGGGACATTCTTTGAAATTAAAGGTATAGTAGCAGGTTTTTGTGGAGTGTTGGATACTGAAGATGTTTGGTTTGGTGGAAATAAACTTGTGTATGGGAAAAAAGACTCATCAAAGTTCACATGTCTAGAAACAAAGACTATCCCTGATTTACTCAGGCATCTATAGCCCCTGCATTGATCAGTATAACCTAGAAAAATGCACAATTCAGACCTGAAGTTTAGCTTATGAGTATTGTAAGGTCTTGTGAGTGGATAGGCAGCACCATCAAAGGTTCGAAGAAGATGATAATCTGGCTGTTGATTAAAGAGCTTATAATGTGGTGATGCGTTTTGAAGGATGGGAGTGGGAAGAAGATTAATGATATTTGTTGCTGTTGTAAAAGCTTCTCCCTAGAATTTTAAGGGGAGTGAGGCCGAGGCTAGTAAGGTTAGACCAATTTCAACTATATGGCGATGTTTTCTTTCAACTCGCCCATTTTGTTGATGAGTATGAGGGCAAGTGAATCTGTGAATGATGCCATTTTTTATTAGATAATGTTTGAAAGTGACAAATTCTTTTGCATTATCTGATTGTATTGCTTTGATGTGCTTGCCTAATTGCTTTTCAATCATAGTTTTGAAACTAATAAAGGTAGGTAAGGCTTGAGAGTTATGATGCAGCAAATAGATCCAAGTGAATTTTGAATGAGCATAAATGAAACTGATATAGTATCTAGCACCAAAATTAGAAACAAACGGTGCTGGCCCCAAATATCCATGTATATTAGAGCTAATGGTTCATTGTACACTGTATTAGAGTTGGTAAAAGGAAGCTGATGAGCTTTCCCTACACAACAAGACTGACATATTACAGAGACTTTATTCGCATCTGATTCAATATGACACAACTTTAAGATTGAATTTACAACATTGCTAGAGGGATGGCCTAGCCTATGGTGCCACAAGAGAAACTTATTTAGTTCTACACCTAATCTATGAACAAAGTTGACCGATTTGCTGTAGTCATGAGAAGGTTTTGAGACTGAATTTGCAGCAGAAGCCAAGTGCTGCAGATCTGGAAAAACATACATTCCATCCTTAAGCAATCCTTGGAGAACTATCTCCTTGGTACCCTGAGCAAGCACATCACAACAAAACTCATCAAAGTAGAAACCAACATGATTTTGTTTGGCGAATTATCTAACACTAGGAAGGTTCTTTGTAAGTTCAGGGACATGATATAAGTTATGTAAGATGAATTTCTTATTGAATGCAGGAGAGTATAGATTAGAATTCCCTAAATGTTTGATACTCATACCTGTTCCATTTCCTATTTGCACTTGATCATTGCCTTCATATACTGACTTGGAGCTAAACACTGTTGGATCAAGAGTGAAATGATTTGTAGCTCTGGTCTGGATACCACATAGGATCATAGGTTGCTTGAGGAGTTGGTACAATTGCCTGAGAGTCTGCAGATCTAGCTGTGTTAGCTGTGAAATAGGCTCGAGGTGTTATGAAGTTCTGAGGAGCTTAAGTGAAGAATTGTTGCTGATGTAGAGAGTTTGAGTTGTTTGGTTGTGAAGCTCGAAAATGTGGATTGAATCTATGATAACATTCTAACACTGTATGTCTAAACTTGCCACACAACTGGCATTAAGGTTTGAAATTTCCGTTGAACGTAACCTTCCTCTTCCTCTACCAAAGCGGCCTCTGCCTCTGTAGATCGAACTTCCTCTGCCACGAAAATACTGATATGACTGCTAAGATGTAGGTTGCTGAGGCTGAGTTTGAGTTAGATTCAATTGAATCTGTCCTGTGGTTTCAGCTGGAGGTTCAACTCTAGATTCAACAGCAAGAAGCAAAGATTCAATATCTTCTACCGTATAAGGATCGATTCGAGAAAGGATTGATGTAACAACTGGAGTGTAATCAGTTGATAAACCATCAAGAATTGCTTCAATGTGTTCTTCATTCGACATTGGAGATCCAACTGCAACAAGTTGATCTCTACAAGCTTTTTGACTTCTAGTAGAAAAGCATTCATTGAACCAGATTTCTTTATACCTTTTAGCTCTATCTTGATCTGTTAGATCTTTGCTCTAGTTTGTGACACAAAGTACTTTTCAAGTTTCTCCCATGCTTGATAGACAAAGTTACATCCCACCATTCTTGCTTTAACACCAGCACTGAAGGACGAAAGAAGCCAAGAAAGAAGCAAATTGTCTTGTTGTTCCCAGTTTGCAAATTCTGGAGTATAATTGCCTTCTTCTGCATCTTGAGTTGTGGAGTACATTACCAGAATCTTGCTTCTCAAAAGATGATGCTAAAGCTTGTGTCCTTTTATTGTTGCTATTGCTTCTTGATGCCATAACAGCCAATTCGCATCATCGAGCTTCAAGGAGACTGGATTTGAAAACATAACAGGTTGAAACGCTGGAGAAGAGGCTGTGGAAGAGACTGGTGAACCTTCGGGCTCCATGGATCGGTTCAGGCTCTTGATACCATGTAAGAAAGTGAAGAAGACGCAGAGAAGAAAGAAACCATTGAGAGAGAGAAAGAGAAATGCTAACTGAATTAGTAACTGAATGAAATACAATTTGTTAAGTTGTTGAATATGGGAACAGAGCTACTCTATTTATAATACATGGAAACTACCAGAGCACACTGCTCTTAACTAACTAAACTTCTAACCACTAGATTACAAGCTTAATCCTAGCTTAAGTAAACTTATCTCTTACACTCTAGCTAATAATTTGTCCAACAATGTTATTCTAACTATCCAGGAGTTGTCCAAATGGAGACAACCCGGGCGACACCGGTGGGCCTCAAATTTGAGGGTGCACACTACCAAGCCAAGCCACACACATACACTCTAAAATAATGGATCTACCTTAGCAAGTACCTCACTCACCCAAATCCCTAAAAGTCGCACTCCTTCCTTTGGTTCCCGCCTTCACTCATCTCTCTCGCGACTTCTCCCTCTGTTTCATCTACCTTTCTCTTCCATCATCATCATATTCCATTATATCCCGCTACCATCATCCCCATTGCTGCCGCGAAGAGCTCCCCATCATCCCCATCAACAAACTAAATAACAGTTATTAACTAACAACCACATGTTATCAACAAAATTAAAATTGGCTATCCACTATATTTAGCCTAAATAATGTAATCTACATGTCTAGAAAGTTCAAATGATTTTGTCAATCAACATATAGTCAAAGTATCAACAGGTAAATAAAGTTATCAGCTTTATACGAACACAATTATCAATTCAACGCATAAAATCACCAGCCACATACAAACGAAATGGAAAAAGAGACAACAACTGTTCACTCACATGCTACACACCTTTTCACTCACATGTGACCGCATCTCTCTTCAGGAATAGTATCACCAATTATTTGTCTAACTCGGATATTGAGTAGGTTAGAAATGCATGTAACTACAATGACCAAATTTGAGTTGTTTTGTCATGTATGCTCATGTACGCCTATTTTGGTTGTAGTTACTAAGCTCAATATGTATGCTATTTTCCCTTTTACGTGAAATAATAAATATCACTTCCGAGTAGAATATATTTCAATTCCTATTCCAAGACTTGCAATATAATTAATCCATATTCAAATAAATGCAAATCACAAACTTGAAGATGTAAAAAGTAAAACCACCCTTTTATTTTCAAGAGGCGTGATAATTACAACAATGGTGTACATTCCCATGGGGGGTGGTGTAAAACAACACCACCCCGTGGAATTTTATATTACAACGTGCACAAACTCAGCAAGCTTCACAGGCGCAGGGGGGGGGTCGTGAAATTTCACACGGCCCTATGGGAATCCTGTTACATCCTCATATCCTACCTCTTTCAAAACATCCACCAACACTGAAACAAACTATAATCCTACAAAAAAATTTAAGTAAAAAGATATATAAGAGTCATAGATATTTTAGTGGCGTTTAAAATTAAAATTGCTAACTAAAAGTCTACAATAACATAAATAAAAGGTGGAAAGTGAAAGACTTCCCATACATTAAAGTCACAACTAAAACAGAAATTTCCTGTTTGATTTAAAGGAAATCAAGCAGTACAATACATTTTCACCAAATCCAACACTACCATACTACGTTTCCTTATTAAGGACGGTAACATTGTCAATTCTCCTCGTCAGAAAGGTCACCGTCGGTTTGGTAAATCGGTTTGTTCTCAACGGCTGAGAGCTGTGGATCAAGTTACATGCTAGAACGGTTAGGATGGTTTCTAAATACTCTCAAAATGGCATGGTGCCTATCAATCCGTATCTTCATTTGGTTGTTTTCGTGTCGAATCATGTTGACTGCAGTTTCAATGTTCTCATCGGTATCTTGGGAGATTACCAATGAGCGTCTCTTTGGAACAGGTAGGTTGTTTGATCGCAGTTCATCACTCA
This sequence comes from Aeschynomene evenia, assembly GCA_013621005.1. Classification (NCBI taxonomy): domain Eukaryota; kingdom Viridiplantae; phylum Streptophyta; class Magnoliopsida; order Fabales; family Fabaceae; genus Aeschynomene; species Aeschynomene evenia. The sequence goes on from CM024268.1 coordinate 15,370,785, forward strand.
AAACATTCCCTTCTTGCTCCCGGTATGCCCATTCTCTCCTATATGTGGCCATGTTCCGACCACAAAAACGCTCCAAGGGCCGCAAGTTGTACCTAAAGGTTCGTGTCTTCTCCAGGGCCCAGTGGCGACCCATTGATTCAAACATTTCTGCTGGGGTGTAGTAGATGTAGAACGCGACTTCGTCACCGTAATTCATATGTCAATTGTGTGAGGACACTGAAAGTGACGCCTTACTACAAAGGAATTTATGTTAGTTTGATGGGTGAAGTTGTGTACCCCCATTCCACAAGGTTGGAGTATTTATAGTAGCTATGTAACATGTGAAATTAAATAGTTATCAACGAAATAAAGATGTGTTATCAACAAACTAACAAATGTTATCATCTTTGGAGTACATGTTAAACCACCCTTGAAATAAGGTGCATATACTACCAAATTACTCCTATTTTGGTGTCTATTACAGACTTTAAAAAATTTTGCAGTGTACTGAACTTTTTTTTCACATGGTTATGGTCATTGCATGTCAATACACTTTAAGGACAATGAAAGACAAATGAATGGGTAAAGCTGGCTGAAAAAGTTAAAATAGCCTTGTGAACCAACGGTTTCAAATGTATCACCATTGAAATAAAGTTATCATTATTTCACGTACCTAGTTATCAGCTCCATTGATAATGTTACTAGCTATATATCTAGTTTATAATAAAAGTCTTTGACATCCTGTGTTCAATCACATGCTACCCACCTGTTCACTCACATGTCACCCAATGTAAATTCACATGTCACTGAACTATTGGTGTCATTACACATGTCTCAATCTTTGTAATTGGTTCTTTGGTTTTTCTGCATCCCATCTAATTTAAAGTTCATTCTAAGTGGATGTTTTCACGCAAAGTTTTTTAAAGACACATCACTCTGTAGTTTGTAATCAGCTTGACCTTTGACTGGCCAATATAAAGGTAACCAACTTAATTGTGAAGTTATCAACATTCACACAGAAGAAGTCATCAGCAAAGTACATAATATAACAAGCCAAATTTTATTCACATGTATCATCCTGTTTATGCACATGTCACATGTGGATCTTTATTTCCCTTGTTCCCCTATATAGTATATGCTATATATAGAGTGATGCACTTGTAATTCACCTGCACAATTAAGTAAAAGTCCTAACCAAACTTTCACTAAAACGCTTTCCTTCACATCAAAAGCTTCCCCGACAATGAATTTGAACTATCGCTTTATCCTTCGCAACATTTCTTATCCATTTGAAGAACAAACATCTGAGGAAGGTTTTCGAGATGCGATGCTCCGGGAATGGGTGTACCGATTACATGAATCGCAAGATCTGTAGGCGGAGTTAAGGGCTCTTCACATACCAATTCCTCGACTCACAGTTACGAGTATATGGGATTGGACTGCTACAGTCGATTATCTGGAGGATGGACTTCTACGATTAAGGCATGAGAATAATAAGATGACCCTCTGCATGGCAAGGTATAACATGCTAAGGGTTTGTTCAAAATTCAAAGAGGCAAATGGAAATTACTTGGACGATCCTGAACGGTCAAATATCATAGAGTATGAAGCATATATGTCTAACTCTGATAGTCTATAGACTACATATGGCTCAGCTGGTTCTAGTTATTAACAATGATAATATAAGTCTATCACGTATGCTTATGTATGTGAAATTTGGTTGTACTTAATAAAATGGTCATGTACGCAACTATATATTCCCTATGATTTAAGTACAAGCACCAATGTAATGTCCCAGTACACTTAAATTCCCTTCTTATATTCAACCTGTCTGCAATCAAGTTATACAATAAAAAACTACACCTAATAACTACTTCAAGTGGATGTCATGTGGACTGTAGTCACCAAGTAATTAATATATTTACACCATTGTGTAAATCACCACAACCCCGTGGTGAGCATGAATGAAACCTTCATTTTCATCAGCAACGAAATGTTCAACATCACAAGTATTGACTAAGCTTCACGGGGGTGAGTTAGATTGCACAACCCCTTGGGAATCCTGCACCTAGTTCGAATAAATATTAAGTTCAATGCACCAATTGTAATTTAATTCATACATATAACCATAAATGTAGCCACTAATTTAGACATATACAACTAATAACATCATGTGCCAATCACAATGAACCTACTGTATCTCCATGCACACCCAATTGCATTCACAATCCTAGGTGTCCTAATAAACACATAATTACAAGCCAAAATGTCTCATCCCTATGCATGACCCAAACATATTGTTGTCCAACCAAAATTACATGATTAGCACTTCAAGTCCAAAATATACACTGTCCTAAACATACAAGTATTCCAGCAACACATTCCTGCAATATACAACAAATATATTGGTTTAAGTACACCTATATGATTAATATGTAAAATTCTATCAAAACACCACATATAACTTACATTTTTTCTTCCTCCGCTTCTTCGCTATTGGTGTATAAGGGGTACGCATCTGTAGGCCCTTAGTGCGCTTACGAGTACCATCCTTGACACAGTTTGCTATTGACGATACTCGTGCGCTAACCCTAACACTAGGGGCTGTCCCGGTTGATTCTCTCAACTTTACTGGCTCAAATCTAACCGAGGATTCCCCCGGGCCAGTATACACCACCGTAGCTAAAGAATTTGATGATTCAGTGTCAGCGCAGTCCCCATAATCACCTTTCTCACCCTCTTTTGCAGCGAGGGGAGGGGATCACATCGGCCTTCACCAATGTCTTCAGTGTCTGCTTGTGCACGTTCCGCCCATTGGTGATCCCAAGCACCACCTCCCAATCAGCCCCCTACCTTCTTCATCCAGATTTAACACCATTGATGCAAGCTGAAGACATTGGTGCAAGCACATACCGCAAAAAGCGATCCCAAGCACCACCTCCCAGTCAGCCCCCTACCTTCTTCATCTAGATTTAACACCAATGATGCAAGCAGAAGACATTGGTGAAGGCCGATGTGATCCCCCCCACTGCAAAAGAGGGTGAGAAAGGGGATTATGGGGACTGCGCTGACACTGAATCATCACATTCTTTAGCTATGGAGGTGTATACTGGCCTGGGGGAATCCTCAGTTAGATTTGAGCCAGTAAAGTTGAGAGAATCAACCGGGAAAGCCCTTAGTGTTAGGGTCAGCGCACAAGTATCGTCAATAGCAAATCGTGTTAAGGATGGTACTCGTAAGCGCACTAAGGGCCCACAGACGCGTACCCCTTATACACCAATAGCGAAGAAGCAGAGGAAGAAAAAATGTAAGTTATATGTGGTGTTTTGATATAATTTTACATATTATTCATATAGGTGTACTTAAACCAATATGTTTGTTGTATGTTGCAGGAATGTGTTGCCGGAATACTTGTATGTTTAGGACAATATATATTTTGGACTTGAAGTGGTAATCATGTAATTTTGGTTGGACAACAATATGTTTGGGTCATGCATAGGGATGAGACATTTTGGCTTGTAATTATGTGTTTATTAGGACAACTAGGATTGTGAATGCAATTGGGTGTGCATGAAGATACAGTAGGTTCATCGTGATTGGCAGATGATGTTGTTAGTTGTATATGTCTAAATTAGTGGCTACATTTATGGTTATATGTATGAATTAAGTTACAATTGGTGCATTGAACTTAATATTTATTCGAACTAGGTGCAGGATTCCCAAGGGGTTGTGTCAATACTTGTGATGTTGAACATTTTGTTGCTGGTGAAAATGAAGGTTTCATTCATGCTCACCACGGGGTTGTGGTGATTACTTGGTGACTACAGTCCACATGAAATCCAGTTGAATTAGTTATTATGTTTAGTTTTTGATTGCAGACAAGTTGAATATAAGAAGGAAATTTAATTGTACCGGGACATTAAATTGGTGCTTGTACTTAATCATAGGGAATACATAGTTGCGTACATGACCATTTTATTAAGTACAACCAAATTTCTCATACATAAACATACGTGATAGACTTATATTATCATTGTTAATAACTAGAACCAGCTGAGCCATGTAGTCTATTCACTATCAGAGTTAGACATATATGCTTCATACTCCATGATATTTGATCGTTCAGGATCGTCCAAGTAATTTCCATTTGCCTCTTTGAATTTTGAACAAAACCTTAACATGCTATACCTTGCCATGCGGAGGGCCATCTTATTATTCTCATGCCTTATTTGTAGAAGTCCTTCCTCTAGATAGTCGACTATAGCAGTCCAATCCCATTAACTCGTAACTGTGAGCCGAGGAATTGGTATGTGAAGAGCCCTTAACTCCGCCTGCAGATCTTACGATTCATGTAATCGGTACACCCATTCCCGGAGCATCGCATCTCGAGTACCTTTTTCAGATGTTTGTTCTTCAAATGGGTAAGAAATGTTGCGAAGGATAAAGCGATAGATCAAATTCATGGTCGGGGAAGCTTTTGATGTGAAGGAAAGCGTTTTGGTGAAAGTTTGGTGAGGACTTTTACTTAATTGTGTAGGTGAATTACAAGTGCATCACTCTATATATAGCATATACTATATAGGGGAATAAGGGAAATAAAGATCCACATGTGACATGTAATAACCAGGATGATACATGTGAATTAAATTTGGCTTGTTATATTATGTACTTTGCTGATGACTTCTTCTGTGTGAATGCTGATAACTTCACATGTAAGTTGGTTACCTTTATATTGACCAGTCAAAGGTCAAGCTGATTACAAAGTACAGAGTGATGTGTCTTTCAAAAACTTTGCGTAAATACATCCACTTAGAATGAACTTTAAAGTAGATGGGATGTAGAAAAACCAAAGAACCAGTAATGTTACAAAGATTGAGACATGTGTAATGATACCAATAGTTCAGTGACATGTGAATCTACATTGGGTGACATGTGAGTGAACAGGTGGGTAGCATGTGGTTGAACATGGGATGTCAAAGAATTTTATTATAAACTAGATATATAGCTGGTAACATTATCAATGGAGTTGATAGGTACGTGAAATAATGATAACTTTATTTCATTGGTGATACATTTGAAATTGTTGGTTCACAAGGCTATTTTAACTTTTTCAGTCAGCTTTACCCATTCATACGTCTTTCATTGTCCTTAAAGTGTATTGACATGCAATGACCATAACCATGTGCAAAAAAAGTTCACTACACTGCAAAATTTTTTAAAGTCTGTAATAGACACCAAAATAGGAGTAATTTGGTAGTATATGCACCTTGTTTCAAGGGTGGTTTAACATGTACTCCTGAGATGATAACATTTGTTAGTTTGTTGATAACACGTCTTTATTTCGTTGATAACTATTTAATTTCACATGTTACATAGCTGCTATAAATACTCCAACCTTGTGGAATGGGGGTACACAACTTCACCCATCAAACTAACATAAATTCCTTTGTAGTAAGGCGTCACTTTCAATGTCCTCACACAATTGACATATGAATTACGGTGACGAAGTCGCGTTCTACATCTACTACACCCCAGTAGAAATGTTTGAATCAATGGGTTGCCACTGGGCCCTGGAGAAGACACGAACCTTTAGGTACAACTTGCGGCCCTTGGAGCGTTTCTGTGGTCGGAACATGGCCACATATAGGAGAGAATGGGCCTACCGGGAGCAAGAAGGGAATGTTTTGAGTGATGAACTGCGATCAAACTACCTACCTTTTCCAAAGAGGCGCTCATTGGCAATCTCCCAAGATACCAATGAGAACATTGAAACTGCAGTCAACATGATTCGACACGAAAACAACCAAATGAAGATACGGATTGATAGGCACCATGCCATTTTGAGAGTATTTAGAAACCATCGCAACCGTTCTAGCATGGAACTTGATCCACAGTTCTCAGCCGTTGAGAATGAACTGATTTACCAAACCGACGGTGACCTTTCTGACGAGGGGAATTGACAATGTTACCGTCCTTAATAAGGAAACATAATATGGTAGTGTTGGATTTGGTAAAAATGTATTGTACTGCTTGATTTCCTTTAAATCAAATAGGACATTTCCGTTTTAGTTGTGACTTTAATGTATGGGAAGTCTTTCACTTTCCACCTTTTATTTATGTTATAGTAGACTTTTAGTTAGCAATTTTAATTTTAAACGCCACTAAAATATCTATTACTCTTATATATCTTTTTACTTAAATTTTTTGGTAGGATTATAGCTTGTTTCAGTGTTGGTAGATGTTTTGAAAGAGGTAGGATATGAGGATGTAATAGGATTCCCATGGGGCCGTGTGAAATTTCACGACCCCCCCGTGAAGCTTGCTGAGTTTGTGCACGTTGTAATATAAAATTCCACGGGGTGGTGTTGTTTTACACCATCCCCCATGGGAATGCACACCATTGTTGTAATTATCACGCCCCTTGAAAATAAAATGGTGGTTTTACTTTTTACATCTTCATGTTTGTGATTTGCATTTATTTGAATATGGATTAATTATATTGCATAATTATATTGCAAGTCTTGGAATAGGAATTGAAATATATTCTACTCGGAAGTGATATTTATTATTTAACGTAAAAGGGAAAATAACATACATATTGGACTTAGTAACTACAACCAAAATAGGCGTAGATGAGCATACAAAACAAAACAACTCATATTTGGTCATTGTAGTTACATGCATTTCTAACCTACTCACTATCCGAGTTAGACAAATAATTGGTGATACTATTCCTGAAGAAAGATGTGGTCACATGTGAGTGAAAAGGTGCGTAGCATGTGAGTGAACAGTTGTTGTCTCTTTTTCCATTTCGTTTGTATGTGGCTGGTGACTTTATGTGTTGAGTTGATAAATATGTTCGTATAAAGCTGAACTTTATTTACCTGCTGATACTTTGACTATATGTTGATTGACAACACCATTTGAACTTTCCAGACATGTAGACTACATTATTTAGGCTAAATATAGTGGATAACCAATTTTAATTTTGTTGATAACATGTGGTTGTTAGTTGATAATTGTTATTTAGTTTGTTGATAAAAAGTCTGAGTAAGTTGATAACCATTAGTTAGTTTGTTGATAATGATTTACAGCCATGGTACATTTATGTTCTATAAATAGTCATACTTTGCACCATTGGGGACACAACTACACACCTCTTACAAAGCTCATTTTTAATAGTACCCATAGTTGTGGTCATGCTAACACTTTGAGATATGGATTATGGTGAAGAATTAGGTTTCTACACCTACTACAAACCCGCATAAATGAATAATGTTAGCTCCAGAACCCTTTTGAGATAAATCTTTATATTTCTCTTTGATATACAAAAGTTTTAATGATAATAAATTAAGCCATAATGATAAAAATTTTACTTAAGAATTTGCTAATTTGTGCGCTCAAGTGTCTCAGTAAAAGATAAAATTGCTACATTCCTTAAGAAAGATCAAGACAACAACGAGTAACCTCGAAATTCAATGACAAATTAAAATCAATGCGTTAAATATGTCAGAAAGGATGTCCAAGAAACGCGAAAGGTGAAAGTGTGTTTCTGAGGAAGAAACTTAGTCATCTCAGAAAGGTCTCAGAAAGGTCTCAGAAGACTTCGTCGACTAACGTTTCTCAGAAGGGTCTTCCCTCAGAAGGGTTCCTCTCAGAATTCCGTACACTTCTCAGAAGGTTGGTTTCTGAAGCAACCAAGTCTCCACACTCAAAGGAATTGTACATAGCTCGGAAAGCTCAGAACAACAAGCAAACAACAGGCTGGATATGTTGGAACTTGTGCACCGTGCACATCTGAAAAGTTCCATAATTTCCACTGACTGTAGCAGGGAGCCGTTCTGAAGCTACCACATTAGCAAAGTGAAAGCTCTATTTTCGTTGGATTAAAACGCCTATATATATGAGATCAATTGCAGAGATTCATGACGAAAAATTAACAACAAAAACCAACGATTAAACGTGCTGAAACTCTGCCAAATTGAAATCTCGTTTGCGAAAACTTAGAACTCTCTCAGAAAGACTTCTCAACTTGAGTTGTTCTTTATTTGTAAAAAAAATTCTTCTAGCTTTGTATTGGTTTAAATTCTTACTTCTGTAAGTTAAATCTAGGAGTCTACTAAGGACAAATTTAAGTTGTGTCTTAAATCTTAGTAGTGTTTTTCGAAAGAAAACTTCTTTGTAAAAATGCTAAAGTCCTTCTTTATTTGAAGGCAGTTTAAGTCCTCGATTGTTTGAGGCAAGTTAAACTCCTTAATCGTTTAAGGCAAGGAAAGTCCTCTAGTTTTGGAGGCAAGTTAAGTCCTCGGGTTGAGGCATCTAAAATCCATTTCGAGTTGTGAAGTGGTGAAGGTCCTTTAAGTTTAAAGACAGTGTTGTCTGGGAAGACACATTAAGAAGAATATCCAAGGAAAATCTCAACTGAAGGTTGAGGACTATAGTAGGTTGGTTAGAACCGAACCAGTATAAAAATCTTTGTGTCTAGCTTTTCTCTCTACTCTTATAATTATTTAATCGTTTGAGAAAACTCTAAACACATTTTAAAGAAAAGGTTCTTTCTGAAAATACACTAAGTTTGTTTCCGAAAGCTTTTGTAAAAGATAGCCTTAAACCAAACCTTTTATAAAACTTGAAAGATCACCCTCTCAGAAAGTTAAAGTTCTCAGAACCTTAACCTTCTCAGAAGGCTTATTCCGCTGCAATATCTTTTTAAAGAACTTAATTTTAAAAGCTAGCACGATTCAACCCCACCTTCTCGTGCACAAATACACCTTCAAATTACCCAAACTCTCAGTAATTGCATCACCTTCTAATCCACTGTAGTTCTTTATATGGCTTGAGTGGATTAGAAGGAGATGCAATACTGATAGTTTTTGGTGAAAACATACCTCTTTCCTTCAAAATTGAGCTTATCAGAGATGTCCATCACTTCTAAGGTATTCACTTTTTATGCTCCTTTATATATACTTATAAAAATTCATTGTTACTTGTATAATTATAATAGGATATCATTTTATTAGCCCCATTTTTTTTATTCATATTTGGACTATGTGTAATAATTAATTGGTCATAAAATACCATTCTTATAATTTTAATTTTTTAAATGATTTAACTATGTTTAATATTTAATTGGTTATACACTATCCTTATTTAATTTTTTTATTTAAATTTGGACTGTGTGTAATATTTAATTGGTCATAAACTCTCATTATTTTATTATTTTGTTTTGAGTTATTTTTTGGACTTTGTACTTTCATATTTGTTCATATTTTTACCCAATTTTTATTGAACAATCATACATTACACGACCCAGAATCAATACTCCACGACCACTAGTATCCCCCACTAACTCCTCTTTCCACTACTACAATACTATTCATCATGTTTTCAAATCGAACTCTAACTTGCGCACCAGCATCAATCAACCGCCGTCGAACACCATCGTTCGATCTCTATCTCTAACCCATCGTCATACCCAATCTCTCTCTCTCGCTCTCTCTCTCTCTAACTCCATGGCCAATAGAAGAACTCAAGCAAAAGGAAAGGGAAAGCGAAAGGCAACGACTTCATCGGCTTCATCAAGAGGTATGTGTGCTAGCCCTGCATTTGAAGAATCATTTGAACAACTGATGTCAAGGGAGGTTGTTCCCATTAACTATTTAGATGAAAACATATTGACACAGTTGGGTGTTAGGGAAGAAATAGATACATACCTTGATGTTGTTGGCTGGGGAAAATTTTTCGAATTAAATGACCCAACTTACATTGGCCTCACGCAAGAATTCCTAAGTCAATATGAGTGTAAGGTGTATCAATATCTAGGAGAGTTGCCTGAGTGGATTTCTTTTGTTGTTTCTGGCTGCCCTGTCTGAATTCCTCTTGGAGAAATGTGTGCAATTTTTGGTTTTGATCAAACCGGACAAAGAGTGCATCTAACTGACTAGAGTGCGGGTACAAATGGAGTTTACTTACTCGTAAAAAGGGAGGCGATTACCAGGAAAATTAAAATCATCATGCATAGCAATCCCATCATTCCGAATCTTACACAAGGCAATGGTTTGTACAATTTTTGGTCGAGGTTCGAGTCATGGCTCAGTCAATACTAATGAATTGTTCATCTTGAACAACATGGTTGAGGGACGGAGGATCAATCTTGGCTACTATATGGCGAAATATCTATGCCATGTTGCAAAGCAGCCACATGGTGATATATGTGTTGGGGGGATAGTCACCCATATTGTTAGGCATGTATTCCCTGCCTTTGACTTAGTCGATTAGTCTGTACCACCTGAATGTGATTACATTGAAATTGCGGTGCTTGAACAAATGGGGGTTTCAGGCGTGGCCCTAATGGAATGTACGTACTTGCTGGACATGAGGATGCAAATCCACGAATTGCATCAGAGCACCAAGAGCAACAACACAACCAAGAGCACCAAGAGCGCCCTCACAGCCCCATACCTCCTCCTTTTATGGCAATTGATGCACCAATCCACACAGCACCTTGGGAGCAAATTCTTCAGCGATTGGATGTTATTTTTTGTGTTAACGTATATCAGGCTGTGTAATTAATTATTTCTTAACTTTTCGTTGTAATGCTCTCTATTGCATGTGTATGACTTAACTTATATATATATATACTAGCGTCTTGTCGGGCACTCCGTGCCCGTCAAGACGCTTTTTAAATTTTTTTTGTCAATTTATGTTTTTTATTTTTTGAATTTTTTCTCATAATAATGGATAAAAAATAAAAAATAAAAAATAATATAGAAGATGATTATTAAAGGAAATTATATTTTTTTTAAAAAATAATCATAGTAAATTTATATGTAAAAAAAATGAGGTAGTTAAAATGTAATTTGAATTGAGAGAGTAGTTATTCTCTTTATTTATTTAATTGTTTTTAAGTTTTTTACTTAATTTGAATTGAGAGACCAAAAAGTAACTAACTTTTTGGCAATTCTCTTTATAAATAGTATATATATATATATAGTTGGCTTATCATTTTCAATCCGCTGATAACATGTATCTATGTAGCTGGTAATTTCTTCTATTTCTACTGATAACTAATGCTTAATGCTGATAACTTTATATTTGCATGCACAAGTAATAATCAAATTATCAAAATCACAATTACTGGTATTTACACATCAATATAATGAAGGATTTACAAACACATATGTTCCATAAATTTTTTGGCAATTTATTACTATCATCATTAAATCAAGGGTTTGATCTACACGGGGGGTCGTGTAAAATCACACGGCCCCGTGTTAAAGGCCACGACCCAGTGTAATTTTACACGAGGGGGTGGTGTCTAAATACACACCCTTTGTAAGTCTTTACAGCAACGACCACAAGGGTGCGGGGGGGGGGGGGGGGGGGGGGCGTGTATATTCACACGGTCCCGTGTGAATAGGTTCTCTCACCCGCTTCTAAAATGCATTACCACGGCCCCGTGGACTTGTTTTATCATGTACACGGTCGGGTTGTGCCAATTTACACGGGACAAGCAAAATTATCACGGGGGGCCGTGTTATATTCTCTGAAGTCCATTTTCAACTTAATTGACCACATATAGAAAAAAAGACATCTCTATTGGTGTCAAAACAAGTTTTTAATTGTCATTTCTACTCAATTCACCCCCCTCTTGAAATAAAGTGATTGGGTGATAATCACTTTGATTTGAGTTTGCTTGATTGGAAGGGTGGGGTATCCCTTTGGAACAATCAAGTGTTGTAATCTTGTTGAAGATTATAGTGGACTATCCAAGTGGAAGACTTGGAACTGGATGTAGGCACAGAGGTGTGGCCGAACCAGTATAAATCTCTTGTGTCAGTTTTCTCTTTCCTTACTCTTGTTATTTTCGCTTTTATCATACACATTTTATACTACATTATTCCATTATCCATCAACACATAAAAGGAGTTCGAAAAGTTTTTAATTGTCATTTCTACTCAATTCACCCCTCCTCTTTAGTTATTCATTCTGATGGAACCTTAGAGTCGGAAGTTAAAAATACTCGTATGGTGATTAGTCCTGAGTTATTTGCTGATTTATCTGGTCTAGGAATAGATGGTTCTAAATATGGTGGAGACAGTGCTATTCCTAGTGATTGGGCTGATGAATATAATTCTCATGATGCTACGATAGCGGCATGTAGGCCTAATGCTATAATTGATCAGAGATTTACTGCAGGTCTTCTGTCATTGCATTTTAGGCTTCTTCACTATGTTTATGTTAGAGTTATCTTTCCTAGAATGCATAATATTGCTCAAGTGACTGAAGTTGACTTAATTGCCATGTGGGGTATACACCATGGGAAACCAATTGATTAGGGATTCTTGGTGAGATCTAGGATGTCTAGTGCTCGTGCTAGAGGGCCTTTACCCTATGCTGCACTTATTTCTAGATTCTTACAGCACTTCCATGTATCTTTGGATGATGAGTTATCCTTAAAAGAAAAGAATAATGATTTATACATTGATGGCTCAGATTTGACAAAGATGGGATGGGCTATTGACAGAGCACCAGAGCATCGTTATTTCCCCGGTACTCTGGAGCAATTTAGAAGAAGGTTTTGAAAAAGGGTTTTGTTGCTGAATTAATCTCAATACAAACTTGGTAGCAAGTAGTAAGACTGACTCAAGTCGTCTCTCAAGGAATCTGTGTGGCAATTGTTGATTCAAACTTAGCAATAAATAAAAAAGGGGGGGTTTTGGTTTTTTTGTTGTGCAAGGAAATTAAATTGGAGAAAAGTAAAGACAATTGAAATAAAGAAATTAAATGCGGTTGCAAAATAAGTAAATTGGCATAAATCGAAAGCGACTCGAATGTAAAGAAAACAGGATTGAAAACTTGACTTGAAATAAACTCAGAAAGTAAAGAGGTTGCTGAATAAAAACTTTATATTAATGAAAACGAGGGAGAGATTCAAGATGAACTCTCCCTAGGAACAAGGTTTAATGTAAAAGCGATAACTGAAAGTAATAAAAAGTAAGGACAACAAATTAAAATTGGTGTTCAGAACTGAATGTAAAAGCTGGAAGTCAAGAGTGCCCAGAACAGGGACGGTGAACGAAGAACTGAAAGCTTTGGAAAAGTAAATCCTAAAAATGTCAGAGTACCAGCACCAGAGTGCATACAAGAACCAGAGGACTAGAAGCTAGATCAAAGACCTAAGCACAAAGGAGCTATTTATAAAATCCCGAAGGCTGCTGTCTTGGGCTGCTGGCGCTTTAGGTTTCCTCGCACACGACCGCCTGGGCGGTCGTTACCACCGCCTGGGCGGTAGGTCAAAGTTGGGCGCGTCCAGACAAGGGAGTTACGCGCGCATGACTGCTGGGGCGATGTGTACATCCGCCTGGGCGATTGGTACGCTGCTGTAGGCAGTGAATCAGCTTTCCTTGGTTTCCAGACGCAATTTCCAACATATTTTATAATTACATGTTCCTGAGAAGCCACAATACTAACAAAAACATATCAAACGCACCAGTGGCAACAACTAGAGTAATTAATACGCAAAATGGTACTAATACTCGAAACGGTAATGTAAATCAAATATTGCGTAAGAAACCAATTTAAGCATAATTGAGAGCATACAATCACTCAAGTTATGAGGAGAAATTAGCATGAAAATACGGTTTATCAAACCTCCCCACACTTGAACAATTGCATGTCCTCATGCAACATAGAACCAAGCAACAGATACAGGATTCCAGCACAACAGACAAACAAGATAGCAAAGAGGGAACCATAGCTAGAACTTACAGACATGGTTAGCAACAGTCGCTGGTAGTAGTAAACTAGTAAGATAATACAAGTTTCCAATTAACATTCACAAACATGTTGGCAATTTCATCACAAGTGAGCAATGAGCAGGAGAATCAGGTATGAATGCATGATCAGAAAGATGCTAAGCCTCACAAGGATATAATTCACTCAATAACACTCAAGTGTATAGGCTAGTCCCTAGAACACACAACACTAACACTCTTCCACAGACTTGCCAAAGGTGAAAATAGCCTCTCAATTCAAACTCGATGCATTAAGAAACATGCCAAAGGGTTGTAATGGGGCCAAGGTACAGGTGGGGAAAATATGGGAGTGTGGACTAAGGTGGAAATCAAAATCCCATGGTTCGGCTAGTCTATAAAATAATATACAATTTGAGCATAAGGACAGAGAACCAAACAATATACACCACAAAACCCATACTTAGCAGCGGTGGATCCAATTATGTACAAAAAGCCATAAAAACAAATTTATTTCTTTTTACTAAGACAAAAAGCTAACCTGACATGCAGGTTCTGAAATTTATATATATATATATATATATATATTTATATTTTATATATGTATATTTATTTCAGAACCTGCTTTTCAAAAACAAAAGGAGATGGCAAAAATGAAGTGCACTAACAAATTACTAAGAGAAATTAATATTAAGTAAAATAAATTGGTTTGCTTCCTCCCTAACCAAATGCCCAATTACTGTACAGAAACCTTTCACCCCCACCAGTTACCCAATTTCTTCCTTTGCAAGCATGTAAGAACCCCCAATATCCCAATCAAGCATCATAACCCCCAAATATTATACAAAACAAACCATGTTCACTTAATTTCCACAGGGTAATCATTGTTTTTCACTTTTTGGCTTGTAATGTGGCTAATATGAACAAAGGGGAATAAGGCTCAAATTGGCTAAACAAGGGTAATTACAAGGGTAGGTCTATATGGCAGTGGGCTGAACAAGAAAATGCATGAGTCTATCATCTACATCAAGTATAGAAGAGTTGGCTATTCGGCAAGTCCAGGATCGGTGTACCTGTGTGTGTGTGCAATAAATAGTGTTGTTGAAGGCTCAAAACTAAGGATATACAAGCATCATACATGCATCCAACCTAATTCATATTGCTCACAGTCTACGAACATATATACCACAATGGCCAAAAGTTAATAATTTTAATCACAACACAGGAAACAAGTATCAACTACCTAGTTCACCATCAAAACAAAACAAGTACTAGCAGCTAACCAGTCTCAGCAGATAGAACACTAACTAATAAAAAGTATCAACTAATGAGAGAATAGAGACAAAAACTAAAACGAGAGTTAAGAAAAAAGAAAAGAAAGTGTTACCCCTCCCCACACTTGGGTTTGTCACTGTCCTCAGTGGCATTGTCAGGCTCAATGGAGAGTGGTACACACACCCTGAGTTCTCAGATCCAACCAACTCAGGTGTGCCCCTTCGACCTGCTGCTGCAGGCTACTCATCCTCATCATCATCGTCAAAGCGGTGCTGCGGGTCAAGCATCAGAGCCCGCATCTGTCGGATGGTCTCTCTTTGGGATGCTCGCAATTGCACTGCGAGCTCGCCCTGCATTCGCTCAAACCTGGTATCTATGTGGGTCATGAGAGTAGAGCACATACCATCGAATGAAGAAGGGCCAGAGCGTCAGCAGGTGGACCAGCAATATCAAGGACCTCGCGGGCAGCTGCAGCGGCGGCTGCGCGCTCCCTAGCTCTCCGCTCTGTGGTATCCCGCTGTACCAGACCAGTAACTCCCACCTTTGGGATGTCTCCCTACCAATCATCAATGTCTTCTTCTGCCACCCCTGCCCGCTCAGCCATGGTGGAGATCAAAGCGGGGTAGGGAAGGCTACAGAAGCGAGCACCATCATGCACCTTACTCATGGTAGTGTAAATCATTTTTGGTACATTTATCCAAGAATTCCCCAGAATCAGGTAGACAAGAATGACATCGTCGATGGTAATATCTGAATGGTGAGAGTTAGGCCGTATGTGGCTGAAAACGGCCCGAGTCCACGCTCTGGTTTCTAAGGTGATGTGCTTTGAGGGGAGATGGGTTGGCAGACCATTTGCGTTTCTGTGCCAGTCCCCCCCTACACAAAGTCTGGCTCGCACCCTCTCCAAGAGATCCGCAGTAGGTTGGCGGCGGAGCTGGGTGAACTCATCATCATCCTGCCATGTTTTGCTGGTGGGTAGAGGAATGCAAAGAACCTCAGCTATGGCCCCTGGGGATACCGGAACCTGTTGACCTCGGAGATGAACATCAGTTGCTCCTATGGTGTGGTAGTTCGCATAGAACTCCCTCACCAGAGTCCAGTTGGCTTCCTTTGGCTCAGCGAGCAGGAAGTTCCATCGACGCGTCTGAATCCCTGCCACCACGGCTCCATTAGACGGATTTGAGCCCCCATAGCAGAGGTGGTGCTCATGAAGGATGGAACGCTTCTGAAAATCCTCATAGTAGCGCTCCTCAGCCACCAAGCAGTCAAAGAAATAGCTGTCAGATGCTTCCACCTCGCGGAAGTCTCGGGAGGACTCTCCCTGAGTTTGTTGTGACCGGCGGGCTCTCTTGGGTGCCATTGATCTGCAAGAAAAAACAACAACACAGATACAAAGGGACAATAATGGGTTAGGAGTCAGGAGCAACAACACCAATTATCAATATACTCAGTATGCTGGACGATCCAATGCAGCCGCGGCACGACCGCCTGGGCGGTTCGAGACAGTCAGAACAGTGCGCAGCGACAAAAACGCTGATTTCCGCCATTTTTGTACCACCCAAGCTTTTTCAAACCCCAAAAATCATGATATAACCGGGCTAGGAAGGGGTAAAAACTAACAATCCACAACTAATCTCAATATTTAACCCAAATAGAAAGGGAAAAGAGAGAAAAACGGGATTTAATGATGAATACTACATACAAGCTTACTTGAGAAGTGCAAAAATGAAGGTGAGGGAGCTGAGGTGCGACAGACAGCGGCGAACGGCGGCGGCGGGCGGCGGCGTACGGCGGTGGGGTTTCTCCTTAGCTCTGCTAGGGTTTGAGCAAGAGAGGAGAGAAAGATAAAATGCCCCAAATGCAGCTCGGCCTCCGCTTTAAGTTTCAGAGCGGTCGAACCGCTGGGGCGCGTTGCACAAAACGCACCGTTTCGCTTATGCGGGACGCAGCGTTTTGAGTGCCGCGACCGCTGGGGCGGTTAAGGGGCCGCCTAGGCGGTCTGTCCGCGCAAAGCGATTGCAGTTCTTACGCCATTTGCCTCCCTCACCGCTATACTTGTTTCTCCTGTACCTACAAGTATGCTTTTAAGTTCACAGTGAAGCTTGCATGCAAAATAAAAATAAAAATAAGAAAGGAAAAATAAAACAAACGAAACAAATGACACTATGAGTTAAGGGAAGGAAAAAAAAAATAGCAGTGGGTTGTCTCCCACCAAGCACTTTGATTTAACGTCCCTAAGTTGGACGTGTGGCCACCTAATTGGGTGACTTCACTCCCTCAAAAAGGAGGACTTCAGTCTGATTTACTTCTTTGTTGGGACTTTGATGGAACACTTTCAGTCTGTGTCCATTGACCTTGGAGGTAAAGTTGGTTTTTTTGCATTGTATCTCAACCATCCCAAAAGGGTAGACCTTCTTCACCACATATGGCCCTTCCCACCTTGATTTCAGCTTTCCGGCCATGAGTTGGAGCCTGGAGTTGTAAAGGAGCACTTCCTGACCCTCATGGAATTCTTTCCTCAGAATGAGTTGGTCATGGAAGGCCTTAGTTTTCTCTTTGTAGATCTTTGAGCTCTCATAGGCATCCCGCCTGAGTTCATCGAGTTCCTGCAGCTGTAGTTTCCTCTCTTTACCGGCATTCCCTAGGTCCATATTACACTGCTTAACCGCCCAGTATGCACGGTGTTCAATTTCCATCGGCAAATGACAGAATTTTCCAAATACCAACCGAAAGGGGCTCATCCCAATCGGAGTTTTATAAGCGGTACGGTAAGCCCACAGAGCATTAGATAACTTAGCACTCCAATCCTTTCTTGAGGGTCCAACCATTTTTTCTAAAATCTTTTTAATTTCTCGATTGGACACCTCAGCCTGCCCGTCAGTTTGAGGATGATAAGGTGTTTCCACCTTATGAACAACCCCATACCTGCGAAGCAAGGCATCAAAGGTTTTGTTACAGAAGTGGGTGCCTTGGTCACTAATGATGGCCTTAGGAATGCCAAATCTAGAGATTATGTTACCTTTTACAAAGTTACAAACCACAGCAGAATCATTAGTACGAGTGGGGATTGCCTCAACCCACTTAGATACATAATCAACAGCCAAGAGAATATAATTTAAACCAGCAGAAGTAGGGAAAGGTCCCATGAAGTCAATACCCCAAACATAAAAAATCTCACAAAACAGTAATGGTTGGTGGGGCATTTCATTCCTCCTAGAATTCTTTCCCATCTTTTGACACCTAGCACAGGACTTGCAGTATTCATAACAATCTTTGAAAATAGATGGCCAAAAAACACTGCACTCAAGAATTTTACGACCAGTGCGCTGCGGTCCGAAATGGCCACCACAAGCCTGTGCATGGCAAAAGTCAAGTATGGAGTGGTGCTCATGGTTAGGAACGCACCTGCGAATGATTTGATCAGCACAAAACCTCCACAAATAGGGGTCATCCCACACATAATATTTTGCATCAGAAATAAGTTTGTCCCTTTGGGCCTTTGAAAAATATGTGGGGACGGTTTTGGCAACCAAATAATTCGCAATGTCTGCGAACCAAGGCATAGAAGTCTGCACACTCATGATTCGTTCATCTGGGAACTGATCATCCAGCGGAATTGGGTTATCTGGAATATGCTCAACTCTGCTCAGATGATCAGCTACCAGATTGTGGCAACCACTCCTGTCTTTTATATCCAAATCAAATTCTTGCAAGAGCAACATCCACCTGAGAAGGCGGGGCTTTGCATCTGGTTTCTTTAACAAGTACTTTAGAGCTGCATGGTCTGTGTACACCACCACATGAGAGCCAAGGAGCTAAGATCTAAATTTTTCAAGAGCAAAAACAATTGCCAAAAGCTCCTTCTCAGTGGTGGTATAGTTAGCCTGAGCAGAATCTAAAGTACGAGAAGCATAAGAAATTACAAAAGATTCCTTACCTTCGCGCTGAGTCAGCGCGGTACCCACAACATAGTTAGACGCATCACACATGATCTCAAAGGGGAGGTCCCACTTCGGAGGTTTCACGATCGGTGCGGAAACTAGTCTGGTTTTTAGTAGCTCAAATGCCTCTTGGCAGTCCTTGTTGAAGTCAAATTCGGCATCTTTCTGCAGCAGGTCGGTCAGCGGTTTTGCAATCTTGCTGAAATCCTTTATGAAACGCCTGTAAAAACCTGCATGACCCAGAAAAGAGCGAATTTCCCGCACAGAGACGGGGTGAGGTAGAGAGGAAATCACTTCGACTTTTGCAGGATCAACTGCAATACCCTCTTTAGAGACAATGTGTCCCAGGACCACACCTTTATCAACCATAAAGTGACATTTTTCAAAATTTAACACCAGGTTGGTCCTGATACACTGTTTTAAAACAAGGGAGAGGTGTTGCAAGCAAGAGTCGAAGGAATCTCCATACACAGTAAAGTCGTCCATGAACACTTCTAAAAATTCACCAATAAAGTCAGAGAAGATGCTCATCATACACCTTTGGAAAGTACCAGGAGCATTGCATAACCCAAATGGCATCCTACGATAGGCATAGGTACCAAAGGGACAAGTGAAAGTAGTTTTCTCCTGGTCTTCCGGTGCTATTTGTATTTGAAAATACCCAGAGAATCCATCAAGAAAGCAGTAGTGTGATTGACCCGCAAGTTTTTCAAGCATTTGATCAACGAACGACAAAGGAAAATGATCTTTGCGCGTTACTTCATTCAGTCTGCGGTAATCAATACACACCCGCCACAAATTCTGTATTCTAGTGGGTATAAGTTCATCTCTCTCATTCTTGATGACAGTGATTCCAGACTTTTTAGGAACAACTTGCACGGGGCTCACCCATTCACTATCAGAGATAGGATAGATGATCCCGGCCTGAAGGAGTTTTGAAATCTCTTTCTTCACCACATCAAGAATGAGAGGATTCGTTCTCCTCTGAGGTTGCCTTATGGCTTTAGCACCTTCCTCCATAAAAATTCTATGAGTGCAAATGGAAGAGCTAATGCCAACCAAATCCGATAACTCCCAACCAATGGCCTTTTTATTTGTTTTTAAAACTTCCAAAAGCTTATTTTCATTTTCAACAGAAAGACCATTGGCTATAATTACCGGAAAGGTGTTTTCTTCCCCCAAGTAAGCATATTTCAAGTGGGGGGGAAGTATTTTAAACTCAGAATTTTTTTCTTTTGGACAGACAGGGGGAGAAATTGAAGCAGAAATCGCCGCGACCGCCGGGGCGGATGTCGAATCCGCTGGGGCGGTAGACATCTCCGCTGAGGCGGTTGGTGCCGCTAGAGCGGAAGTCGCCACTGCTGGGGCGGTCGAGGCCACTGCCAGAGCGATTTTTTCGGCGTCAGAAATAGAAAAGGACGCAGATGATGCTGTTTCCATGGGTTTTTCACAATTTTGCTCAATTGGAGGGGTGTTTTCACTATCAGAAACAAGGGATTGATCCCCAAAGAGTTCAAAATCGTCCCCCTCACACAATTGGCATAACAAATCAAGTTTTTCATACCCATTACAAGCAGCATCACTGCTTTTATTTTTAAAATTTTGATTACCAAGCTCAAGGAGCCAATGACCCAACTCATCGTCAACCAACTCATCAATGATGTCAAGAGAAAAAATAGCATGAGTGTCAGATGGGTGTTTCATTGCACTTCTCAAGCAGAATCTTGCCTTAATGTGCCCACACTCTATATCCAAAGTTCCGGCGAACACATCAACCTTGGCTTTTGCAGTTTTTAAGAAAGGGCGGCCAAGGATGAGTGTTTGCTGGTCTAGAGGAATAGAGGCATCTGTATCCAGCACATAAAAATCTACGGGGAATATTAAATCATTTACTTTAACTAGGACATCTTCCAGCAGTCCCTCTGGTTTTTGCACACTCCTGTTGGCAAACTGAAGGAGGAGTCCTGTAGGCTTGAGTTCCCCGAAGTTCAGAGCTTGGTAAATTGCCTTTGGCATGACATTGATGGTAGCTCCCAGGTCAGCCAAGGCATCCTTGATAATCAGCTCCCCAATAAGACACAGAATAGAAAAAGAACCCGGGTCTTGGAATTTTTGAGGAAGAGCAGGGGTTAGAGCGGCAGCATTTACTTGAACCTTTTCCCCTTTTGTTCTTCTCTTTTGAGTGCACAGTTCTTTGAGGAATTTGGCATATTTTGGCACTTGCTTTATAGCTTCTAGGAGAGGGATATTTACCTCAACTTTTTTGAATGTTTCCAAGACCTCTTCATTTATTCCCGTCTTTTTCTTTCCCCTTGTAACAACTTGAGGGAAAGGTAATTTTGGTAGTGGTGCAGCTGGCTCAGCTCCTTTTTCTTCCACAGCTACCTTCCCTGTACCCTTCTGTGAGGTTCTCACCTGTATCTCCCCCTCTGTTTGCTCCTCCTCATGTACCTGTGTTTCTTCCTCAGGTGTTATGACTTTGGGTTTCACATTAGGTTTCGGGGCCTCAACTGTAGGAAGCACCGTCCTTGACCTCAGAGCTATGGCACTCACATTCCCCTTTGGATTTGGAACTGTTTGGGAAGGAATGTGATTGCTATTATTTAGGGAAGCGTTACGCTCCTCCATTAGCGTAGTGACGCCCTTCCTCATCTCCATCATCATTTTTATAAGTTGTTGAATCTCTGACTCAGAGGAAGCTGGAGTTGGTTGAGGTGGGGTGTATTGAGGTGGTTTGGGAGGTGGGGGTGTATGGTTTTGTGCCCTCTGATGAGGGGGTTGATATTTCTGTTGACTGGGAAAGGGGGGTGTATTTTGGGGTTAGAATTATGGTGGTGATTGCTGAGTTTGGTTTTGGTGTAGTGGTTGGCTTTGGTTACTCCACCTAAAATTTGGATGATTTTTCCAGGAAGGGTTATAGGTGTTACCAAATTGAGAATGCCCTTGATTAGGAAAATTTGTGGCTGCCACTGTTGCATATTCCTCGTTCAGTTGAGGGCACACATCTGTAGGATGATCACTAGCACAAATCCCGCATACCTGGACTACTGGTGGTGGTGTTGGAACGGAAGTAGATGCTACCACCTTCTGTTGGCTTATCGGAGCGAGTTCTTTAATGGCAGATGTCATCTCTGCCAATTGCTTCTCTAGTGACTTCTGATCATAAGGGCCAACTTCATGTACCCCTTTTGCATTAGGAGTGTCACGGGTTCCGAACTGCTGATTGTTGGAGGCTATGGTTTCTATAAGCTCCATAGCCTCTGCCAGAGTCTTGTTCATCAATGTTCCCCCGCTTGAACAGTCAATAGTACGCCTATCTGCAACGCACAACCCCTCATAGAAGAATTGGATGAGGTTGGCGCCAGATATCTGATGAGAAGGGCAGCTTGAGACCAGTCTATTGAAACGCTCCCAATATTCATAGAGCGTTTCCCCTTGTAGTTGTTGTATGCTGCAGATGGCTTTCCTAATTGCCCCCGCTCTTGAAGCAGGGAAGTATTTTTCCAAAAACCTTCTTTTGAGATCAGCCCACGAGTTCACCGCCCCATTGGGTAGATTCATGAGCCATGTTTTAGCTGCACCCTCCAAAGAGAATGTGAAGGCACGGAGTTTCACAGCATCAACACCAGCCCCGTGTGGCCCTAGTGTATCACACACGTAATGAAATTCTTTGAGATGCTGGTGGGGGTCCTCACCGGAAAGCCCATGGAATTTTGGGAGCCGATGGAAGAGTGCCCCTTTTATTTCAAAATCCCCATCGACATCTGGGTATATGATGCCTAGGGGTGGTTGATTCAGATCAGGAGCAATCAGCTCCCTCAAAGTAGGATTTCTTCTCGCAGCCATAGGCATGACAGTAAGAGGATCAGTGGGTGTTACAAAAACACTCTCAGGAAACACACGAGTATGATCACTAATCTCCGCACTACGGGAACGAGTATGCAAAGAATCGCCTACGTCCTCGCCTACCCGCCTCGCTCGCCTCAAACTGTAAGCTCCAGAACCCTTCTGAGAGAATTAAGCATAATTCTCTTAGAGTTATGAAAGTTTTAATGATAACAAGGTAAGCCATAAGTATAAAATTTTACTTAAGGTTTTGCTAATATGTGCGCTAAGTGTCTCAGAAAGCTTTAAATTATTGCAATGCCTTGAGCAAAGATCAAGACAAAACATCAAGTAGCCTTGAAACCAATTGACAAAATCATAGCGCCAAAGATATCAGAAAGGATGTCTCAGAAGCGCTGAAGGTGAAAACATGTTTCTGAGGAAAGAACACTGTCGCCTCAGAAAGGTCTCAGAAGACCTTGCGACTAGTAGTTCTCAGAAGGGTCTTCCCTCAGAAGGTTCGCCTCAGAAGTCCGTACAACTCTTAGAAGGTTGGACTCAGAAGCAACCAAGTGTCTGGACTCAAGGAAGTGCAAACAGTCTCAGAAAGCTCGCTACAACTAGCCAAGGAAGTGGGAACACGCGCACTGTGCAGTTCTGAAAAGTTCCTCATTTTACGCTGACTGTAGCAGGGAGCCGTTCTGAAAAAGACACAGCCACATAAGCAAAGTGAAAGCTTCTAATTTCGCGGCTCTTTGATGCCTATATATATGAGTTCAATTCCAGAGCAATGTGACGAAACTCTTGCGCTAAAAACTCTTGATTAAACGTGCAAAAACTCTGCTGAATTGAAAATCATTTTGCGAAAACTTAGAACTTTCTGAGAAAGACAATTTTTACGAAATTGTTCTTCTAACTTTGCAAAATCTTCTAGTTCTGAATTGGTGTAAATTCTTACATTTGTAAGTTAAATCTAGAAGTCTACTAAGGGTCAAATTAAGTTTGTAACTTAATCTTAGTAGTTGGTTTTCGAAGCAAAAACTACTTTCCGAAAAACGCTAAGTCCTTCTTTGTGTGAAGGCAGGTTTAAGTCCTCTGGTGTTTGAGGCAAAGTTCGAAGTCCTTAAGTGTTTAAGGCAAGGAAGTCCTCTGTTGTGAGGCAAGGAAGTCCTTAAGTATTTAAGGCAAAGAAGTCCTCTAGTGTGAGGCAAGGAAATCCACTTCGGGTTGTGAAGTGGTGGAAGTCCTTTACTTGGTAAAGGCAGTGTTGTCTGAGAAGGCACATTGAGAAGAATATCTAAGAACTCTCAACTGAAGGTTGAGGACTGGAGTAGGTTGGTTATAACCGAACCAGTATAAAATCCCTTGTGTTAAGCTTTTCTCCCTAACTCCTTACGTGTCCAAATCTTTGAGAAAAACTCTATCACAACTTTAATTAAGAGGTCTCGTGAAAACTTCATTGATTAAAAACAGAAAGCGTTTGAGAAACTCTAACTTAAAGTCATTATCTTAAAACTGCTCAGAAAGTAACTTTCTCAGAAAGACTAAGTTCTCAGAAACTTAATCTTCTCAGAAAGCATTTTCCGTTGCAAACTCTTAATCATACCTTCTGAGTAAAAACAGCTTTCTAAGTAAAAGTTTTAATAAGCAATTTTTAAAACTTGCACGATTCAACCCCCCCTTCTCGTGCACACATACACTTTCAATTGGTATCAGAGCTCGGTCCTTAAGGGGTTGAGCACTTAGCAGTGTCAAGGAAAAAGATCCACGAAAGGAAATATGAATTCACCAGCTGCATTCATATCAGATGGGGCTTCAATAAACAGACCTCCGATGTTTCTTGGAGACAGCTTCGACTACTGGCGTGACAGGATGACGCTGTTCATCAAGCACACCAGTCTGGACTTATGGGATAGGATCGAGAATGGAGACTATCAGCCTCTGCAGACAATTACAGAGGATGCTGTAGTTGCAACAGACGCTGAGCCAGGAGTGGCACCTCCAGCACTCAGAACCTATACAAGACGGGTCCCTAAGGACGAATGGACTCAAGAGATGAAGGAGAAAATACAACTCAACTTCAAAGCCAAGTATATTCTCCTCTGTGCTTTACCCAAAGTAGAATATGACAAAATTGTGTCATGTGATACTGCACAAGAGATTTGGGAAAGACTTCATATGCTGCACGAAGGTAATGACGAAGTCAAGGAAACAAAAATCTCAATGCTCGTACACAAATACGAATCTTTTAGCATGCAGCCTGAGGAAACTATTGACAGCATGTCAATAAGATTTCTCCATATCATCAATCAGCTGAAAGTCTTGGGAAAGACTTATTCAAACGCTGAGATGGTAAGAAAAAATCCTCAGAAGCCTTTCTGCAAAATGGCGTCCTAAGGTCACAGCAATCCAGGAAGCCAAGGATCTAAACCAGCTAGGTTTGGATGTACTATTTGGTTCGCTCAGAACGCATGAGATCGAACTGGAAGGGTTGCTCGGAGGACCATCCGCTTCCTCCAGACCTCAGAAGGGATTGGCTCTGAACAGTCAAGTCAGAAAGTCTTCCAAAGCTTTCAAAGCTGAAGAAGCTTCTGAGTCTGACAATGATGAAGGCTCAGAATCCGACGAAGACGACATCTCTCTCCTAGTAAAGAAAATGAAGAAAGCCTGGAGAAAGAGGCCAAACAAAAGCAAGGAATTCACTCCTAAGAAAGGAAAGTCAAAGCCTTCAGATGCCACATGCTTTGGATGTGGAGAAAAAGGCCACTTCAAGACGGAGTGTCCACAAAACAAAGGGAAGAAGAAATTCATTCCCAGAAAGAAAAAGAAGGCAATGGCTGCAACCTGGAGTGATTCAGAAGACGAAGCTTCTGAAGCAGCAAGTGAGGAAGAAGAAGCTAATGTGTGCTTCATGGCAGGAACTGACTACATTCTGGAAACAGAATCTGAGTCAGAAGAGGTACAAAATTCCCCTCCTCTTTCATACTCATACGATGAGCTTTCAGAACTCTATTATGATCTTCTGAAAGACTCAAACGAGTTAGCTAACAGTTTCAGCGACCTAAAAAAAACTTTTAAAAACACAGAAGCTCAAAATGCAAGACTAACTCAAGAAGTTCAGAACCTAAGGCTTGAAAGAGACGACTTCAAAGGTAGATACCTTGAAAGTCATGACCTGTATCAAGCATTAGAAAGTTTGTCTTCAATCACAGTAGAAAAGGCTGAAAAGGCCATGATCGAACTGCAAAAGACAAATGAACTTCTAACCTCTGACTTAGTTAAGATGGTAAATGGTGAAAAGATGCTAAGTCTTTTGCTTGGGGGCCAAAGACCCTATAAAGACAAAAGCGATCTTGGATATGAAGAAGTCTTTGAACCACATAATCTTGATCCACTCTTAACTAAATCACCCCGCATGTGCATTGCATGTTTTAAGAGTGGTCATGGTTCTGAAAAATGCCCTATGTTGAAAAAAGGAAAAATCTCTAAGCCTCAGAAGGCTAAGAAGAAAACTCAGAAAGCAAAATCTTCTAAGAAGACTGACCCCTCTCAGAAGGGTAAAACTTCTCAGAAAGCAAGTGCTTCTGAAAAGGGAAAACAAAAGGTCTCTGACTCTCAAAACCATGACACTTCTAAGAAAAGAAGGCAAAAATCCAAGAAAGCTAACAAGCAAGGACCCAACAAAGAATGGGTACCTAAATCTGTTAACTTTGTGACTGCAGGAACATCATCAAGCGCTGCTCCACCACCACGATGAGCAGTGGTACCTTGACAGTGGCTGCTCGAGGCACATGACTGGAAGCAAGCACTGGTTCAGAAGTCTCAAGCCCAAGAAAGGCGGAACAGTGCGATTCGGTGATGGCGCTAAGGGAAGAGTCACTGCAATCGGAGATGTTGGTAAGGATTCCTCTCACCAAATCTCAGATGTATTGTTGGTCGATGGCTTAACTCACAATCTATTAAGCATCAGTCAATTTTGTGACAGAGGCTTAAAGGTTGAGTTTTATGCCAAGTATTGTCATGTGATTAATCTCACAAATGACAAGATCGTTCTGGAAGGAAAACGTGTTGGTAACATCTATGTTATCCATCTGGATGATCTAAAGGATCAAAATGTGGAATGCCTTGTCTCTGTCCAAGAAGACAAATGGCTATGGCATAAGAAACTTGGTCATGCCCATATGAGACTTCTTTCTGATCTCTCTCAGAAAGGACTTGTAAAGGGCCTTCCCAGAATTAAGTATCAGAAAGATGCAACCTGCGACTTCCGTGAAAAAGGGAAACAGACCAAGGCTTCCTTTCCCAGTAAAAGTGGTATTTCTACTCAGAAACCACTGGAACTGCTCCACATGGATCTCTTCGGACCAACCAGAACAGCTTCCCTTTCTGGAAAACGCTATGGTCTTGTCATAGTGGATGATTACTCCAGATTCACTTGGGTTTTCTTTCTAGCTTCTAAGGAAGAAACTTTTGAGAAGTTCAAAGCATTTGCGAAAAGAGTTTCAACTGAAAAAGATTCGCACATTCATGCCATTAGATCAGATCATGGTGGTGAATTTGAGAATCATGCTTTTGAAAAGCTTTGTGAAAATCTGGGCATAGCTCACGAATTCTCATCTCCCAGAACTCCTCAACAAAATGGAGTAGCTGAGAGAAAGAATCGAAGCCTTCAAGAGATGGCAAGAACAATGCTCTTAGAAAGTGGACTTTCAAAAGGTTTCTGGGCTGAAGCAGTAAATACTTCATGCTACATTCAGAATCGAGTCTTTCTAAGACCAATTCTGAAAAAGACACCTTACGAGCTATGGAAGAATAAAATACCAAACATTTCTTATTTCCATGTATTTGGTTCTTCTTGTTTTATTCTCAACACAAAGGACAAACTCTCCAAGTTTGATCCTAAGTCCGATGATGGATACTTCCTAGGATACTCCTCAGCCTCTAAAGCTTACAGAGTATATAACAAAAGGAGTAAATGTGTTGAAGAGACAATCCATATTAAGTTCAAAGAACTTAGTAAGGACCTGTCTCAGAAAGATGCTAACTTAGAAGATGAATTTGAGAAACTCAACATCTCTTCTGAGAAAGCCAAAAGGAAAATTCTTATAGATGATGAGACTGACTTCCAACCCATGGAACAATCATCTTCATCTAAAGAAAAATCTAGTAACATCATCAAAGCTCCAGAACCTAGAGAATCTACCTCTCCAAATACAATGGAACCTAGATTCTCAGAAGGACAAGCTTCTGATGACTCAGAAAAAAACCTTTTGTGTCTCGTTCTCAGAACCCTACTCCTAAAGGGATCAGAGGTTCAAGAGACTTGAAGAACATCTCTCAGAATGAAGTCTTGGCAATCCAGAAAGTGGCGTGAGAACCAGAAGGAACTATACAAATCTTGCTATGGTCTCTGAACTTGAACCAGATTCCATAGAAGAGGCGTTAGATGATCCTAGCTGGGTAAATGCCATGCAGGATGAACTTGACCAATTCGAGAGAAATCAAGTTTGGAAACTGACTCAGAAACCCAAAGGCAAGAGTGTCATTGGGACTAAATGGGTGTTTCGAAACAAACTTGATGAAAACGGTCAAGTCGTGAGAAACAAGGCAAGATTGGTGCTCAAGGGTACAACCAACAAGAAGGGATAGACTATGATGAAACTTTCGCTCCAGTCGCAAGATTGGAAGCTATCATAATGTTGCTAGCTTTTGCTGCACACAAAGGTTTCAAACTCTATCAGATGGACGTTAAGTCTGCCTTCTTGAATGGATACCTTTCTGAGGAAGTTTATGTAAAACAACCTCCTGGTTTTGTGAATGATGCATTCCCAAATCATGTATTCAAGCTTACAAAGGCTCTCTATGGTTTGAAACAAGCTCCAAGAGCTTGGTACGATAGATTGAGCTCTTTCTTGCTTAAAAACGGATCTCAAGAGGGAAAGTGGACACAACTCTTTTTACGCTCTCAGAAGACTCTGGCTTCTTGATTGTCCAGATTATGTTGATGACATAATATTTGGCGCAACCAATGAATGCCTTTGCAAAGAATTCTCCAAGCTTATGCAAGGTGAATTCGAGATGAGCATGATGGGAGAATTAAAATTCTTCCTAGGATTGCAAATCAAGCAAGAGTCGGAAGGGACAGTTATTCATCAAGAGAAGTATACCAAGGAACTTCTGAGGAAGTTTCTGATGGATAAGGCCAAACCCATGAGCACTCCATGCATCCCTCTCAAGTAATTGACTTGGATGAAGATGGTGAGAAAGTCTCAGAAAGCAACTATCGAGGGATGATTGGCTCACTTCTCTACTTAACTGCCTCCAGACCAGATATCCAACTCAGTGTTGGGATCTGTGCCAGATTCCAGTCTAAGCCTAAACAATCACACTTAACTGCCGTTAAAACGAATTTTACGATATCTAAGTGGAACTACTAATCTTGGTCTTTGGTACGAGAAAGGTTGTTCTTCTGATGTTGTAGGTTACTGTGATGCCGACTACGCTGGAGATAGGATAGATCGCAAAAGCACAAGTGGCTGCTGCTGCTTCTTTTGGAAAATGCTTGATCACTTGGTCCTGCAAGAAGCAAAATACGATCGCCCTATCAACTGCTGAAGCTGAATATGTATCTGCTGCGAACTGCTGTTCTCAGATGCTCTGGATTAAGAATCAGCTACTTGATTATCAAATAAGGTACACCAAAATACCTATCCTCTGTGATAATACAAGTGCTATCAACTTAGCTAAGAATCCTATTCAGCATTCTCGATCCAAGCACATTGATATAAAAACATCATTTTATTCGGATCATGTGCAAAAAGGCGACATGAACTCAAATTTGTAAATACTGAGGATCAAATCTCAGATATATTTACAAAGCCTTTACCGAGGATCGTTTCAATGTTCTGAAAGGATTTCTCAATCTAAGACGCTTCTAAGTGCTTTGAAATTTAAAAACTCTCTCTTAGAAACTCCCCTTAGTCCTAGTTTAGACTCTGAGACGAACAATAGAACTAAGCTCTGAGCTAGAAGTAGAAAAACACAGAAAAACTCTATCTGAGAAAATTGTTCTCAGAAGACTCATCTCTCAGAAAGGAGATCTTCTGAAACATCTCTCAGAAGGAGGACTTCTCAGAAGGACCACCTCTCTCAGAAAGGTACCTTCCGAGAAACAAGTTACCAACGGTAACTTTTGGATAAGTGACAGGAAACGGCTAGTTACAAGCCATGTCTATAAATACTCATTGCATTGTTTCATTTGAGCACTTTACGCTCAAAACTTACTAAAACTCTGCCAAAACCTCTCCTCGCTTTCCAATCTTCAACTGCTCTCTCTCTCTCTTGTTCTTCTCTATCTCTTCTCAAAACTCAAACTTTCCTTCCAAATGGCGATCTCTGGAGAAATCAAGGGCTTAATGAGAAACAATCTCAATGAGATATCTGAAGATATTCTCTATGACAATGAGGAAATGCAGTCCCTATTCCACAAGACTTATCTCCCACGGAACCTAGCCATGGGAAGGGTATTGCCTCTCAATGTCTACAATCAGTGGACGAAATTCAATTCACCTTCCTCAAGCAACCTGGATGGCCAGCCATGATGAGTTCCGAGGACGTGTGCTACCCAAACGTGGTGAGAGCTTTCTATTCGCAAATAGAAAGGTTCACAAACAAAGGGGTCAAGAGCAAGATTGGTGACCAACAGATCCGCTTCTCCTCTTCTGACATCAACAAAGTCTTCAAGACCTTGAATGGGGGTGCTGTCATCGCCGACGACCCAGAATGAGTCAAGGAGGTAGATGACTCAGAAGAAGAAGTCGTGACACTTCTGACTGGTAGCAACAGCCTACCTCTCAAAGGGGTAAAGGTACCTCATCTCACGCAAGAGGCCAGAATCATCTTCTCCGTTGTGCAACACACCCTTCTCCTCGGATTGGAGACATGGGAAACGTTACCACCATGGATGCCTGCCTGCTGTACCACCTGCTGAAGAAGGAAAGAGTAGATTTTGGGAGGATGGTGCTCAACTACATGATGCACCAGGCTCATCCGAAGAGGGCTCTCACAAGTCTACCTTACGGAAGCCTTCTGACCAGAATCCTCGAACATTTCTCCTTCCCACTTGAAGACTATGAATACGTCTTCAACCACAGTAAGTTCTCCATGGTCACCTTCAACAACATTAAGAAGAAGAAGGTACCAGAGACAGGGGGCACCTAAGAAGAGGAGGAAGCAAAGCCTTCTAAGGGAGCTGATGGTCCGATCCAGCCCTCTAAGGCTGAGAAAGGAAAGGAAAAGGTTTCCGATCCTTCAGAAAGAAGAGAAGAAGCAAAAGGTGACTCATCCTTCTCCAACAAGGGTGACAAGGAGTATGGCTTCTGAGGAAGCTCAGAAGACTCCTCAGAAGAACCTACGGGTGTTGAGGCTGCTGAAGACTCAGAAGAAACAACTTCTGAGCAACCCATGACCAGAAAAAGGAAAGCACCTCCCACTCTCCAAGTCCCAGACGTGCCACCAGAAGGAAAAGAAACGTGGTCGTTTGGTAAAAGCTAACTCTAAAAACTCCACCTTCATTTCTTCACTCTTCTTCTACTTCAATTCCTATTTCTGATTCTGTTGATGGTTTTAAACCCACCAAATTTAAAACTAAACTCCTACATTCCTTGAAATATCAGGGAAAACTCACAAAGGAGTGGGGATAAAAACCACCAAGAAACAGAGCCCGCAAAGACGACGGGTAAAGAAATTGTAGCAGTTACTGCTACTGCTGCCACCACCGATGCTGCTACTACTGCTGCTGTTGAAGAAGAAGCAGAAGCTTCTCATCACTCCTCCCCATCTGGAAATGTCTCCCCAACAGAGAAGACATTCAGGGGCATGGAGGAAATGTTGCTGATTCCTCTTCTGAGGAAGAAGATGCGGCGAGCTTTCGCATTGAGCATCGCACTCCAGATGCTGGAAGCTCCAAGAAAGAGCCCCAGAAGAAGCCCTCTGCGGTTTCTATGGTGGAACTTTCTGAGGCAACCACAACTGAAGTTGCCACTGTGAATGCTGAGTCATTGGCTCAGACGATGCTTGACGTCCAGAAGGCGCTGGATCAACCTTCTGAGACTCCAGAAGCTGCTCAGATGCAACAACAACACAACAACTACAGCATGAGGAAGCCTTAATTGAACCAACTTCTGAGGTTGGTCTCCTCTCTACTGAGATCCCTCTGGAACATGAGGAAACTCATGTCTCAACACATGACGTAGTGCCAGGGACCACCAGCACTGGGCTCAGCTCAGAGGTGGGCGCTGACGCTACCAGGCTGCCGGAGTTGCAGCAGTTGAGGCATTTGTTGCCCACAGTTCCTTAGAAGGAACTCTATCTGAGAAGGACTCTCAGAAGGAACCAGAGGTTCCTCCTCAAGATATAAACAGAGGTTCCTCCTACATCCTTTGATCAACAAGGTCCCACCTTCTCGATAACGGACTCAATGATTGGTTCCGGCTTTCAGCTGGGAAGGATGGTAGTAACTCCACCCTCTGTGCAATTTCGGCCTTTCTTTGGTCGAACTGAGAAGTTGAAGAGCATTGAAGCCATGCATAGCCAATCTCAACCTTCAACCTCTCCGACGATGCTCAGACTTCTGGTGCTATGGAGCAACCATCAGCTAGGCAACCCTCTGATCTAGACCTTGCTCTAGTTTCTGAGGACTCTCAAAGGCAGCCTTCCATTGAACTTGCTGCTATTGAAGGTAAAGCTGTCCAAGAAGAAGAACCTCCTGAATATCAAACAAGGGATATAATCGATGAAGTACTCGAGGCTGAAGTCTCTCGTCCTCCTTCATCTCAACCCTCATCTTCTCAACA